>JASDDO010000014.1:378011331-378496500 GCA_030015575.1 Agapanthus africanus | reverse complement strand
ACAGGCTGTGTATCAATTACAATAAAGTCCACGGGGAATATAAATTCCCCGATTTTTATTAACACATCCTCCAGTTCACCCCTAGGTTTGGTCATTGATCGGTCAGCCATCTGGAGAGTGCAATGGGTTGGCTTCAACTCTCCGATCCCCAGTTGCTCATAAACCGAGTATGGAAGCAAGTTAACACTAGCGCCAAGTTCTAGTAGAGCACGGTTGATGTGTTTTCCCCAATAGAAATGGAAATAGTAGGATATCCAGGATCCTTACGTTTCCTCGGTAATTGTTGGGGGAAAGCCGTGTCTACAGTCTTTGCCATGAAAATTTTCTTGGGCACTTGTTTCTTCCTCTTCCTAGTGCACAAGTTCTTAAGAGTTTTCGCATAGGACGGAACTTGTTGGATAGCATCTAGGAGAGGGATGTTGATGTTAACTTGCTTAAACATGTCCATAATTTTCTCCATATGTGGACTCGATTTGTTATCCCTTAACCGATTCGGATAAGGTGCTTTAGCAATAAGCTCTGGGTCCATCATAGGAGAAGGAAGTGTGTGTGGACCTGATCCTAAAATAGAAGTGGGGATCGTTTTCTGTGAACTAGAAGAGATGGGCTGAGGTAGCGAGCCTTATGGGAAACGAAGAATAGGCTCGCAAGAAGGTGATGGGGTAGAAGAACTGGGGTCAGAATTAGAAGTAGAAGTGGAAGGAAAGGTCTCAGCCGGGGTGTTATTGATTGATTTATCAGTGTCATCAAACTCTTCCCCAACGTGAGTGTCAAGTACTCTTCCAGATCTCAACGTGAGTGCATTCATATGATGTGAATAGCCAGGATTGGGTAAAGGTTGAGCTGGAAGTTTCCCTTTCTCTCTTGCACTCATTTCGGCTTTTAGTTGTGCAATTTGTGCTTCCATCGATTTGATATTCTCATTTTGAGAGACAATGATCTTCATCACATTCTCGATGGAAGATTACAAACTTGCCGTCCCTTGGATGGATTGTTTCATGAAAGTATCCAAGGTTTGTGCTAGTGCAGAGGTATTATCTGTACCGGTCAATTGCAAAGAGTTTTCATGTGGTGCAAAAGTGTTGGCCGGATTTTTGAAGTTATGTGTTTGGAAGGGGTGCTGACTCAATTGAAGTTGTGGGTGCTGTTGTGGTGGAGGGACCCCTTAGAAATTGTTTTGGGTTGGAACCGTGTTTTGAGATTGTGATTGGTTCCAAGCAAAATTTGGGTGATTCCTCCAACCCTGATTATATATGGAAGAAAATGGATCGTTTCTAGGTCTTTGAAATGCGGCATTGGTATGCTCGTGACCTTGAAACAGAGAATTTCGTGGACATTCTTCCGTCAAATGAGAAGGATCAGAACAGCATCCACATACAGTTTTGGAGAGTGACATTTGATTTAGGGCGGCGGCTAAAAATTTCTTTTCCATAGCGTCGAGTTTCTTGTGTAAAGCTGAAATTTCAGCTCTAACTCCTATGGAAATATCATTGCCATCCCTAGACGATTGACTCACACCCTCCCACTGTAAAGATTTTTCAGCGAAATCTTCTAGGAATTTCTAGGCTTCCCCATCATCTTTGGTCATGAAGTTGCCTTGACACATGGATTCAAGGGTCTGTCTTGTGTTAGGATTAATGCTCTCATAAATGATTCTGCACAGTTCCCATCTAGGGATTCCGTGATGTGGACATTGGACTAACAGATCCTTGAAGCGTTCAAGACATTTTGAAAATGGTTCATTTGGAAGCTGGGTGAATTGACTTATTTCGCTACGGACTCGAGCTGTCTTATGATGTGGGTAGAATTTCTTAAGGAATGCTTTGACGAATTCTTCCCAATTTGAAATGGAATGTGCGGTAGTGTTATACAGCCGTTTCTCGGCTATATCGCACAAGGTAAATGGAAGAAGACGTAGACACATAGCATCCATAGATAGCTGTGAAGTACCCATCATTGCGTATACATTTTCAAATTTGGTGATAAAGACATATGCGTCTTCAGACTCGAGACCGTGATATTTGGGTAGAAGGTTGATGTATTGGGGTTTAATTTGAAAATTGTCCCCTTGGCTGGTGGAATGGAGAGATAGGTGGAAAGGGGACCTCGAATAGGATAGCACCTCTCTTGGAGAGAGATGCGAGGTGGATTCTGCGCACTAACGGACGGCGGCAGAGTAGTGGTAAAGAAATTCGATGGAGATGGATCCATCGATGTGGGTGTGGTGGTGGGTAAAAGAAAGGTAAATGTAGAAATACCGACTTTTAGGTCGATAAAAGGAAACACGGACTAACGGGCACTAGAAACCCGTGTCCAGCCTATCTTGCACTAAAAAGGGTTAGTACAAGTGGCAGCGTAGATTTATAATTAGGGGAAATGAATGAATGTGGTGTTTGTTTTGAAAAATATACGGATTTTTGAAAAAATGATGTGATCACAACAAATGCAACAAGCAAAACCCTAAAATCTAGTGGTCACCTAAGTCAAAGCTCTAGACCGCTCCTAACTGCCAAAAGACAAGTCGCAGGATAAATCTTCCACTGCCTCTTTGTCTCTCCTGTGGCCAGGTAAGTGGCAGGTAAGTGGGAGGTTATCCACTACGTAAGTAGTGGGCCTAATTAAGTAACCACTAGCCTTCGACACACTTGCCTTAGACACCACAAAATAAACGCGGATAAGCAATGAATTAGCCACGGCCTTCTCTTTTCCTAAGTGAGCGCGACGGTCCTTAGAGTCATCTCTAGATTTCTTTTAATTAATGAGGGTAAATGCGGATGCAAGTTTGTGATTTTGGGGCTTAGGAAGGGTAATGAACTCCCCACCTAATCTGGATTTGGTCTTTACCCCTTAATGTCCGTATTAATTATGTAAACAACCACAAATCAAAATACACACAATTTATTTTGCGTTTTGCGGCGCTGCGAATTTTTGCAAAGAAACCTGCACAAAATTGTTATTGGAGCAGATTGAGAAGGAGATAAGAAAGTAAGAAGCTTACTGTGAAATTTTTGCACTGAGAGGGCTTCAGCAAGCCGCGGAACCGCCGCAGATGTCCCTTAATGCCGCCCTTCCGTGGTCGTAGGTAATGATCAATGCACAAAAATTTTCCAGAGAGGCTCTGTATACTTCCTCAGCTCTCTGGTATATTCTGAAATTTTTTTCCACAGCTCCAATGATTCCAGATTTCCTCGCACAAATCACAACAACTCGTATTAGTGTTTGCGCGAATTTTGATCACAAAATTTAGATGGAATAAACTTTTCAACTCAAATTTCAAAATACGAACAATTAGCGCACAATCCCCGGCAACGGCGCCATTTGATTGAAAAACGATTTCCGAATTGTGTAGTATGAAAATTGTAAAGAAATCACAACCAAAAATTATTTGACTGCAATCAGTAACGGTGTCGAATGTAGCGCGTTAGTAAGTGCGGATCGTCCATAGGGAAAGTATAATCGTTCGTCTTTTGAATTAGATGAGTCGAAACTTTAAAGAAGAGAAAAGAAAACAATTCATGATTTATAGTTGAAGTTCAAGAATTAGAAAATTTAGATCTAATAACAAGAAAACGATAGAATCAAGAATTGAGAGTTTGATGATTTTTCCAACCAAATATCAAGAATCTAAATGAGGCTCGTAGGAATCGATCGGATCTATAGATGTGATGCAATCTCACGATGACGTATTCTTATCCTTCGATGAATTGATACTAGATCATCGATGATGATCGACGAGAATTAGGGATTTCTAATGAAACTAGGGTTTCATCATTTATCCCTTGTTCCTTCGTCGATATCATTCACATTCTAGCCTCTAGTAAATTCAATAAACGATCGTAGATCCCTAATTTCGAGTGATAACAATCAAGAAAGCATCGCAACGAAACTAGGTCATCGATTCTTGAACTTGCTAGGGTTTACAAAACTCGTAGGACTTAAGAATAGTTTTAAGATTTGTTACATCATCATTCTACTGATCGTCTCGACTCCTTTACGAGCGGAGTTTTACTCAAACATCACAACAAGAACTACAATTACAAATTGAGATCGAATCATGATGCAAGAATTTAAAGAAAGCAAGATTAAAGAATTTCACCTTTTATTTATATCAACAATTTCATTACAATCGCTCAAGAACTACAAGAGGAAGAACTCGATCGTCGATTTGGCTTCGCTCATCTCGTGAGTCGCGGATCAGCTTGGATCACTTGCTCGATTGAAGATCGGCTCCGCTCCTAAAAGGTTGAAGGCTTCTCGCTTGATTTGGTACTCGGGATCTTGAATTTGGATTGGAATTAGGGTTAGGGTTTCGCACAAGTCGTGTCACTCAATTTGTGGAAGAAGATGGAGAGTGAAGATTGAACTAAAGATTAGAGATTAAGGAAGAAGTTTAACCCTATGTCTAGGCTTCTATTTATAGACCTCCAAACCCTAGATCTAGGATTTGAATTTTGAATTTCCCTCCAAAAGTTAGTTAGAGGAGATTTGAATTTCCCTCCAAAATTTTGTTGAGGAGAAGCTTCTAGATGAAGTTTGTTAAGCCGAGCCTTCTAGATGTGCCACGTGGAGAATCGGGAGTCTTCTGGAAGCTTGGGTAGTTATATGAGACACATGTAAAAATTCTGAGCTGATGAAGCCACCATAGCGCCGCGGATCCGCGGTGCAAGCGCTCTCCCGCCGCGGAACCGCGACGCTTATGAAGCTTTGTGGCTTGGTTCTTCTGGTACTTGTTTGGGCTGTCTCATGGGCCTTTATCTGATATATTGATTTTTATTTTGCCTTCTATATTGCTACCAGATCTTTAGACTTTGAGTTGGCGTATTTTTGATCAGCTTCTTTTGGCTTTGTTCCTGCAATTTCTCGAGACAAGTGTTGCGCAATATAGGGATGATGCGATGCCATGAAATGCAGTCAATTTCCCTAGAAATGCCGGTTTTAAAGTCTAACACATGTAATCTGATATTTCAGGACTGTTTTGCTAATATGTATAATATGAATACCAAACACTTCTGGATGAGTGCAAAAGATAGGGAAATTGACTTGTTAAAAATGCAGTATTTTCGACTGATCAAGTCATTTACTGATTCGAGCTTCCAGAGTGATAAGGACGACTCTAAGTCGCACTTGGGATTTGTTTTTACCCGCAATGGAGGGGAGGTATGGTGGAAGAGTTCCAAGTAGGAAACCGTGGTAGACTCGACGATGGAGGCTGAATACATCGCTGCCAACGATGCTGCCAAAGAGGCTATCTGGATCAAGAAGTTTATAACTGAACTTGGAGTGGTTCCATCCATCGAGTATCTAATACCTTTGTATTGTGATAACAATGGAGCGGTGGCTTTGTCCAAGGAACCCAGGTCCCATCAGCGATCCAGGCATATTCTGAGGCAGTATCACCTGATCTGGGAGATTGTTGATCGCCGGGAGATTGAGGTCAGGAGAGTTGACACGAAGAACAACACCGCGGATCCACTCACGATGGCCATTCCCCAGATACAGTTTGAGAGACTCTTCGGGATGCTCGATATGAGATACTACAGCAGCTGGCCCTAGTGCAAGTGGGAGATTGTTAGTTGTATGTATGCCCTAGAGGCCAGTATTGTACATATGATGTATATTATATTGGATACTTGGATATATATAGAGAGGACTTTCTTGCTCGACATGATAGTATGCTATCTGGTTTCTGTTTATCTTAACATGTATACTTGTCTCTTGATACTGTCTTTGTAGGGTTCCTAGGCACTCACACAAGGGTTAATAAGGCATCAACCGTGCCCCGAATAAAAATTTAGACGTGCCGAACAACCCAAAGCCGGGATCTTTGCTAGATTATTAGGGTTTAACATGCAAGTAAACATCTTTACAACTAAGTGTGAGGGATTACAACCTTTGTAGTCCGCTCATTCGCTTCATAAGCTCCGAGTAGAAGTCCCTTCACATCGATCCACGATCTCCCGGACTCAAGAGAGGCTCCACAACTCGAACGATCCATGCTAGCTTGTAGTGTTCCTTTTCTCCGATGATCTACCTCGAAGTTTCTATAACTCAAGCTCTCTCACTCTAATGAGGTGAACACCCTAATCTAATTGGCTAGATTAGATGAGGATGTTGGAGTAGTATTTATGCTTTCTTTTTATATCAAATTCTCACTCTTAATCATCACAAAATGAAAACATAGTAAGCTTTCTCAAAGCTCAAGGTTGAAGAAGAAGAAGAAAAATGCATTAATCCTTTTGTGATGAATAATGAAATGATATATGATTAATAATGTAACCATGGTCAACCATGACTAAGCTAACCCATGTAGAGAATTAACTAAGGCTAGGGTTTGGGTTGAATTAAAGAATGAGTCATAAGAAAATATCAACATAATATCTTAACACAAGATAAAAGAAAACCTTCTAGAATGTTCATGAAAGAACTAACCCAATTCAAACCCTAACCTTGTTTAATCTCCACTAAACATGTTTCATTAGTAATCATATCATGTTACAATAATATATATCACATATATATTATATATTTGTAACAAAAGAAAATAATACAATTAATATATATCGCATATATATCAATGTATTACCCGGTGAGAAAATGAAATAACAAAGCGAGCCAATATTAGATAATATAATGCAATATATCATATATATTATTATACATTAAATTATCGAATCAACACTTGATCCGACAATCCGGCTATATCGAATATAACCGACTAATATATCATGTACCGATTCATCGAATCAACACTTGATCCGATGACCCGGCTCATATCTAAATTTCACGAGAATATAATACGATATCTCATATTGCATTATCCTCGGTCGTGCACATATCACATATGTGCCCCTACTCCGTTTTTCCTGAGTCAAGAAACCCCTGTGTAGGACTCTAAAGAATCGTCAATACGCCGGTAGCAGGTGATGATCATATCAAACACCCACAAGCTGCAAGCGGTCAGCTAAACGTAACAGCCACCCAGGTATTGAGCGATCAGAAGATCAACAAGATAGCGTGTACATTCTCCTGTGAATTCAATCAGTAACACTCCCGTACAGTCCGGTCTCTTCGTCTGATATTTTGCCTATCTAGTCTAGGGGTGGTATACGTAAGACCCCAGTAACCGATAAGTCATGTCGATGTGAGGCTCATAACAGGTCGAGAAACTACTGGTAACACTTACCAGTAAATCTCTATATCAGCCCTGGCCAGGGACTTCCTGTTATAGCCAATCGAACACAGCACAACATCAACTCCCTATACCGGGAAAGACGAATCCCCTCCTATCGCTCATTGCCTCCATGTGATTCGGGACTGCACCTAAAAGCCACCGTTTTGCACGCCCTCTTGGACGTGCTAAGGTGGAAATCAAAGCATAGTGGGAATCACACAAGACTCTATGACGATCTCAGGTCTACAGACTACCCTGTACCAGTGTCACCGGAGAACTGCCATCTGACGTGTGGTATATCACCATCTGGGAGTTCTCGGCGAGTCCGTCCAGTGTCCCCAGTATCCACTGAGCACCCTTACACTATCCTTGATGTCAAAACACCGATGCATATGGGATTATCCATCGCCCATCATATGGGTCAAGATGCGTATACGCTAGTCTACTCTGGTGTATCGATGCCCTATCTCGACACACCCTCGACTAGGAACAGTTATAGGATGTACTAATCAACTACCATGGCCCCACTAGTATGATCTCATCATATTCCCAGTAGTCGAGTACAGATCCTAAGGGCTTTATCAACATGTGAGAGTAAGACAGTAAACATATAAAAGTCAACATGTTAAGATAAAGTGAAACCAAATAGCATACTATCATGACGAGCAAGAAAGTCCTATCTATATATATCCAAGCATCCATTATAATATACATCATATGTACAACAATGGCCTCTAGGGCATATACATAACTAACAATCTCCCACTTGCACTAAGGCCAGCTGCTGTAGTATCTCATACCTAGCATCCCGAATAATTTCACAAACTGTATATGGGGAATAGCCTTCATGAGTGGATCCGCAGTGTTGTCCTTCGTATCTACTCTCCTGGCCTCGATCTCCCGGTGATCAACTATCTCCCTGATCAGGTGATACCGCCTCAGAATATGTCTGGACTTTTGATGGGACCTGGGTTCCTTGGCTAAAGCCACAGCTCCATTGTTATCACAATACAGAGGTATTGGATGTTCAATGGATGGAACCACACCAAGTTCACTAATGAACTTCTTTATCCAGACAGCCTCTTTGGCAGCATCGTTGGCAGCGATGTATTCATCCTCCATCGTCGAATATGCAACGGTATCCTGTTTGGAACTCTTCCAACATACCGCCCCTCCATTGAGGGTAAATACAAATCCCGAGTGCGACTTAGAGTCGTCCTTATCACTTTGGAAGCTGGAATTGGTAAAGGACTCCACCTGGAGTTCTCTGTTGCTATACACCAAGAAAATCTCTTTAGTCCTTCGTAAGTACTTGAAAATGTTCTTCACAGCTGTCCAGTGACTCTCTCCAGGATCTGCTTGATACCGACTCACTACACTTGGTGAGTATGCTACATCGGGTCTCGTACATAGCATCGCATACATGATAGAGCCTATTGCCGAAGCATAAGGTATCCCTTGCATGCGAGCTCTCTCCAAATCAGTCTTGGGAGACATCTCTTTAGAGAGAGTGAGTCCATAGATCGTGGGTAGGTTCCCACGCTTGGATTCTTCCATACTAAACCTCTTCAGTATGGTGTCAATGTACCTGGATTGGGACAATCCCAGTATCCTTTTAGATCTATCTCTATAGATCATAATTCCCAATATGCAGGAGGCATCACCTAGATCTTTCATTGAGAATCTTTGTGATAAGAAGAGCTTGACTGATTGCAGCATAGGAACATCATTTCCTATCAAGAGTATGTCATCCACGTACAATACGAGGAAGACTACCTTACTCTCTGCAACCTTCTTATAGATACAAGGTTCATCTATATTTTTGATGAAGTCAAACTCTTTGACTACAACATCAAAGCAGATGTTCCAACTCCGCGATGCTTGCTTTAACCCATAAATGGATTTAAGCAGCTTGCACACCTTTCCGCTGCTCCCACTATCTACGAAGCCCTCTGGCTGAGTCATGTACACGCACTCTTCTAAATCACCGTTTAGAAAGGCGGTCTTAACATCCATTTGCCAGATTTCATAGTCATGGTATGCAGCAATGGCAAGTAAGATCCGGATGGACTTAAGCATAGCCACTGGAGAAAAGGTTTCGTCATAATCCACACCTGGTCGTTGACGAAAACCCTTTGCAACAAGTCTAGCTTTGAAAGTCTCAACTTTTCCATTTACACTAATTTTCTTTTTAAAGACCCACTTGCTCCCAATGGGTTTTACCCCTTCAGGACATTTTCCAAAGTCCATACTTTGTTGGTGTACATGGATTCCATCTCAGATCGCATTGCATCGATCCATTTCACAGAGTCACCACTCGTGATGGCCTGCTCGAAACTAGTTGGGTCATCATCTTCCATGATGCAATATTCGCTCCCACCATCAATGAGAAAACCGTAGTATCTCTCAGGTGGATGAGAAACCCTGCTAGATCGGCGGAGAGGCTGGGGTTCGTCGGGTACTACTGAATCCTCTGGTTCCACAAAATCTTCAGTTGCAGTTTGTGTTGCTGGAACTTCTTCCAGTTCTACCTCAAAGCCACTAATCTCTTTTGCAAGAAATTCCTTTTCTAAAAAGGTGGCATGTCGAGAAACAAATACCTTTTGTTCCTCGCGATGGTAGAAAAGATATCCATGTGAATGTTTGGGATATCCCACAAACTTGCATAGAAATGACCGTGCCTCGAGTTTGTCTGGATTTTTCCTTTTGACATAGGCCAGACAACCTCATATGTTAACTCGTTTAAGACATGGTCTCTTCCAACTCCATATCTCATACGGTGTGGTAGGTACAAATTTAGTTGGAACTTGATTCAATAAGTATGCTGCTGTCTCCAGCGCATACCCCCAGAAGGAAATAGGTAACTCAGCTATACTCATCATCGAGCGTACCATATCTAATAGGGTGCGATTCCTCCGTTCCGATACACTGTTGTGCTGTGGTGTATAAGGAGGAGTAATCTGAGAGAGAATCCTATTCTCTTTTAGATAATCTAGGAACTCATTACTTAAGTATTCACCTCATCGATCAGATCGAAGAATCTTAATGCTTTTTCCCGTTTGGTTCTCTAGTTCGTGCTTATATTCTCTGAATTTCTCAAAAGCTTCAGACTTGTGTTTCATCAGGAACACATGTCTGAATCTTGAGAGATCGTCAGTGAATGTAATGAAGTAAGAAGAACCGTTCCTGGCATATGTAGACATGGGTCCGCATACATCACTATGTACCAGTCCTAAGAGTTCCGTAACTCTTTCTCCGTGTCCACTAAACGGAGTTTTGGTCATTTTGCCTTTGAGACATGAATGACAAGTATCATAAGATGATAATTCGAACGGATTCAAATATCCATCCTTATGTAACTTAGCTAGCCGTGTCGCATTAATATGACCAAGTCTACAATGCCATAAGAAGGATTCGTTCATTTCTGAACTCTTCCTCTTGTGTGTGTTTTGTATATTAAGGACTGTATTTTGATTGAGAATGAATATGCCATTATGTAACGAGCCTGATCCAATCAACTTTTGATTCAGGAATATGTTCATAACATTATCCTGTACTACAAAATCATATCCTTCTTTACTTAACAAAGAAACTGATATAATGTTGCACATCATGTTCGGTATATAATAGCACTCATTCAGAATTAGTGTATTACTTCTTGGTAATACAAGGTGATATTCGCCAACTGCTTTGGCTACAATATGCGTACCATTCCCTACTGTTACGGAATGATCACCCTTTCCCAGTTCTCTACCTTTACGTAGCCCATGTAACAAATTACATATGTGGGATCCTGATCCGGTATCTAATACCCAGGACGTAGGGTGAACTAAGAAACAGTTCTCAATAGCTAACACACCCGAAGAAGGTGCATCAACATGCTTATTCTTCGTTTGGGCGAAGTGAGAATCCAGATGTTCTCCTGTTTCCTGCTCAGTCTTATAACACTTAAAAGATAGAACGGGTCCAACGTTCCCCTGCTCAGTATAATAAGCGGGTTCAGTCAATACATCCATATTATTATCTTGATTAAGGCCTGACATGGTCGCTACCTGGAGAGAGAGAGAAGAAAAACACTTTAGCGTATGCTCTTGCAAGATTAGATTGGTTATTATCTTATCTAATCAAGATGTCTCCCACTGTTTTTATCAAATCTTCCCTCAAACCCTAAAAGGTAAGATTAGCCGGGATTAATTACACCCTACAATTTCGTCAATCTTTCAGCCAGATCAGTGTCGGTACTTGAGGGAGGTTCCCCGTGCTTTCGCACGGACCTAATTAAAATAAATCTCGTTTTCCCAGAGGCATAACCCCGTTAACACCTTTCTAGACACCTACTTGATCGGCTAATTGTCCTGTGTAAAATTCTTCTAGGAGTAACTCTTACTCGTAGTGGGTATCGGGATCCAACTATCTCATAGGAGGTATGCAATCTCTTTGCAAATTTCAACACTTGAAATTCCCAATAATACTTTTTCCCCTAACCCCTATGACCTTGACAAAGGCCAACAAACCATAGGAAGCTAGTCAAGTTCAGCTCGTCATTTCTTGATTGAAATAAACCCACCCGCACGACCCTTGACAAAGGCCAACAAGGTCGTACGAATATCCTAATCCAATCGCATCATATGCTTAAACAGATAAGTACCAGTCAGCTACCGTACACTACGCCTTGACAAAGGACAACAAACGCAGCACGAATACTAAATAGTTTTTATCTGAAATGACGGAAGGCTACGCAGGTTTTTCAGAAAACCATGAGCGTAATGAAATTGATATCGTTGTAGGAACAAGTAATTTTGAAAAGGAGTGTTTTTGAGGTTTTTCTAGTTTCGCTAAAGAAGTCACTCCCGGTGAAGGGATCTCGGCTCTTTCCCCATCGAATAAGGTGCATGATATATCATATATACCGCTGTGCAAAGCAAGAACTATATAAGCTGTCAAAAACTAAATCACGAGTTTGTAGCATCTGCCGGTTTAGCTAAAGAGGTCACTCCCGGTGAAGGGATCTCGGCTATTTCCTCATCGAATAAGGTGCAGGGTATATCATATATACCGTTATGCAAAGCAAAACTGGAGCTACCCTTTTTATAAAGTTTTTATTCTACAACATCTTTTAGGTTTCTTTTCTTTTATTAATCTCATTAATAAAACCTATCGGCTTATGCTTCCTAAGCATCACAGAAGAAACGAAAGCTGTAATATTTATATATCATCATATATATATAGTATAAGCATTCGTCTCAGGCAGTAATATGATCTCATCACAGAACATTGCAGCCAGAGGAAAAGAAAGCAAAAGCGATTCAGAACATATATGAAATATTGGATATACTAGGATGTCCGTGTTTTTAATACGAGCCTGTATAAAACACGGATTCCACGGTCGCGATGAATAGCCAAACCCACATCCCTAGACCCCTACGAGAGCGGCAAGTAACACTGCCAATTCTAGGGTTAGGAGACCCGGTCACGACTCCTCGAGATGGCCTCCCACTGGACCCTAGAACCCGGTTACTTGTGCTCCCTCCTTGGGTCTACCTAATGCGGAAAAATAAATAATATACACTGGTGACATCAACCTCATCCCGGAAGTGCCCCAATAAAAGAATTTTACATACAGATGAATTTTACATGAATGAAAATAAAAACTCTCATCTCACATAAAACCCCCGGCTATTCAGAACACGGCAATCCAATATAACACATCACAGCAATACATAATATCTCATATCATCAACGTAAGTAAGTATGCGTATCCCGATTGTCGTTGATGTATAGCAACGAAGCCGGCGATACCCCACATACTACGCTTACGGTCACAGAAAAGAAATTGTAAAACTACAACATTTGGAATCCACAATCACTTTAGACATCGTAAATCCGAAATATCACATACTTCACATTTCATGCCTAACTATATGAATTCCACATATTGTATCACATTCCAGATAAATAGACAATATTAAACTTTCCGATCGAATAATCAAATACCCAAGATTTCCTAAATAGCTCAACACTTGAGCGGAGTTCAAATAATCCCAGAATATGTTACAGTACCAATGGTCCAGCCGTAGAAGGGTCAAGCCAACATCTCACATATGGCACGCTGTACTGCCCCAAACCCTAAGGTTTAGAGGCGGTTCAGACGGTCACATAATCGAGTTATGGTTTGTGTTCTTCTAGAGGGACCACCGCGTTACTTGCACGTTTTTCCGAAAGATTTAAACTCAAGAAAAATTCAACACTTGAAAGTTTTTCGTGCCGGGAAAAAATGAGTTAATGATATCCGTTCGAACATTTTAACAGTTTCTAAAATATCCGGAAAAAGAACGAAATTAAATTTTCCGATCGAATCAACGAATTCAAAATAATCCCCAGAACACTCAACACTTGAGTCAGATTAAAAATACCCAGAAGCAGCTACAAGAACCAACGGATATTACCCTGAAGACACGTGTCCAAAATGCCAAAGTTCGGCCGCGGAACCGCCGCGGGAAGCAGGTTGCTGCTTTTGTTCCGCGACGACTTCATGTTATTTTGGGCTCGTATTTCATGGTAATTCTTAGAATTCCCTGTTGATTTTTTGAGTATTTTTAATGCAGAAAAAATCACATTTTTATAAAATTTCCAGAGAGGGGGTCTGTTTCGTCGTATCACAGTTCGATCGGAGTTTTAACTTCGTATACACGTCGCCTAATGCTCTAGCTAGGCTCTAATACCACTGTAGGGTTCCTAGGCACTCACACAGGGGTTAATAAGGCATCAACCATGCCTGAATAAAAATTTAGACGTGCCGAACAACCCAAAGCCAGGATCTTTGCTAGATTATTAGAGTTTAACATGCAAGTAAACATCTTTACAACTAAGTGTGAGGGATTACAACCTTTGTAGTCCGCTCCTTCGCTTCATAAGCTCCAAGTAGAAGTCCCTTCGCCGCGATCCACGATCTCCCGGACTCAAGAGAGGCTCCACAACTCGAACGATCCATGCTAGCTTGTAGTGTTCATTTTCTCCGATGATCTACCTCGAAGTATCTATAACTCAAGCTCTCTCACTCTAAAGAGGTGAACACCCTAATCTAATTGGCTAGATTAGATGAGGATGATGGATTAGTATTTATGCTTTCTTTTTATATCAAATTCTCACTCTTAATCATCACAAAATGAAAACCTATAAGATTTCTCAAAGCTCAAGGTTGAAGAAGAAGAAGAAAAATGCATTAATCATTTTGTGATGAATAATGAAATGATATATGATTAATAATGTAACCATGGTCAACCATGACTAGGCTAACCCATGTAGAGAATTAACTAAGGCTAGGGTTTGGGTTGAGTTGAGGAATGAGTCATAAGAAAATATCAACATAATATCTTAACACAAGACAAAAGAATACCTTCTAGAATGTTCATGAAAGAACTAACCCAATTCAAACCCTAACCTTGTTTAATCTCCACTAAACATGTTTCATTAGTAATCATATCATGTTACAATAATATATATCATATATATATTATATATTTGTAACAAAAGAAAATAATACAATTAATATATATCGCATATATATCAATGTATTACCCAGTGAGAAAATGAAATAACAAAGCGAGCCAATATCAGATAATGTAATGCAATATATCATATATATTATTATACATTAAATTATCGAATCAACACTTGATCCGACAATCCGGCTATATCGAATATAACCGACTAATATATCATGTACCGATTCATCGAATCGACACTTGATCCGATGACCCGGCTCATATCTAAATATCACGAGAATATAATACGATATCTCATATCGCATTATCCTCAGTCGTGCACATATCACATATGTGCCCCTACTCCGTTTTGCCTGAGTCAAGAAACCTCTGTGTAGGACTCTAAAGAATCGTCAATACGCCGGTAGCAGGTGATGATCATATCAAACACCCACAAGCTGCAGGCGGTCAGCTAAACGTAACAGCCACCCAGTTATTGAGCGATCAGAAGATCAACAAGCTAGCGTGTACATTCTTTTGTGAATCCAATCAGTAACACTCCCGTACAGTCCGGTCTCTTCGTCTGATATGTTGCATATCTAGTCTAGGGGTGGTATATGTCAGACCCTAGTAACCGATAAGTCGTGTCGATGTGAGGCTCATAACAGGTTGAGAAACTACTGGTAACACTTACCAGTAAATCTTTATATCAGCCCTGGCCAGGGACTTCCAGTTGTAGCCAATCGAACACAGCACAACATCAACTCCATATATTGGGAGAGACGAATCCCCTCCTATCGCTCATTGCCTCCATGTGATTCGGGACTGCACCCAAAAGCCACCATTTTGCACGCCCTCTTGGATTTGGTAAGGTGTAAATCAAAGCACAGTGGGAATCACACAAGACTCTATGACGATCTCGGGTCTACAGACTACCCTGTACCAGTGTCACCGGAGAACTGCCATCTGACGTGTGGCATATCACCATCTGGGAGTTCTCGGCGAGTCCGTCCAGTGTACCCAGTATCCACTGAGCACCCGTACACCATCCTTGATGTCAAAACACCGATGGATATGGGATCATCCATCGCCCATCATATGGGTCAAGATGCGTATACGCTAGTCTACTCTGGTGTATCGATGCCCTGTCTCGACACACCCTCGACTAGGAATAGTTATAGGATGTACTCATCGACTACCGGGGCCCCACTAGTATGATCTCATCATAGTCCCAGTAGTCGAGTACAGATCCTAAGGGCTTTATCAACATGTGAGAGTAAGACAGTAAACATATAAAAGTCAACATGTTAAGATAAAGTGAAACCAAATAGCATACTATCATGACGAGCAAGAAAGTCCTATCTATATGTTAGTGTATATGCCCTAGAGGCCATTACTGTATCATACTAGTTTGTATATTACTTAATGGATGCTTGGGATATTCACCTTGTATATACAATCTTGCTCAAAATAGTAGTATGCAACTTGGTTTGTCTCTACTTCAATGTGTACTTGTGTTCATTTTACTATATCACTTATACGCATTAGTGGAGCCCTTAGGATCTTTGCTTGATTACCAGCGTTGTGATGGCAGTCACACTAGTGGGGGCTGGGTAATCTATAAGCACATCCTTATACAGGTCCCTAGTCGCAGGACTATCAAGACAGGGCATCGATACTCCGGAGTAGACTAGCGTATGCGCTTCTCATCCCAGTGTGGGAGATGGTCTGTCCCACAGCCATCAGTACGTCGTACTGGAGATAGTATACGGGTGCTCGTTGGGTTACGAGTACACTGGACAGGACTCGTCGGGAACTGACAGGTTGGTATTATACCTATCGTCAGTCATCAGTTCCCAGGTGACATGAGTACAGCTTAGTCCGCTGACTTGACACTGGCACTTCGCCTCGAGTGTGTTCCCACTGCACTTTGATCACTACCCTACCACGGCTCAAAGGAGTCGTGCAAACAGGTGGTGGTTGGGTGCAGTCCCGAAGCACTTGGAGGCAGTGACGGTTAGACAGGATTCGTCTCTCCCGGTATTGGGGGTTGACATCGCGCTGTGTCTAGGAGAGCCATTACACGAGTAGTCCCTGGCCAGGGCAAACGAGATATACTGGTAGGTTTCCAGTGCTATCTCAGGGTGTTTTGGGCTTCGCTCCGGCACGACTTGTACCGCTATTGGGGGACTGACGTTTACCGCCCCCTAGGCCCGCCATGCGATGTATCAGACGAACAGACCGGACTGTACGGAGACTGTCACATTCAGACTCAGTAGGAGTACAGATGGGGTTTCACCTCGTCAGCCTTCTTGTCGACATCTACCTGGGGACCGTTACGCACAGCTAGTGCCGCTTGCGGTCTGTGGTTAAACCCACTGCCAGCGTAGTGTCGAGTCTTTAGAGTCCCACACAGAGGGTATTCGCCTATGGGCAAAACAGAGTAGAGGTCGCATGGTTTTGCGACAGGGTTCGTTCTCATCCGCGCACTTGTGCACGTTTGGAGTCCGGACAGATATTACCAGCGGGCTCTGGTTTGAGCCGGATACTGGTATAGTATTTGGGGTTGCTTTTATCTTTCAGTATTCATGTTCCTCGGAACAAGAATGCAGGTGTGTATGCACAGTTATTTGAGGAGGAGGAAGATGACTTTCATTAGGGTTTCGGAACGGGTGCGTATGCACAGTTGACAGTCGTCTTTTTCCAAACCCTAATGGATTTGTATTATATCATTTAATAATATATAATAAAATAAAATTGTGTCATGGTTAGTTTTTGTAGACTTGTTGACCATGGTTGACTTGTTGACCATGGTTGAACTTTTGACCATTATCATTACAAGAGAAAGATGCTCTTGATTCTTGCATTTTCATTTAATGCTTGTAATGATATTAGTCATTCTAAAACTTTCCATCAACCTTTTCATTTTGATTATTATTATTTGATAATTCATTTTCTTTTTGGATTATGGTTGCAAGAAAGGAAATGAGAGCCTATTCTATCATATTCACTCTCTCTCTTCACTTCATCTTCTTCTTCCTCTAGCCAAGAGAAACCTTCTCATGAGTTGAGAATCCTTCTCTTGAAAAACAAAAGCAACCCTTAGACACTCTTTACTCACTCTAGGATCAAGGGTATAGCAAGCCGGCGATTCTAGTTCACTCCAAGTACGAGAAAGAGCCCAAAGGTCGAGCCTTCGAGGTGGATCCATCTTCGACGGAAGAAGGCGACAAAGGAGAACCATCAACCTCTACAAAGTTTGAAGACGAAGGAGTTCGAGTTTAGGTATAACCATCTTCATCCGAGTAGCTAAATCTCTTTAGCATGTTTACTAGTTTTAGTTTAGACAACGATCCCGACCTTGTTTTAGTCCATGTTGCCTCTTGCGATAAAAAATTGTTTTTATACCGTTTCCGCCTCCCCGTAAGAACCGGGGGTCGCAACGTGGACTTACAGTGGTATCAGAGCCTAACTAAACTTAAACTAGCTTGGTAGTGAAGTGTAACGAAGTTCGGAACCGTAAAAAACCCAAAAACCATACTTTTTCAAAACCTGAGTTTCTGTTGAAATTTTTTTGGCTCAAAATGAAAAACTTTATACTTGTAAAATCGTCTCAGGGTTTTCTAAGAACACCCATGAAAAACGATCCACTGTTGAGCTCAAAGCGCCGCCCTTCCGCCGCGCGAGGTAGGCTCGTGCCGCGTAACCGCCGCGCTTTGTCGTCTTCTCTGCATCGTTTTTCGTGCAGTATGTTTGTGTGTTGGTTTTGGGATTTTTAAAATATATTATATGTGCCCAGATTTTCCAGAAAAGAAATTTCCTTTTGGGGTCCTATAATTCCGTATTTTTCCAAACTTCACTGCACTTTGACTATGATGGTTATATCTGTGATGCTTGCATGTATTGAACGTCGGCTAATCGCTATAAGACGATTAGTCGGGGTTATACATGATCTGTAATGTGCTGGAATGTGTATATGAATGTGTTGGACTGTCGCGGGTGAATAGCCGGGGTGGATGTGAGATGAGCTTTTGTTTTTCTTTCATTCATTGTAAATGTAAATTGATGTAATAATATTATTTGTTTGGCCGCACAACCGGGTCGGGGTTGTAGCCGTCATTGTATAATTCTTTTTACTGTTTTTGCTCCTAGGATAGACCCATGGAGGGGTGCACAAACTACCGAGTACTTGGCGGGTAGTTTGCCGCACCCGTAGGGGTCTTGGGTG
The DNA here is from genome assembly GCA_030015575.1 of Agapanthus africanus. NCBI lineage: Eukaryota > Viridiplantae > Streptophyta > Magnoliopsida > Asparagales > Amaryllidaceae > Agapanthus > Agapanthus africanus. The sequence continues at coordinate 378,477,617 of JASDDO010000014.1, read as the reverse complement.
GGGTATTTGGCTATTCACCGCGACCGTGTTATCCGCTTTTCGTTTCAGGCTCGAAAGGATTGCGGATTGCTAGTATATCCAATGCATTCATCTGTGATCTGTAATGTCTACTATTGCTATATCTATAACTATTTAGGCGTTGCTTATGTTTTACAGATGCGCTAGCCCAGCCCCCGCTCTGTCGTTAGTTAAGTAACCTAACGGGTAATGACGGGGCCCAGTGGCGAATGCGAATGGCATAAGCGTACGTCATATTTTGGTTGTTTTCTGCAATGGTAGGATTAAATGATGGGACGCATTAAAAGTACTAATGCAAGAATATCACGCATTAAAAGAACTAATGCAAGATAATAAACCAAATTAAAGTCGTTGGAACACTTTCGAAAAACCACTCGGTTCTTTTCAAAACTAACTTTTAAAATGCGGAGTTTGAGCCACTCCATTTAAAAGCTATCTCGTTCCATCGACCAAATCAAGTTCACTACGTTCACGGTTTTGCCAAAACCATTCGTAGCCCTCCGTCGTTTCGCATGAATAGTCAATAGTATTCAAGCTGTGTATGTTGGCCAAAGTCAAGGCACAGTGATTGGTAGCTATTGGGTGTTCATGTGTAGCATAGATAGATGCGTTGGTTTGGGACAGTCGTACTGCCATTTTGGCCAAAGTCAAGGGTAGATACGGATGGATCCAAATTAACCTGGATAATGACGGGTAGAACTTGACATGTGACTTATGATATTTTGGCCAAAGTCAAGGTCATAAGAGCATGGGGCAAAAATCCACATCGGGAGTTTCATAAGTACTGAAACTTGCTAGATTTGCATACCATTTGGAGTGTGGTGATTCTGGTAGGATTCCTTCAGTTTCGTCACGCAATGATATTTGGATCCCGATCCTACTGTGAGTATATGCTACTCCTCGGGAAATTTCTCACTTAACGATCAATGCTATAAACCTAGTAGGTGCCTAGAAAGGTGTTAGCGGGGCTACGCCCCCAGGGAAAAGAGGTTCTTTAATTAAGGAACTTCGCGAAAGCGTTGGAAAACCTCCCTCGAAGTACCGACACCGGCCTGGCTGAAGGGTTAAGCAAGTATTGTACGGTGGGATTGATCCTGGCTAATTCTTCCTTTATGGTTTGAGGAGGGATTCGAGGAACAGTGGGAGCCATCCTGTTTAGACAAACTAAAAACCACTCTAAACTTGCAAGAGCATCATGCTGAGTGTTTCTTCTTCTCTCTCCTAATTGCAGCGACCAATCAACATGACTGGACTTAAGTTACTCCTAGATAAAAACAAGCTGACAGGGCCAAACTACAAAGATTGGCTCAGGAATGTCAAGATTGCAATCACTTATGACAAGCTGGGGTATCTTCTTACCACTAAAGCTCCCCCTGTCCCTGGTCCAACTTCCAGCGTCGCGGATAAGGAAATCCGCAAGACTTGGGAGATTGATAGCGCGAAGGCCAAGTGCCTCCTGCTTGCCTCGATGGACAACGAACATCAGAGGAGGCATGAGAATATGGACATGGAGTCCATATTGCTTCATACAAAAGAACTGTATGGAGAGCAATCACGTATCGCAAGATACGAAGCGTCGAAAAAGTTGTTTTCGACAAGAATGGCCGTCGGATCATCAGTAGCCGAGCACGTGCTAAAGATGATCGGCTACATTGAGGAGCTCGCTGACCTGGGGATCACATTGGAGAGTGAGCTATATACGGATATAGTTCTCCAGTCCCTTCCTTCCACTTACGCCCAGTTTATAATGAACTTCAACCTACAAGAAAAGGAGGTTGAACTTTCAGAGCTCCTCAACCTGCTGAGGAGCGCAGAGGGCACCCTACAGAAAGGTAGGGAAACATCCACTTTGTTTGTAGGAGGATCATCTTCTTCTAGGTCCAAGGCGAAAGCCAAGGGAAAGAAGAAGAAAGCCCCCGCCAAACCAAGGGGCGGTGTTAGTAAAGTGGATACGAAAGGAAAAGGAAAAGCAACAAAGATAGCTGGGAAGCTTGTGGATAAGGAAGAATGCTTCTTTTGTCATAAGAAAGGACACTGGAAGAATGATTGCAGGGCCTGGAAGGCCAGAACACAGGAATTGAAGCAGGTTGCAGCTTCAGCTTCAGGTGTGTATGTTATTGAAAACTGTCTTTCTATAAACTCTACTTCCTGGGTATTGGATACCGGATCAGGATCTCATATCTGTAATTCTTTGCAGGCATTGAGAAACCGTAGTGTTTTGAAAGCAGGTGACATGACCCTCAGAGTTGCAAACGGAGCTAGCATGGATGCTAAAGCCGTGGGGGACTATCACCTGGGAATGTCAGATGGACATGTTTTGGTTTTGCGTAATTGCTTTTTTGTACCCAACGCAACTTGTAATATCATTTCTGTATCTTTAGTTTCTAAAGAAGGTTATGAATTTGCGTTTGTAAGTAATGTTGTAAACATTCGCCTTAATCAAGTTTTGATTGGGTCAGGTACTTTGAGTAATGGTATATACGTGTTAAACCAACCACAGATTTTTAATGTCCAGAATACACACAAAAGAAAGTCTCCAGAGATAAATCAGACTTTCTTATGGCATTGTATATTGGGTCACATCAATGAGAGAAGGTTGACGAAGTTACATACAGAAGGGTATTTGAATGCGTTCGAATATCAGTCGTATGCCACTTGTCAATCCTGTCTCAAGGGAAAGATGACAAAGACTCCGTTTACTGGACATGGAGTAAGAGCGAGCGAGCTCTTGGGACTCGTACACAGTGACGTGTGCGGTCCAATGTCTACACATGCCCGAAGCGGACATTCTTACTTCATTACTTTTACGGATGACTTCTCAAGGTACGGTTATGTTTTCTTAATGAAACATAAGTCTGAGGCTTTTGAAAAATTCCAGGAGTATAAGAATGAAGTAGAGAAACAGACCGGCAAAAGTATTAAGATTCTAAGATCGGATCGAGGTGGAGAATACTTAAGTGCCGAATTCCTGAATTACTTAAAAGAGAATGGTATTCTCTCTCAGCTTACTCCTCCATACACTCCGCAACATAACGGTGTATCGGAGAGACGGAACCGAACCCTATTGGATATGGTTCGGTCCATGATGAGTAACGCTGAGTTGCCGCGATCATTCTGGGGATATGCGCTAGAATCAGCCGCATACCTTTTGAACCGAGTTCCCACTAAGACTGTGCCTACTACGCCATTTGAGATGTGGTGTGGGAAGAGACCCCATCTTAATCACATTAAGATATGGGGAAGTCCAGCTTTTGTCAAAAAGCAGCATGCGGACAAGCTCGAGGCACGCTCAGTACTGTGCAAGTTTGTGGGATATCCAAAGAATTCCAAGGGATATTTCTTCTACTGCGAAGAGGAACAAAAAGTTCTTGTTTCTCGTCATGCCCACTTTCTAGAACACTAGTTCATAGAAAAGGAAATAAGTGGGAGCGCAGTAGAACTGGAAGAGATTCCAGAACCACGGACTATTACTGAAAGTTTAGTGGAACCAGAGGGTTCGGAAGAACAGGACATTCCTACGCCGCTCCGCAGAAGTAGTAGGCAGTCTCATCCGCCCGAGAGATACTACGGTTTTCTCATAGACGGGGATAGAGAGGATTGCATCATAGATTATGATGAACCTACTAGCTTCCAGCAGGCCGTTCAGAGCGTTGACTCAGTGAAATGGCTGGATGCAATGCGGACCGAAATGGAGTCCATGTACACCAACAAGGTATGGACGTTGGACATTGCTCCAGACGGGGTAAAACCCGTAGGATGCAAGTGGATCTTCAAAAGGAAGATTGGTGTAGATGGACAGGTTGAGACCTATAAAGCTAGGCTGGTAGCAAAGGGTTTCCGTCAAAGACCTGGCTTGGACTATGACGAAACCTTTTCTCCAGTAGCCATGCTGAAATCCATTCGGATCCTTCTTGCCATCGCTGCCTTCCACGATTATGAGATCTGGCAAATGGACGTAAAGACAGCTTTTCTAAATGGAAATTTAGAGGAGTGTGTCTATATGGACCAGCCAGAGGGCTTCATTCAGAGTGGGAGCAGCGGAAAGGTGTGCAAGTTGCTTAAGTCCATCTATGGACTGAAGCAGGCATCGCGGAGTTGGAACATCTGTTTTGATGAGACGGTCAAGGAATTTGGCTTTATCAAAAATCCAGATGAACCATGCATCTACAGTAGATTTGTAGCGAGAACTGTAGTATTCCTCGTTTTATACGTGGATGACATTCTCTTAATAGGAAATGACATTCCTATGCTACAATCTGTCAAGGGGTTCTTGTCACACAGGTTCTCCATGAAAGACCTGGGTGATGCCTCATACATCCTGGGGATCCGGATCCATCATGATAGATCCAAGAGGATATTAGGACTTTCACAGTCCAGGTACATCGACACCATAGTGAAGAGATTCAGTATGGAAGATTCCAAGCGCGGTAACCTACCGGCTTGTCACGGGATCACCCTCTCTAAAGAGATGTCTCCCAAGACTGATTTGGAGAGGGATCGCATGTCTATTATACCCTACGCTTCTGCGGTAGGCTCTATAATGTATGCGATGTTGTGTACCAGACCGGATGTAGCTTATGCACTGAGTGTGGTAAGCCGGTATCAGTCAAACCCTGGGGAGAAACACTGGATAGCGGTAAAGAACATTCTCAAGTACCTGAGAAGGACTAAGGAGATATTCTTGGTGTATGGCGGAAAAGACCTCCAGATCGAGGCCTTTGCTGACTCCAGCTTCCAGAGTGACAAGGATGATTCCAAGTCCATGTCGGGCTTTGTCTTTACCCTCAATGGAGGGGCGGTGTGTTGGAAGAGTTCCAAACAGGAAACCGTTGCAGACTCGACGATGGAAGCGGAATACATCGCTGCATCTGATGCCGCAAAAGAAGCTGTCTGGATGAGGAAGTTCTTGAAGGAACTTCAGGTGGTTCCGTCCATTGTTGATCCAATACCTCCGTATTGCGACAACAACGGGGCTATAGCTTTAGCGAAGGAACCCAGGTCCCATCAGAGATCCAGGCACATCTTGAGGCGGTATCACCTGATCAGAGAGATCGTGGATCGCAAGGAGATCGAGGTTCGGAGAGTTGCTTCAGAAGACAACACTGCAGATCCATTCACCAAGGCCCTGCCCCAGACTCAGTTCGAGCGGCTGATCGAGATGATAGGTCTTCGATACGCCAGTACATGGCCTTAGTGCAAGTGGGAGATTGTTAGTGTATATGCCCTAGAGGCCATTACTGTATCATACTAGTTTGTATATTACTTAATGGATGCTTGGGATATTCACCTTGTATATACAATCTTGCTCAAAATAGTAGTATGCTACTTGGTTTGTCTCTACTTCAATGTGTACTTGTGTTCATTTTACTATATCACTTATACGCATTAGTGGAGCCCTTAGGATCTTTGCTTGATTACCAGCGTTGTGATGGCAGTCACACTAGTGGGGGCTGGGTAATCTATAAGCACATCCTTATACAGGTCCCTAGTGGCAGGACTATCGAGACAGGGCATCGATACTCCGGAGTAGACTAGCGTATGCGCTTCTCATCCCAGTGTGGGAGATGGTCTGTCCCACAGCCATCAGTACGTCGTACTGGAGATAGTATACGGGTGCTCGTTGGGTTACGAGTACACTGGACAGGACTCGTCGGGAACTGACAGGTTGGTATTATACCTATCGTCAGTCATCAGTTCCCAGGTGACATGAGTACAGCTTAGTCCGCTGACTTGACACTGGCACTTCGCCTCGAGTGTGTTCCCACTGCACTTTGATCACTACCCTACCACGGCTCAAAGGAGTCGTGCAAACAGGTGGTGGTTGGGTGCAGTCCCGAAGCACTTGGAGGCAGTGACGGTTAGACAGGATTCGTCTCTTCCGGTATTGGGGGTTGACATCGCGCTGTGTCTAGGAGAGCCATTACACGAGTAGTCCCTGGCCAGGGCAAACGAGATATACTGGTAGGTTTCCAGTGCTATCTCAGGGTGTTTTGGGCTTCGCTCCGGCACGACTTGTACCGCTATTGGGGGACTGACGTTTACCGCCCCCTAGGCCCGCCATGCGATGTATCAGACGAACAGACCGGACTGTACGGAGACTGTCACATTCAGACTCAGTAGGAGTACAGATGGGGTTTCACCTCGTCAGCCTTCTTGTCGACATCTACCTGGGGACCGTTACGCACAGCTAGTGCCGCTTGCGGTCTGTGGTTAAACCCACTGCCAGCGTAGTGTCGAGTCTTTAGAGTCCCACACAGAGGGTATTCGCCTATGGGCAAAACAGAGTAGAGGTCGCATGGTTTTGCGACAGGGTTCGTTCTCATCCGCGCACTTGTGCACGTTTGGAGTCCGGACAGATATTACCAGCGGGCTCTGGTTTGAGCCGGATACTGGTATAGTATTTGGGGTTGCTTTTATCTTTCAGTATTCATGTTCCTCGGAACAAGAATGCAGGTGTGTATGCACAGTTATTTGAGGAGGAGGAAGATGACTTTCATTAGGGTTTCGGAACGGGTGCGTATGCACAGTTGACAGTCGTCTTTTTCCAAACCCTAATGGATTTGTATTATATCATTTAATAATATATAATAAAATGAAATTGTGTCATGGTTATTTTTTGTTGACTTGTTGACCATGGTTGACTTGTTGACCATGGTTGAACTTTTGACCATTATCATTACAAGAGAAAGATGCTCTTGATTCTTGCATTTCCATTTAATGCTTGTAATGATATTAGTCATTCTAAAACTTTCCATCAACCTTTTCATTTTGATTATTATTATTTGATAATTCATTTCCTTTTTGGATTATGGTTGCAAGAAAGGAAATGAGAGCCTATTCTATCATATTCACTCTCTCTCTTCACTTCATCTTCTTCTTCCTCTAGCCAAGAGAAACCTTCTCATGAGTTGAGAATCCTTCTCTTGAAAAACAAAAGCAACCCTTAGACACTCTCTACTCACTCTAGGATCAAGGGTCTAGCAAGCCGGCGATTCTAGTTCACTCCAAGTACGAGAAAGAGCCCAAAGGTCGAGCCTTCGAGGTGGATCCATCTTCGACGGAAGAAGGCGACAAAGGAGAACCATCAACCTCTACAAAGTTTGAAGACGAAGGAGTTCGAGTTTAGGTATAACCATCTTCATCCGAGTAGCTAAATCTCTTTAGCATGTTTACTAGTTTTAGTTTAGACAACGATCCCGACCTTGTTTTAGTCCATGTTGCCTCTTGCGATAAAAAATTGTTTTTATACCGTTTCCGCCTCCCCGTAAGAACCGGGGGTCGCAACGTGGACTTACACTATATATATCCAAGCATCCATTATAATATACATCATATGTACAACAATGGCCTCTAGGGCATATACATAACTAACAGTCTTATGGTTACATGTTGGTAAAGCCCTTAGGATGTGTACTTGACTACCAGGACTATGATGCATATCATACTGTGGGGCCATGGTAGTCCAATAGTTCATCCTTTAATGCTCCTAGTCGTGGGTGTATCGAGACGGGGCATCGATATACCAGAGTAGACTAGCGTATATGCTTCTTGACCCATAAGATAGGCGATCCCATATCCATTGGTGTTTGACATCAGAGATGGTATACGGGTGCTCAGTGGAGACTGGGTACACTAGACGGACTCGTCGAGAACTCCCAGATGGTATTATACCTCACGTCAGATGGCAGTTCTCTGGTGACACTTGTACAGGTTAGTCTGTAGACCCGAGATCATCATAGAGTCTTGTGTGATTCCCACTGTGCTTTGATTTCCACCTTACCACGTCCAAGAGGGCGTGCAAAACGGTGGTTTTTGGGTACATTCCCGAGGTACATGGAGGCAATGAGCGATAGGAGGGGTTTCGTCTCTCCCGGTATTGGGAGTTGATGTTGCGTTGCGCTTAATTTACCATAACAGGAAAGTCCCTGGCCAAGGCTGATTTAGAGATTTACTGGTAAGTGTTACCGGTAGTTTCTTGACCCGTTATGAGCCTCATATCAGCATGACTTATCGGTTATTGGGGTCTGACGTTTACCACTCCTAGACTTGATATGCGACATATCAGACGAGGAGACCGGATTGTACGGCAAGTGTTACCATCAGAATTTTGCAGGAGTTGGAGCAGGCTTGCTTGCTGATCTTCTGATCACTCAATACCCGGGTAGCCGTTACGTCCAGCTAGTACCGCTGACGGCTTGTGGGTGCTTGATGTGATCATCAACTACTGCCGGCGTATTGACGATTATTTAGAGTTGATCAGTCGAAAATACTGTATATTTTAGCAGGCAATTTCCTTAACATTTGCATACACTTAGAAGTGTACTGTATTCATAATTCACATATTAGCTAATCGGTCGCAAAATATCAAATTACATGTATTCGACCTTAAAACCGGCATTCCTAGGGAAATTAACTGCATTACATTACATAGCATATTTTCCATATCTTGCAACTCCTGTTTCGAAGTCTATGCAGGAAAAGAGATGCTTGCTCGATCATTACATTGCTCGACCATTACAATTGCTCGTAAACTCATTGAAAGCAAATCTGGTATCAACACAGAAGGGATTATACAAATCAAAACATCATAGTAAAGCCCATATAGAAGTACAAGACCACTGAAGAAAGAACAGATCCCAACCTCATCAATGCGCGGCGGAAGAGCGGCCTAAAGGCACTTCTCGTGGCGGAAGCGCGGCGGGCCCTGGGAGTCAGCTTCTCGAATTTCACCAAAATTCCTGATTCAGTGCCCACTACTCAAAAATGCACATAAAAGTCCAGAATATTCCAGAAACGTCCACCAGATCATCAAGCTCCTAAACTAGCCTAAAACTTCTAGAACTTTCCTAAACCCTTGCTTAAACCCTAAGCTAAACCCCAACAAACTTGGCCAACAAACTTTGGGAGGGAAAGTTAAATTCAAATCTAAACCTAGGGTTGTGAAAGTTCAATAAATAGGACCCTAGACTCATTCATTATATCATGTTGCCATAGAGAGGAAAAGATTCAACATCTTAGATTTTAGCCATTCTCTTTTTCTCCATCTTCTTCTTCCTCAAGATTAGTGAGAAATCTTGTAGGAAACCCTAACCCTAAATCCAACCACAATTCAAGATCTTGAGTGCAAGCCAAGCAAGATTCCTTCAACCCTCTTATGAGCCGAGCCGATCTTCCATCGGGCAAGAGATCAAAGTAGATCCACGATCCACGGAGACGAGCGAAGCCGAGTCAACGATCGATTTTCTTTCTTCTTGTAGATCTTGAAAGATTGTATTGAAATTGTTGATGAAATAAAAGGTGATATTTTCTTCTATCTTGTTTTCTTTAAATTCCGCATCATGTTATCTTTACTATTCTTGAATATTGTCTATGTGGTGATGTGTGAATAAAACTCCGCTCGTTAAGGAGTCGAAACGATCTTTAGTATGATGATGTAGCAAATTTGTAATCAATTCTTGAATCCCACGAATTTGTAAACCCTAGCAAGTTCAAGAATCGACAACCCAATTCGATGCGATGCTTTCTTGATCAACATCGCTCGAGATTGGGGTGATCCGATCGTTTCTTGAAATTGCTAGAGGCTAGAATATAAATGGTATCCTCGAAAGAGCAAGGGTTAAGAGATGAAACCCTAATTTCATCAAGAAAACCCTAACTCGCGTCGATAACCATTGATCTAGTATCAATTCTTCGAAGGACAAGAATACGAAATATTGTAGACTACAACACATCTAAAGATCCGATCGATTCCTATGAGCCTCTCTATTATTCTTGATTGTTGTTTGGAAAATACCATTGAAACCCCGATTCTTGATTGTTTATAGATTCTTGATTCTTTAATAGAGAATTGTGACACACGAATACGAATCAATCTTGAATCTTGTTTTCTTATTGCTTAACATTTCATTTCGAACGAATTAAAATACAAACGAATCTCGAGATCCCTGTGGATGATCCGCACTCATTCATTAACTACATTCAACACCGTAGTTTGATTGCGGTCAATTTAAATATTTGATTTGATTTACACAAACGACATTTACATTCAATCAAAATGGCGCCGTTGCCGGGGATCGCGCGCTAATTCGTTTACATTTTATAGTTTGAAGTGAAAGAATTATTACGTTTCATTTCTTGAAATCAAAATTCGTACAAATTCTTACACGTGTGTTGTGATTTGATTGCAAGGAAATCTGGAGCATTCTGAGCTGTCGAAATCTTATTTGGGATATACCAGAGAGTTCAGGAAAGCAACAGAGAGCATCTGCTGAAATCTTGTACAGTGATCTCACTGTTTGAGCGCGGAAGAGCGGCAAAGAGGGTGTAATCGCGGCGGAACCGCCGCAGTGTAGGGGGTTCTCTGCATAATTTTCAGTGCAGGTGATTTCTGTCTCTCTCCCCTCGCCCTTTTTAGCTCCAACTAATCCTTTCTGCAGGATTCTTTGCAAACAATAGCTGCGCCGCAAAAGCAAATTAAAATTGTGCGTGATTTTGTTTTTCTTGGTTGTTTTGCATATTAAATACGGAATTTAAGGGGCACGGCCAAATCCAAATTAGGTGGGGATTTCATTACCCTTCCTAGGCCCCGAAAACCACCAAACTTGCATCCGCATTTACCCCCATTAACTAAAAGAAATCTAGAGATGACTCTAAGGACTGTCGCGCTCATTTAGGACAAGAGAGGGCCGTGGGTAATTCATTGCTTATCCGCGTTTTCTTGTGGTGCCTAAGGCGAGTGTGTCTAAGGCTAGTGGTTATTAATTAGGTCCACTGTAGTGGTGGTTCCTTCCCACTTACCTGGCACTTATCCGGCCACAGGGGGACAAAGAGGCAGTGGAGGATTGATCCCGCGACTTGTCTTTTGGCAGTTAGGAGCGGTCTAGAGACGGACCTAGGTGACCATTAGATTCTAGGGTTTGTGTTGCTGCATTTGGTTGTCGCATCATTTTTTCAAAATCCGTCCCTTTTCAAAGCAAACACCGCATTCATTTTACCCCTAATTATAAGCCAACGCTGCCACTTGTACTAACCCTTTTTAGTGCAAGATAGGCTGGACACGGGATTCTAGTGCCCGTTTAGTCCGCGTACCTTTTATCGACTCCGAAGTCGATAATTCTCCATTTACCTTTTCTTTACCTACTACCACACCCACATCGATGGATCCGAATCCATCCAACTTCTTTAACCCTAATCTGCCACCGTCCGTTGGTGCGCAGAATCCTCCACACATTTCTCTCCAGGAAAGATGCTATCCACTTAGAGGTCCTCTTTCGACCTGCTTATCCACACCACCAGCCAATGGGGATAACTTTGAAATAAAGCCCCAGTATATCAACCTTTTACCTAAATACCACGGACTCGAGACCGAGGACGCTTACGTTTTCATTACCAAATTTGAAAACGTATGTGCTATGATGGGTACGTCTCAACTTTCTGTGGATGCGATGCGTCTACGACTTCTTCCTTTTACCTTGTGCGATATAGCCGAGAAGTGGCTATATAACACCACCGCACACTCTATTACGAATTGGGAAGAATTCGTCGCTGCATTCCTAAAGAAATTTTACCCAGTCCAAAGAACGGCTCGAATCCGTAGCGAATTGAACCAATTTGCCCAGCTCCCTACCGAACCATTTTCAAAGTACTTTGAACGTTTCAAGGATCTAATGGTTCAATGTCCTCATCACGGCATCCCGAGATGGGAGCTTTGCCGAATCATCTATGAGGGCAGTAACCCTAGCACTAAACATAGCCTTGAAAATATGTGTCAGGGTACATTTATGACTAAAGACGATGGGGAAGCCTGGCGATACTTAGAAGAGTTCGCTGAAAAATCACTAATTTGGGAGAGTGGAACCCAACCATTGAATAGGGGTGGCATACACCAAGTAGATGTGTCCATAGGTGTTCGAGCAGAAATGGCAGCAATGCAAAAGAAGCTCGACGCTATGGAACACAAATTTGCAGCAGCCTCCCTAAACCCGGTATCACTCCCCAAAACTATTTGTGGGTGCTGTTCTGATCCGTCACACTTAACGGAAGAATGTCCATTAAACTCGGCGTTTCAAGGTCACGAGCATTCTAATGCCGCATTTCAACGACCTCGAAACGATCCATATTCTTCCACGTACAATCAGGGTTGGAGGAACCACCCGAATTTTGCTTGGAACCAAAATCAATCTCAAAACACGGTTCCAAACACGAATAATTTTCAAAGGGCTCTTCCTCCACCACAACAGCAACCCCTCCAACTCACTCAGCACCCCTACCAGTCACAAAATTTCCAAAACCAGGGCAACACTTATGCACAGTCTAATCCTATGCAGCCCTGTTCTGACGATTTCTCTCAATTTACTCAAACCATGAAATCACTTTTATCAAATTTCATGGAGGTTTCAACTGAGGTTAGATCTTCCGTCAATGAGATAAAGAAAAACTCAGCGTCACAAGCTGAGAGTATCAGATCGATGGAAGCTGAAATCGCACGCCTCAAAGCTGAAATGAGTGCGAGAGAAAAAGGGAAACTTCCCTCTCAACCCCTACAGAATCCTGGGCATTACAATGTAAATGCCATTACCACGTTGAGATCGGGAAGAGTGCTGAATAATAATGTCGGGGAAGATATTGATAATACTGAAAATCATGTCAAAACCCCGGCTGAGACCTTTCCACATACACACACTTCTCCTTCTGATCCTTCTTCTTCTACCAAACCACCTTCGCACGAGCCTATTCTCCAGTTCCCTTTAGGCTCAACACCTTCACCCAACCCTTATAGTTCTCCACAGACGGTCCCCACACCTCTTTTGGGATCTCGTCTACCCCCCTTTCCTTCTCCTATGATGGACCCTGCGCTTATTGCGAAAGCACCTTACCCGAACCGGTTAAGGGCTAACAGAACGAGTCCTCATATGGAGAAAATTTTAGAAATGTTCAAACAGGTTAACATCAATATCCCTCTCCTAAATGCGATTCAACAAGTCCCCGCTTATGCGAAGATTCTAAAGGACTTGTGCACTAGGAAGAGGAAGACTCAGGTGCCGAAGAAGGTCTTTATGGCTAATAATATCAGCACTGCTTTTATTCCCCAGCTACCAAAGAAACGAAAGGACCCAGGATGTCCTACAATATCGATTTCGATTGGGGGTAAAAACATAAATCGTGCTCTTTTAGACCTTGGCGCAAGTGTTAACCTGTTACCTTATTCTGTCTATGAGCAACTAGGAATTGGAGAGCTGAAACCTGCTCATTGTACTCTCCAGATGGCAGACCGATCTATCATCAAACCAAGGGGTGAATTAGAGGATGTGTTAATAAAGGTCGGGGAATTTGTTTTCCCTGTAGACTTCATTGTGCTCGACACACATCCTGTAGCAAACCCCCGGGGCCAAATTCCGGTGATTCTAGGTCGTCCTTTCCTTGCCACTTCCAACGCTGTTATAAACTGTAGAAATGGTTCAATGAACTTATCATTTGGAAATATGACCATTGAACTAAATATCTACAGAGTTGGAAGTCAGCCATCTGAACCTAGTGCTCATATTTTAGATGTGTGCTCTGTCCATGAGATCGCTCCCGATAGTTGTGGAGCCGAGGAACTTTGCTTTACTGATCTCGATGACATTAGCACAACTCTGCTTGATCTTACACTTAGTGAGGACACTTCACTTACACTTGAGTCCTGCACTTCTGACTTTTCTCCACCCGAGTCTGTATCTTTCACAGGCTCTGAGCTTCTTTGTAAATCCAAAAATCATTCTATGATCCTTCCTTCTATCATTTCTCCGCCTGAATTAGATCTCAAGGTCTTACCTTCTCACCTAAAATATGCATATCTTGGTGAGAAAGAAACTTTACCGGTTATAATTTCCGCTTCCCTTGCATCAGAGCAAGAGAATGCACTTCTATCGGTATTAAGATCTAATAAAGAGGCGTTTGGTTGGAGTATGGTGGACATCAAAGGGATCAGTCCCTTGATTGTTGAACATCATATACACGTGATGGATGATGCCAGACCGACCCGAGAACCACAGAGACGGTTAAATCCCATCATGAAGGAAGCTGTCATGAAAGAGATCGTCAAATGCTTAGATAGTGGTATTATATACCCGATCTCCGATAGCCAGTGGGTAAGTCCTATACACGTCGTTCCTAAGAAATCCGGCATCACAGTTATCACAAATGAAGCAAATGAGTTGATTCAGACACGCACCCAAACTGGGTGGCGTGTATGCATCGATTATAGAAAACTCAACGCTGCTACGAGGAAAGATCATTTTCCTCTACCATTTATTGATCAAATGCTGGAACGCTTAGCGGGACGACAATACTATTGTTTCATGGACGGTTACTCAGGCTACAATCAGGTCCCCATCGCCAAAAAGGATCAAGATAAAACCACTTTTACTTGTCCTTTTGGTACCTTTGCTTACAGTCGCATGCCCTTCGGGCTATGCAATGCTCCCGCTACCTTTCAGCGGTGTATGATGGGGATATTCTCTGATATGGTAGAGAATTTCCTGGAGATCTTTATGGACGACTTTTCGATTTTTGGAGACTCTTTTTCTGAATGCCTAGCGAATCTGGACGCTGTTCTTACTCGATGCAAAGAGAAGAACTTGACTTTAAACTGGGAAAAATGCCACTTTATGGTCCAAGAAGGAATAGTCCTTGGACATGTCATTTCACAGAAGGGCATTGAGGTTGACAGAGCTAAAGTAGATGTCATTCAAAACCTCCCTCATCCCAAAAGCGTCAAAGATATTCGCTCTTTCCTTGGCCATGCTGGCTTTTATAGGAGATTCATAAAGGACTTTAGCAAAATTGCTAGACCTTTAACACTACTCCTGGCCAAGGATACGACCTTCCACTTTGACTCGGATTGCGAGACAACTTTCGACTCACTTAAACACTCACTCACTTCAGCCCCCGTTTTATCATCACCAAACTGGGACTACCCTTTTGAGCTGATGTGTGACACATCTGATTTTGCAGTAGGTGCTGTCCTAGGACAACACATTGAAAAGATGCCACACGTGATTTACTATGCTAGTAAGACCCTGAATGATGCGCAAATCAATTATACAACCACAGAGAAAGAACTATTAGCGGTTGTATTCGCATTAGAGAAATTCAGGCCTTACTTAATCGGCTCACCTATTGTTGTATATACTGACCATTCCGCTTTAAAACATCTGTTGGCGAAGAAAGATGCCAAAGGTCGACTAATACGTTGGATCCTTCTTTTACAAGAATTCGATCTTGTTATCAAAGATAAGAAAGGATGTGAAAACGTAGTAGCTGACCACCTTTCACGCATCGTTTCTTCCCCTGTGACCCTGCCGATCAATGACTCGTTCCCTGATGAACAACTCTTGAGCATATCTGCTGAACCATGGTTCAGGGATATCGTGAACTATCATGCCATGGGACTTATACCGAGCGATTGGTCAAAACAGGACAAATACCGCTTTCTTTCCCAAGTAAAACACTATTACTGGGACGAGCCTTATTTGTTTAAATATTGTCCTGATCAGATCATTCGCCGGTGCGTCCCGAATGAAGAGTTCAAGAGTATTCTTTCATTTTGTCATGATCAGGCTTGTGGGGGTCACTTTGGTCCAAGAAAAACAGCGGAAAAGGTTTTGCAATCTGGATTTTATTGGTCGACCTTATTCAAGGACGCATTTGAACATTGCAAAACCTGTACACAA
Organism: Agapanthus africanus; assembly: GCA_030015575.1. Taxonomy (NCBI): domain Eukaryota; kingdom Viridiplantae; phylum Streptophyta; class Magnoliopsida; order Asparagales; family Amaryllidaceae; genus Agapanthus; species Agapanthus africanus. The sequence goes on along the minus strand of JASDDO010000014.1, from coordinate 378,461,886 downwards.
TGTCAGTATACGGGTAGAATATCCCAAAGGAATGAAATGCCTCAGCAACCCATTCTGGTTGTTGAAATGTTTGATGTTTGGGGCATAGATTTTATGGGTCCTTTTCCCAACTCCTTTGGGAATCTGTACATATTGCTGGCGGTTGATTATGTCTCCAAGTGGGTAGAAGCCATTCCAAGTCGCACTAACGACAGGAAAGTTGTCGTTAAGTTCTTAAAAGAGAATATCTTCTCGTGATTTGGACACCCACGCGCTATTATTAGCGATAATGGGACACACTTCTGCAACAGATCTTTCGAGACTCTGATGCGGAAATATTCAATCAACCACCGTCTTTCTACACCCTATCACCCACAAACAAGCGGGCAGGCTGAGATCTCAAACAGACAAATCAAACTTATCCTGGAGAAAACTGTTGCTAAAAATAGAAAAGATTGGTCGACCAAATTGACGGATGCTCTTTGGGCATTCAGGACTGCATATAAGACCGACCTAGGAATGTCTCCATATAGAATAGTGTTTGGAAAAGCATGTCATCTACCTGTTGAGATAGAACATAAAGCATTGTGGGCTATAAAGGAAATTAATTTTGATCTAAACCTTGCTTGCAACTTTCGGAAGCTGCAACTGAACGAGCTAAGCGAACTCTGCGATGAAGCTTATGATAATGCTGTAATCACAAAGAATAGGACTAAGGTTTTTTACGATAAAAACATTGTAAGGAAAACATTTTTACCTGGTCAACAAGTCCTTCTTTATGATTCACGATTACACCTTCATGCGGGTAAGCTCCGATCTCGTTGGAAGGGACCTTTTGTTGTGCGGTCTGTATACCCGCACGGGGCAGTAGATATTGAAAATGTTAAAAACGGCACTGTTTTCAAAGTAAATGGACATAGATTAAAACCGTATTTTTCCACTGACCCCACGGAGGAGCTCTTGTTCTTACAAGAGCCAGTTTATTTTGATTAAAATTCCTCCGTCTCACTTTCATGTCCAGTATATCATTGCATCATATTTTTTGAATGAAGGTGAGTAAATAAAACAAGTTTGGGAGAAATTCTTCACTTATATATTTTGCCCCCACTAATAATTCCCCCCAGATTTACAGATTTTTGTAGGTATAACTGTCGGCAACAGTGAGGACACTGTTGAAAACAAGTTTGGGGGAGGTTTGTGCTTATTTTTGCATCATTTACATATCATCTGCATAAGCACAAAACATTTCTTTTAAAAATCTATAAAAATTGAAAAATTTTCAAAACTCATAAAAAATTAAAATTTTTCAAATATAAAAATAATTTTAATATTTACACTTTTTTGTATATAAATAAGATAATGAAAGTTTAGACAGTGAACAATTACATCCATGAGATTGGAAAATTTTTAGAAAACTAAGAAAATTAGAAGTTTTCTTATACGAACTAGTAATAAGTAGTTATGAGCCGTTGTCCCAAGGGTTAGTAAGATGAAGGACGTCACTAATCTGAGGATAAAAATAAGTCTGAAAAATAGTTTCTATTCTGGAAGCCAAACATTTTGAACGTTGCTACCCTGCTATTCGCACTTACACACGTCTTGAAGCCTGGGATAGTAGAGGATACCTTGAAATGCTCTTGTCTTAAAGCCAAAAGTATGGAAAAAAGAAAAATGTGTTTTAAAGTGGTGAGAAAAATGGATACTGGTTTTGTTATCACCAAGGGTAAGAAAAATATATAGCAAAAGGGTGCTTCTTCACCTAGTGCCTCAAGGTCAACTGGTCTGGGAGTCACTGCTATGCCTGAGGTGGTGCAAGACTAGGAAAATACACCAAGTTAGCAAGCACATTAGTAATCGGTCGGTTAGTACCTCAAGAAGTATTAACGGTCGCATGAAAGTGTGTAAGCAATCTCGTTTGCCAAGAAGTACTGAGGTCGATGGGCAAGGGTATGATAGCTTGAATTGAATTCTCCGGGTGTAGGGATGTCTTTACACACACGCAGGGTGATATGATCGATGTTTGGAAAACAGATAGGAATGAAGAATAAGACGATGTTTTATTGAGGGAGGACGTGATTTCTAACATCTTTTCATGACCATTAAGATAGGGCTCATGACAACCGAAAAGCTAGCTTAGTTGGAAACCCTAATTTTCAAGGCTTTTCTTTTACAATTCTTGTCTTTAAATGTAATATTCATGATCTTACTTTTATTTTTGGATTTTGTGGGTGCAATCCGCTGAAAACCCTCAGGAGACAACACTCCTCCTACTAGGGACACCTAGAGGTTTAAAGGCTTGTTGCACATGCTCAGTGCAATCGTGTTGCCTACGAAAGTGTGCTAGTTAGTTTTTCTCTTTATTTGTTTTCTCCTTCTCTTTTTAATAAAACATTCTCTCGAGACGATCGAAATTAAGTTTGGGGGTATTTGATCAGTCGAAAATACTGTATATTTTAGCAGGCAATTTCCTTAACATTTGCATACACTTAGAAGTGTACGGTATTCATAATTCACATATTAGCTAATCGGTCGCAAAATATCAAATTACATGTATTCGACCTTAAAACCGGCATTCCTAGGGAAATTAACTGCATTACATTACATAGCATATTTTCCATATCTTGCAACCCCTGTTTCGAAGTCTATGCAGGAAAAGAGATGCTTGCTCGATCATTACATTGCTCGACCATTACAATTGCTCGTAAACTCATTGAAAGCAAATCTGGTATCAACGCAGAAGGGATTATACAAATCAAAACATCATAGTAAAGCCCATACAGAAGTACAAGACCACTGAAGAAAGAACAGATCCCAACCTCATCAATGCGCGGCGGAAGAGCGGCCTAAAGGCACTTCTCGCGGCGGAAGCGCGGCGGGCCCTGGGAGTCAGCTTCTCGAATTTCACCAAAATTCCTGATTCAGTGCCCACTACTCAAAAATGCACACAAAAGTCCAGAATATTCCAGAAACGTCCACCAGATCATCAAGCTCCAAAACTAGCCTAAAACTTCTAGAACTTTCCTAAACCCTTGCTTAAACCCTAAGCTAAACCCCAACAAACAAACTTTGGGAGGGAAAGTTAAATTCAAATCTAAACCTAGGGTTGTGAAAGTTCTATAAATAGGACCCTAGACTCATTCATTATATCATGTTGCCATAGAGAGGAAAAGATTCAACATCTTAGATTTTAGCCATTCTCTCTTTCTCCATCTTCTTCTTCCTCAAGATTAGTGAGAAATCTTGTAGGAAACCCTAACCCTAAATCCAACCACAATTCAAGATCTTGAGTGCAAGCCAAGCAAGATTCCTTCAACCCTCTTATGAGCCGAGCCGATCTGTTGGAGATAATGCCCTCAGAGTCAATTATTGGATCACAGGTACGTGATTGCGGTGATTGAGGGAGGACCTATCCCGGTAGGACAGTCTTACTCGAGATGATAGTATGCTATCTGGTTTACCTTTATCATCGTGTACTGTTTTAGGTGACCTGACACGTCGCTATTACACGTTGATAGAACCCTTAGGATTCTTGCTTGACCACCAGCAGTATGAGGGCGATCATATACGTGGGAGCTGGCAGTCTATAAGCATATCCTTAAATGGTCCCTAGTCGTGTGAGTTTCGAGACAGGGCATCGATACTCCATAGTAGACTAGTGTATACAGTCGAGACCCCGACGAGGGGCGGTGGCCGGTCTCACAAGCCACTGGTGTAAGGTGGATCACCTAAGATGTATACAGGTGCTCATTGGGTTATGAGTACACCGGACAGGACTCGCCGGGAACATGCTAGTTGGTCATATACCAGACGTCAGATGGCAGTTCCCTGGTGACATGTGTGCAGGTTAGTTCATCGACCTGGGGATCGTCATTTGTCTTGTGTGAGTTCCCACTGTACTTTGATTACTACCCTACCACGGCTCAAAGGAGTCGTGCAAACAGGTTTTAGTTGGGTACAGTCCCGAGCCACATGGAGGCAGTGAGCGTATCTTCAGGGGTTCGTCTCTCCCGGTATTGGGGGTGAGGTCGTGCTGTGTCTAGGAGAGCCATTACACGAAGCCCTCGGCCGAGGCAAGGAGATTTACTGGTAGGTATTCCAGTAGTATCTCAGGGTGTTCTGGGCTACACTCCGACACGACTTGTACCGCTTTTGGGGGTCTGACTTTTACCAACCCCCTAGGCCCGCCATGCGATGCTCATAGACAAACGGACCGGACTGCACGGATATTGTCACTGACAGGCTCAGTTGGGTGTCGGGGTGAGCTTCCTCATCGACGTCCCTTTTGGTCAATATCTGGTGGCCCGTCACGTATTGGCATATACCTCTGACGTGCTAGTGGTTAAATCCACAGCCATAGTATTGACGAGTCTTTAGAGTCCACCACACTTACAGTTACTCAGCTTTCGGGCGAAAGGTTGTAGAGGCCGTATGGAGATATGGCAAGGTCCGATCAGATACGTGCGGTATTGCACGGATCAGGATCGGACAGATTGTACTATAGGCCGTATGGTAATATGGCAGGGTTCGATCAGATACGTGCGGTATTGTACGGATCAGGATCGAACAGATATTACTAGCCGGTTTTGGTATAAGCCGGATCCTAGTATAGTACAGTGTAGATTTTGCCTCATTGCATTTGTATTTCGGTCGAAATACAGATGCGGGTGTGTATGCACAGTATTGGGGTTTTCCTGTAATTTATTACGGGACCAGTTTTCTGGAGTTGCCAGTTTGCTTTTCGTTTCGGCCAATTTCCATTGTTCCGTTCATTGGCCGAAGGTTGGTGGAGGAGGGCTTATTTGCATTGTTGCAAATAAGTGATTGTGGAGGGGGTCTTTGCATATTCTCTTATCATGATGGTTTTCATGATAAGCACCATCACTTGACTTCTTCTTCTCATGATGGCTTGACTTTTTGAAGCCATCATGCATGAGATGATGGTTGCCTTTGTGTGTTGGATTTGTGGTGATCATTTGATTTCTCCTCATCTTTTGTTTTGCTTTCCAACCACCCCCCTTGTCTTGGTTTTCTCTCTCCAATCACATTTGGAAATGGGGGGGCCGGCCATTCCAAAGAGGGGAATGGGATTCATTTCTTTTGGTGTGGAGAAAATAGATGATACTCTCATTCCTTTTGGATGCTAGTTTTTTTCCCCTTCACCTCTCTCCAAGTTCTTCTTCCTTCACCAATGGCAATTCCACAAACCCCAAAAATGAGACTTGCTCACTACATATTCTACAACGAACCTTGGGCACGTCGAGTAGCCGGCTTCGTGCCCGAGTTGCCTCGGCATTGAGGTGGGAGCCCGTAAACGATGTAGGCGACGTGGTGCACTTCCGGCGACGAGGAGGAGACGGACGGAGATCCCGCGAGGAGATCGGAGTGGAGATGAAGACCGGAGGACTTGGATCGTCGGTATATCTCTAACCCATTTTCTAGTTAGCTTAGACTTGTTAATGGTAACGATCCGGGTGTTTAGTGCGCGGTGGTGCCGGTTTGCTAAGTCCGCAAAATTTAAGTTATTCACCGCTTCCGCATTCCGGCGTCGGATTGACGGCCGGGGCGCCGCCGTGCACTTACAGTGGTATCAGAGCCTCGCCATTAACATAGTCTAGCTTGGTGTAATGTGTTTTTCTGTTTTGATCGATCGAATGTTCCAAAACTGCATTTTAGTTCGAATCAGTTTCTGTTGAAAATTTTTGGTCTCGAAAAATTTTTCAGGTTGTAAAATATTGATTTACTGGAAAATCTAAGAGTTCTGTAAAAATTTGACGAAGTAACTCCACAGTGGGAGCGCGGAAGCGCCGCGAAACCCCCCCCTCCCGCGGCCCTTCCACCGCGCACTATTCACATCACTTCACCAAATTTTTTCAGAGGCCTTCTGGGCTTAAAATATGGGTTTTGGAATATTAAAATTGGGCCCAGGGTTTCTGTGAGTGCTACAGTTTTGATTGGGGGCCCACTTGTTAATTTTTGATCGATCGGATATTTTAAACACATTTTTCACAGTATTTACATTATATCTGCGACCGTGAATGTCACTCGATCGGTAAATCCTGTCTAACTGCTATAGCCCGGTTAGACGGATTTGCGAACGTGACTTTCACGTTGATGTTCTATGTTTATGCTGTGATGTTGCGGATCGGTAGGTGGGGATAGCCTGGATGCAATGCTAGTACAGTGTTGTGGTATTATGTACATTTGATATTGCGGGGCGAGCGTCCGACATGTGGACTGCCGTCACTGCCTGTTTGTATTATTCTTTTGGGGCACGACCTGGTTGCGGTCGATGTACCCGTTGTATGTATATTTTACTTTCTGTACTAGGATTACCCCGCGGAGGGGTGCACGGATAGCCGGGTTCTGGAGGGCAACAAGCCCGCATCTCATGGCATTGAGACGGAGGGGGCTTCACTCTAGGATTGGCGGGCTATTCGTCGCACTCGTAGGGGGTACAGGTTGACCCAGGAGGGGTGCCCAAGTTACCGGATTCCGTGAAGTGCTGGGTGGTCCATTCACGGTGCTGAAGGGGGCTGCCTCGCTTCAGGTTTTGGCGGGTAACTTGCCGCGCCCATAGGGGTCTAGGATTTCATTGCACAGGCTATCCACACGACCAGGGGAACGTCGGGTTTCAGCAGTGGCTCTGTGAAACCCGGGGATCCCAGATATCTGTATTGTTCTGTGATGCTGTACATTTCTGTGATGTTGCATTTCTTTCACGCCTTGAGCGAAATATAATATATTGGTATATATATTAGTAGATGTTGTATATGTTTTACATCCGCGCTAGTCCAGTCCCCGCTCTGTCGTTAGTAAGCTAACCTAACGGGTAATGACGGGACCCAGTGGCGAATGCGGATGGCATATACGTACATCAGTATATTTTCGTTCTTTTTGGTGTGATCAATTGATGGGACTGCATTGATTCGGATCAATGCAAGTTTAAAAACAAACCTAATCTGATGTTGTTGGAACACTTTTTCAAAAAAAGCTGTTATTGCAAAGACGTTCACTTTTGTTTTGCATCGTGGTATTCATTTGGAATATCCTGCTCCTCAGTCGATGAGGCAAGGGCCGAGATCCCTTCACCGGGAGTGACCCCTTAGACAGAAGTTTGCGTCAGGGCATTAACTTCACTATAGCCGATTACTTTTGCTTTGCATCGCGGTATTCATTTGGAATATCCTGCACCCCATTCTACGGGGAAAGAGCCGAGATCCCTTCACCGGGAGTGACCTCTTTAGCGAAGGTTTTCGTCACTATATTTTTAAAAGCTATCCGTTCCTTCGACGATATCAAGTTCTTTACGTTAAAGGTTTTCGCCAGAAACCATTCGTAGCCCTCCGTCGTTTCATATGGGTAGTCAATAGTATTCAAGCTGTGTTTGTTGGCCAAAGTCAAGGCACAGTGTTTGGTAGCTGTTGGTTATTCATATGCAGCATAGATAGATGCGTTGGTTTGGGACAGTCGTATAGCCTTGTTGGCCAAAGTCAAGGGCTTGTGCGGGTGGATTCAAATCAACCTGGAGAATGACGGGTAGAACTTGACATGTGACTTATGATTTGTTGGCCAAAGTCAAGGTCATAAGAGCATGGGGCAGAAATCACATCGGGAGTTTCAAAAGTACTGAAACTTGCCAGATATGCGCATACCTTCTGGAGTGTGATACCGTGAGCGGATTCCGTCACGTTGTCATGCGATGAGAGTTGGATCCCGATTCCCACTGATGAGTTAGTATACTCCTCGGGTGATCCCGACTAATTCTTTATTCAGGTTTGGAGGAGAATTTGACGGTACAGTGGGAGGATTCCAGATTAGATGAATTGGTAACCATTCTGATCTAGGTTAGAGTGCACGCTGAGTGTTTCTTTTCTCTCTCTCTTTGGCAGCGTCCATTGACCCGACCCTAAGACTTTGACTCAGAGACCAAGTTGACCGAACCTTCTTAAACACTGGCTTTTGGATTGTCAGAGTTGCGAACCTCATTGCCACTCCTACTTTTACCCTTTTCTCCAGGACACCCCGTATTACTACGAACGTCCACTTCCATTGGACAAAACCATCGTATGGTTAGATACGAACTCGAAGGAATTCATTCGAGGATGGTTTCAGGTTCTGGAGAAAACGGATAGGACTATTCAGTTGTCTTTTCTTTTCACCCTCTCTCAGGTTGCGAGTACTCCTTGGTTTAGGAGTAGTACACCTGTTACGCAAATTGGATAGTCTTCTTCCAAACCTTAGGCTGGTGCCGACCGGTAGGGAATGAAGAAAACCAATTAGCATAACGATGGTGTGCAGAAGGTATTAAGTTAAGACAAAGCAAGGGATTAGTAAGAGGGCAAAGTAAATTGCAACAGATATTCACGACCAAACCAAGTTTTTCTTCGCCAATCCTAAAATCACTTTTGTATTTCTCCAGGACACTCCGTATCACTACGAAGATCCACAGTTTATTGGATACTCCATCGTATGGTTATATACGAACTCGAAAGGAACTTGTTCCAGTTCGGGGATGGATTCTGGTTCAGGAGAAATAGGAATAAGATTTATTCAGGTGTCTTTTATCTTCACCTTCTCTCGCATTGCGAGTGTTCCTAGGATTGGGACAGTACACCCATTATGCTTATTGGATAGTCTTCTTCCAAACCATAGGCTGGTGCCGAACGGTAGGGAAGGAAGAAAACCATTTGGCCTAAAAGGGTGTGCAGAAGGTAAAGACTAAAGACAAATGAAGGGATTTGGAGAGGTGGCAAAGAATTACACGGTTACAGTTGTGAATCTGGATACTGGAAGAGGCATTACTAGGAATACCAGGATACCCCATCGAAACATTTCGATGTTTCAGTTTCACTGTGTAATGTTAAAAGAAAACTGATTTCCCGATTAGATACTTACTCCAGGGTATGTATTTACCAGGTTTGATTCTCACATCTGTATGGTTTTACAGATAATGAGTGGGAGTAGGTTTTTGGGAATTGGGTGATTATCCTCATTATATCGGGATTCGTTGTAATCGGTGATATTTGAGGAAATCACCTGGGCTGTTTGCCGGTCGGCAAATATTTGGTTTTGAATATCCGCTGTTATGCACCAATTTCAAATTGATATATCTGTACGTCTATTTTCATAGAGTGAGATATACTTTTTGAAATTATGTCGACGACATTTACCTATATCAGTGGATGGTTAGGTAAGGGGCATTAAACAGCGGTGTAATTCTTCTTAACCATAAGTACAGTTTTCAACCTACGACACACAGTGAATGAGTTATCAGACTCAAGGGACTTATACAGAGTATTGTATGTTGTCCAGTGTCTATCAGGACAGAGGGGTTGGTCCTCGTACTATATTCAGTTTACTTATGACTTCTCTAGTTTTTAGACACGTGTTTCGTGGAAACGCAGGGTCTGAATTTTGAGAAGTTATAGGTATTTGAATAAAGTAGAGAACCAGGTATTGCAAGTATCGGGATTCTTCAAAGTGATCGAAGATGTAGATACTTGTGTATGGTATTCAGTTGATAGTAATGGTTAAGAGAACTTGCTTCTCTTTCTGGTTATTCATAATTGGAAGCATTCCTAAGTTGAGTAACGCTGATCGGCCTCCTTCCATTTAGTTGACATGCACTGGAGACAGCTGCATGATTTGGATCTGGTTCAGTTAAATCAGTGCCTCTGGTCCTATATGGGATATAGAACAGTTCGTATCTTGACGTTGTTAAGGTACGGGGAGTTGTCCAGCTTATGATTAAAACCAGACTTTGGATACCTCAAGGCACGTTTCTGTAATGGCTGTTTTGTGGGTTGACCCAGGCTATGACGAGGGTTGACTTTCTACCATCTGGATGAACAATAGCAATATTGTTCTAGACTCGCCACAGTTTTATTAAAAATGGATTTTTTCAGAAAACAGTAGTGGGAGTATGGTAGAACTGGAAGTGATTCCAGAACCACAAACGATTACTGAAGATTTGACAAGGAACCTAAAGATTCAATCTGGATTGACATTCCATTGGCCACTCCGCAGATTTGGTGGGTAACTTCAGGCACCAGAGAGGTACTCCGGTAGCCTCAAGGACGGTGACAGGGAAGTTCTTGTTTACCCACAATTACCATTGCTGTTGTTCCAGGTTACGAGACCCGGCAGGAGGATGAGTATAGCGTCGTTCTGAACTCGCTTCAGAAGTATACGTGTATATGACTCTGCCAGAGGGTTGTCGTAGTCAGTGGGAGCAGCGGAAGCATTGGTGGACAGGTAGCTTATGTCTATTTATAGACTAAAGCAGATGTAGCGGAGATAGATCATCTATTTCTGACGTGACAGTCATGGGTTTGACTTCATCAGAATAGGGGATGGATCTGTTGAGAAGGTAGTAGGGTGTGTGTGATGTCATGGTATTTGGATGACATACACAGAGTAGGAAAGGAAACTCCTATACTACAGTCGGTTATACTTTGGTCGTCACACAGTGTTTTCTCCACATAGGACTTGGATATTATATCAGACATACTGGTCACTAGATCTATGGTTTTAGATCTAGATTTGGGTGGTTTCCCAATCAGGGTACTTAGACAGCATTCTAAGAGTATTTAGAATGGACGACTCCTGGCACGGTAGTGTGCCTGCAGGTAATGGAGTCACCCTCTCTAAAGGCGTCTTACAGACTAAAGGGGAGAGGGACGTGCATGATTGGCAGATCACTTGCTCAGGCAATTGAGTCAATCATGAGATGTCAAGTACCACACCAGATGTTGTTCTTGCACTAGATGCAATAAGTTGACTTTAATCCAATCCTGGAGAAACGGTTGGAAGCAGTTTTAGAATATAAGTGAATGTTCTAGGGATATGATAACGACAGCCTTATCGAGGAGACAGTTATCATTCCAGGCTTCCAAGGTGACATGGACCACAAGGAGGTTGTTAGAGTTATAGTTTTCCCTCTGACGAGGGGCAGTATTTTGGACAGGTGGTCCAAGGCAATACTGAGGGAGGCATGGCGCAGGATACTGATTAAGTTCAGTTGACGATACAGTCTAAGAAGTTTGGATTTGGAGTTCATTTATGAGCTATGTCCCATCAGACATCCAGACACATTCTAAGACAGGTATTGCTCATTTCGGGAGATGGGTTTCTCCGCGAACTTGAGATATAGAGAGACATAGAAAGAGACATCAAGGCGGATCCACTCACTGAGGCTATTCCTCGAACGCAATAGTTTCGCAAACGAGCTTTGTGAGACTGACTAGTAGAGGAGTTGGGTGTTCGGTATCACACGGGCTGTGAGTATGCGACATCGCAATAATTAGCCTTGAGTGCAAGTGGGAGATTGTTGGAGATAATGCCCTCAGAGTCAATTATTGGATCACAGGTACGTGATTGCGGTGATTGAGGGAGGACCTATCCCGGTAGGACAGTCTTACTCGAGATGATAGTATGCTATCTGGTTTACCTTTATCATCGTGTACTGTTTTAGGTGACCTGACACGTCGCTATTACACGTTGATAGAACCCTTAGGATTCTTGCTTGACCACCAGCAGTATGAGGGCGATCATATACGTGGGAGCTGGCAGTCTATAGGCATATCCTTAAATGGTCCCTAGTCGTGTGAGTTTCGAGACAGGGCATCGATACTCCATAGTAGACTAGTGTATACAGTCGAGACCCCGACGAGGGGCGGTGGCCGGTCTCACAAGCCACTGGTGTCAGGTGGATCACCTAAGATGTATACAGGTGCTCATTGGGTTATGAGTACACCGGACAGGACTCGCCGGGAACATGCTAGTTGGTCATATACCAGACGTCAGATGGCAGTTCCCTGGTGACATGTGTGCAGGTTAGTTCATCGACCTGGGGATCGTCATTTGTCTTGTGTGAGTTCCCACTGTACTTTGATTACTACCCTACCACGGCTCAAAGGAGTCGTGCAAACAGGTTTTAGTTGGGTACAGTCCCGAGCCACATGGAGGCAGTGAGCGTATCTTCAGGGGTTCGTCTCTCCCGGTATTGGGGGTGAGGTCGTGCTGTGTCTAGGAGAGCCATTACACGAAGCCCTCGGCCGAGGCAAGGAGATTTACTGGTAGGTATTCCAGTAGTATCTCAGGGTGTTCTGGGCTACACTCTGACACGACTTGTACCGCTTTTGGGGGTCTGACTTTTACCAACCCCCTAGGCCCGCCATGCAATGCTCATAGACAAACGGACCGGACTGCACGGATATTGTCACTGACAGGCTCAGTTGGGTGTCGGGGTGAGCTTCCTCATCGACGTCCCTTTTGGTCAATATCTGGTAGCCCGTCACGTATTGGCATATACCTCTGACGTGCTAGTGGTTAAATCCACAGCCATAGTATTGACGAGTCTTTAGAGTCCACCACACTTACAGTTACTCAGCTTTCGGGCGAAAGGTTGTAGAGGCCGTATGGAGATATGGCAAGGTCCGATCAGATACGTGCGGTATTGCACGGATCAGGATCGGACAGATTGTACTATAGGCTGTATGGTAATATGGCAGGGTTCGATCAGATACGTGCGGTATTGTACGGATCAGGATCGAACAGATATTACTAGCCGGTTTTGGTATAAGCCGGATCCTAGTATAGTACAGTGTAGATTTTGTCTCATTGCATTTGTATTTCGGTCGAAATACAGATGCGGGTGTGTATGCACAGTATTGGGGTTTTCCTGTAATTTATTACGGGACCAGTTTTCTGGAGTTGCCAGTTTGCTTTTCGTTTCGGCCAATTTCCATTGTTCCGTTCATTGGCCGAAGGTTGGTGGAGGAGGGCTTATTTGCATTGTTGCAAATAAGTGATTGTGGAGGGGGTCTTTGCATATTCTCTTATCATGATGGTTTTCATGATAAGCACCATCACTTGACTTCTTCTTCTCATGATGGCTTGACTTTTTGAAGCCATCATGCATGAGATGATGGTTGCCTTTGTATGTTGGATTTGTGGTGATCATTTGATTTCTCCTCATCTTTTGTTTTGCTTTCCAACCACCCCCCTTGTCTTGGTTTTCTCTCTCCAATCACATTTGGAAATGGGGGGGCCGGCCATTCCAAAGAGGGGAATGGGATTCATTTCTTTTGGTGTGGAGAAAATAGATGATACTCTCATTCCTTTTGGATGCTAGTTTTTTTCCCCTTCACCTCTCTCCAAGTTCTTCTTCCTTCACCAATGGCAATTCCACAAACCCCAAAAATGAGACTTGCTCACTACATATTCTACAACGAACCTTGGGCACGTCGAGTAGCCGGCTTCGTGCCCGAGTTGCCTCGGCATTGAGGTGGGAGCCCGTAAACGATGTAGGCGACGTGGTGCACTTCCGGCGACGAGGAGGAGACGGACGGAGATCCCGCGAGGAGATCGAAGTGGAGATGAAGACCGGAGGACTTGGATCGTCGGTATATCTCTAACCCATTTTCTAGTTAGCTTAGACTTGTTAATGGTAACGATCCGGGTGTTTAGTGCGCGGTGGTGCCGGTTTGCTAAGTCCGCAAAATTTAAGTTATTCACCGCTTCCGCATTCCGGCGTCGGATTGACGGCCGGGGCGCCGCCGTGCACTTACACGATCTTCCATCGGGCAAGAGATCAAAGTAGATCCACGATCCACGGAGACGAGCGAAGCCGAGTCAACGATCGATTTTCTTTCTTCTTGTAGATCTTGAAAGATTGTATTGAAATTGTTGATGAAATAAAAGGTGATATTTTCTTCTATCTTGTTTTCTTTAAATTCCGCATCATGTTATCTTTACTATTCTTGAATATTGTCTATGTGGTGATGTGTGAATAAAACTCCGCTCGTTAAGGAGTCGAAACGATCTTTAGTATGATGATGTAGCAAATTTGTAATCAATTCTTGAATCCCACGAATTTGTAAACCCTAGCAAGTTCAAGAATCGACAACCCAATTCGATGCGATGCTTTCTTGATCAACATCGCTCGAGATTGGGGTGATCCGATCGTTTCTTGAAATTGCTAGAGGCTAGAATATAAATGGTATCCTCGAAAGAGCAAGGGTTAAGAGAAGAAACCCTAATTTCATCAAGAAAACCCTAACTCGCGTCGATAACCATTGATCTAGTATCAATTCTTCGAAGGACAAGAATACGAAATATTGTAGACTACAACACATCTAAAGATCCGATCGATTCCTACGAGCCTCTCTATTATTCTTGATTGTTGTTTGGAAAATACCATTGAAACCCCGATTCTTGATTATTTATAGATTCTTGATTCTTTAATAGAGAATTGTGACACACGAATACGAATCAATCTTGAATCTTGTTTTCTTATTGCTTAACATTTCATTTCGAACGAATTAAAATACAAACGAATCTCGAGATCCCTGTGGACGATCCGCACTCATTCATTAACTACATTCGACACCGTAGTTTGATTGCGGTCAATTTAAATATTTGATTTGATTTACACAAACGACATTTACATTCAATCAAGAGTCCTACATAGAGGTTTTACTGGCTTAGGCAAAAAGAAATAGGAGCACATATGTGATATGTGCGGGACCGAGAATAATGCGTGTATGTGATACCATTTTCTATTCTCACGACTTTTGTATTAGTAGGTTATATGTGATATAGTCGGGTTATCGAATCAAGTGTTGATTCGATAAGAAGGTACATTTAGTGTTAGTCGGTTATATGTGATATGGCCGGATTATTAAATCAAGTGTTGATTTAATAATTTAATGTATAATTGTATATTTGATATACTAATTTACATTAACTAACATTAGCTCATTTAAGCATTCTTTTCTCACTTGTGTGTACATGTAATATATATGTGATATATATTGATGTGCATTATTTATTTTAGTGTGTCATGGTTGTTGATACACTATATATGGGTGTATGGGACATACACCATTCTATTTATAATGGTGGGTTATTAATGTTTAAAGTAATTACAAAATTAGTGGATTGTTTGTTAAAAGTGTGAAGCTTGTAGAAGCTTGTTAGTGCTTTGACAATGTCCACTCACTTTGTTTTACTTTAGCTATTTGTTATCCTAACCATTTTAATTAGCCATGATTATGTCTCTACATGAGTTAGTATATGATACTCACTCACCATGGTTCACTCTCTCACTTGATCATTTCATTCTCTTCACATTTGTTCATCTTCTTCTTCAAGCTAAAAGCTTACTAGGGTTTGAAACAAGTGAGAAAGTATTGTGAGAAAAATAATTCTAAAGTGAGCCCACTTCCTATTTCATCATCCTCTACTAGATTAGCACTTTAGTATAGGGTGTTTTCTTCACTAATTCTTTAGTTAGTGAAGTAGAAGCTTGAGCTAGTATTCCCTCGACGTAGATCATCTTCGGCCTCGAAGACTTCAAGCAAGATCGCTCTTTTCCCCTCGTGAAGCCATGCAAGAGTCCGGGAGTTCAACAATCGCAGCGAAGGGACTACTACAAGGAGCTTTAGAAGTGAATGACCGATCTACAAAGGTTGTATTTCTATTTCACTTAGATGTAAAAAGGTTTACTTTTGTTTCCGTATTATATTCTAGTTAACGATTCTAGTTTAGAGTTCCTTGAAATGGTAAATTTTTTAAAATGGCATGGACGATGCCTCCCGAAACCTTGCTGCCGTCGATAGGAACCCTACACTGCGAACTCAAGTCTGCGACGACGACGGTCGGCATAAGACTTCTACCTGCACTGGGCTGCTCTCATCCTGTCCTGAATCAGCTGGATCTTCTCCGTAGTCTCCAGAACTAGCTAGGGTCCCAAAACCCTACTCTCCCTGAGTTCGGTCCAACAGACCGGCGATCGACACTTCCTACCATACAAAGCCTCAAAAGGCGCCATCTGAATCGTCTCTTGATAACTGTTATTGTACGAGAATTCAATCAACGGCAAGTGACGATCCCAACTGCCACCAAAATCAAGCACGCACGAAGCATATCCTCCAAGGTCTGTATTGTCCGCTCCGACTGACCGTCGGTCTGTGGATGAAAAGCGGTGCTAAAACTCAACCTGGTACCCAAAGCTTCCTGAAGCTTCTGCCAAAGACGGCTAGTAAACTGGGTGCCTCTATATGATACAATGTATGTGGGAACTCCGTGCAAACGCACAATCTCATCTATATACAACTGAGCATACTGAGCATAACTTAAAGTGGTCTTCACTGGAAGGAAGTGAGCCGCTTTCGTCAACTGGTCAACAATCACCTAAATGGAGTCATACCCTCGACTAGTCCTGGGTAGACCCACAACTAAGTCCATGGAAATCTGCTCCCATTTCTACTCCGGAATGGGTAAAGGCTGCAACTCCCCTGTCGGCCTCTGATGCTCAGCCTTGACTTGCTGACAAGTCAGGCACCTTGAAACGAAGCCCAAAATATCGCGCTTCATCCCTTCCCACCAGTAAAAGTCTCTCAAGTTATGGTACATCTTGGTGGAACCTGGATGAACGCTAAGGGCTGACTGATGTGCCTGCTCTAGGATCTCGCGTCTCAAACCATCAGCATCTGGTACACATAAGCGAATCCCGCATCGTAGCACACCCTGGTCATCAATCGTGAACTCTGAAACTCTGTCCTGCCGAACAAGCTCAAGAATCTCAGACAAACGGGAATCACTAGGCCGCGCCTCACAGATACGATCAAAGAGTAGTGGACGGGTGCGGACATGAGCAAGCTGTCCCCCAGTGGAAGTGAACTCAAACTTTACTCTACCATCGCACAAGATCTGCTAATCTGCAGAAGACAGTCGCTGAACCGCGCTCAGCTGGGACAAGCTTCCCCCGGTCCTACGACTCAAAGCATGAGCTACCACATTCGCCTTGCCCGGGTGATAAAGGATCTCACAATCATAATCCTTCACAAGCTCCATCCAACGGCGTTGTCTCAGATTCAGATCCCGCTGTTGGAAGATGTACTTCAAGCTCTTGTGATCCGTGAAGATCTGACACGACTCCCTGTACAAGTAGTGTATCCAAATCTTCAACGCAAAGACCACCGCGGCCATCTCAAAATCGTGAGTGGGGTAGTTCTGCTCGTGCTTCTTCAGCTGCCTAGAAGCATAAGCTATCACTCTATCATGATGCATCAATACACAACTTAGCCCCACTCGAGAAGCATCACAGTAAACAACATAGCTCCCCGATTCAGAAGGCAAAGATAAAACTGGTGCCGTCGTCAACCGAGTCTTCAACTGCTGAAAACTCTGCTCGCACGCATCAGTCCAAAGAAAAGGAACCCCCTTCCGGGTCAGTCCAGTCAGCGGTGCAGCGATACTCGAAAAATCCTGCACGAAACGGCGATAATAACCAGCTAAGCCCAAAAAGATGCGGACCTCAGTCACAGATACAGGTCTGGGCCAAAGCTGCACAGCCTCGATCTTCCTCGGGTCCACAAGAATACCATCTCTAGTCACCACATGACCCAGGAAATCCACTCTATCAAGCCAAAATGCTTACTTTGAGAATTTAGCATACAACTGGTGCTCTCTCAATGTCTACAAAGCAATCCTCAAGTATTGCTCATTCTCCTCACGACTCCTAGAGTAGACCAGAATGTCATCAATAAACACAATAATGAACTGGTCGAGGAACGGCCTGAAAATATAGTTCATCAGATCCATGAACGCTGCTGGCGCATTGGTGAGTCCGAACGACAACACCAAAAACTCATAATGCCCATAGCGCATACGAAAAGCAGTCTTCGGAATGCCATCATTCCGAACCTGCAACTGATGATAACCCGAACGCAAATCAATCTTAGAAAAATGTTTCGCACCTTGGAGCTGATCAAATAAATCGTCAATGCAAGGTAAAGGATACCTATTCAGCACCGTAACTCGGTTCAATTAACGATAATCCATACACAACCTCAAACTGTCGTCCTTCTTCTTGACGAACAGAACAGGAGCTCCCCACGGCGAAACACTCGGATGCACAAGTCCCCTATCAATCAACTCTTGCAATTGATCTTTAAGCTCTCTAAGCTCCGCCGGAGCCATCCGATAAGGCAGGATAGAAATTGGCCTCGTGCCGGGAATCAAATCAATGCAAAACTCAATATCGTGCTCTGGCGGCAACCCAGGTAACTCATCTGGAAAAACATCGGGAAACTCTCACACGGTAGGGACCGGGTCCAACGACTCCACTATGGCTCTAGTATCATGAATGAAAGCCAAGAATCCCCGACATCCCCTCCTCAAAAGCCGACTAGCGCAAAGGACAGAAATCAAACTGTGAGGGGCGGCACCACGGTCCCCCTACACAATAAATACTGACTTGCCGGGAAAACAAAACCTAATTTTCTTCTCTCGGCAGTCCGCAGACGCATAGCAAGTAGCTAACCAGTCCATTCCCAGGAGAACGTCGAAGTCCAACATCTCATGAAAGATCAAGTCGACGAACATGTCTCTATCTCCTATACGGACAACATACGACCGGAACACGTGTCGCGCAACAAACGACTCTCCTACAGGAGTAGTCACGACAAGGGGCTGATCTAGCAAACACGACTCTCGGCCTAACCTCGGCACGAAGTATGAAGAAACATACGAATGCGTAGATCCCGGATCAAAAAGAACATGTGCATCAAAAGAACATACAGAAAGGGTACCTGAAACTACTGCATTGGACGCCTGCGCGTCCTGGTGAGTCAAGGCAAACACCCGAGCCTGTCCTCTACCGGCGACTGGCTGACCTCCGCCTCTACCACCCCGCCCTCTCGGTACAAAACCACCGCGACCCCGACCTCTCTGCACATGAGTCTGACGCGGAGCAACAACAGGCATAAGGGGCAATGCCCTATGAGGTGGAGAAGGTGGTAAGGTAACCTGCGGTATAGCTGCCTCACTTACACGTGGCTCAGCACAATCTCGAGCCCGATGAACCCGACTCCCATACCGGTAGCATCTAGAAGCAAATTGCTGACTCTCCTGAGGATAAGAGCTAAAAAGAAGACCTCGTCCCGAACCTCCACCACCCCCAATATCTGAACGGGAACTGTCATGACATCTAAATGCTTGCCTCCCCGCTGAATCACAAGTATGAACCCTCTTTAGTTCCGGAGCAACCGACGATTCAGAAATACGCTCCTCTACCAATAGGGCCGCATCCACCGCTGCTGCATACGTGTCACAATGCTGTATGCTGATGGCTAGGAACAACTGGGTAAGCAGGCCTCGAACAAACCTCTTCACCCGCATCTCCTTGGTAGCAACCAAATACGGAGCATACACAGACAGCTCGGTAAACAGTACATCGTACTCAGCCACCGTTATCCCCGGAGTTTGTCGTAACGACTCGAACCTGCGCGCTCGTGCATCCCTGACTCTCGGTGGAAGAAAACGGGCGAGAAACACCGTCACAAACTTAGCCCAGGTCATAGGAGCAAGACCTGCGGCTCTGCCCCTCTCTAAGGACTCACACCACTTCTGGGCTAGACCCTCCAGACGGAAGCTCGCGAACTCTACCCATCTCTCGTCGGAGCATTGGAGCGAACGACAAATCCTGGCCATCCGGTCGATAAACGACTGCGGATCCTCGGCTGCATCTATGCCAGTGAAAACCAGAGGCCTCAGCCTCATGAACTCTGACAGTGACACGGTGATAACCTTCGGAGTTGTAGCTACGACTGCCGGAACAGTAGGTACCATCACAGCCCCCGCAACGGATGGAACAACCGCCTGCCCCTGCACTCAAATGGCCTCAACTAAAGACCCCATCATCTGGCGCAAGTCCTGCATACTAGCCCCAAGCATAGCAATCTGCTCCGGTACAACAAGCGTACCGCCCTGGTCAGTCCTCGTCTTAGACGAGTCAACTCTGACCTCGGCCCTCGCGGCCGCTCTCTGTGCCCTCGTAGTCTTCGGCGGCATATAGGCTAGAAATTGAAACAAGATTCGATAAGGATGCAGAAATCGAATCACAAGGATGTATATAATCACGGAAGGAGTTTCAATCAATAAGTCCTAAGGTCACTTAGGTGGAATACCGTGTCGTAAGTATGCCGCGGAACATACGCACACTACGTTACTCTGCTTAAGCAACCTACTCCATCATACCAAGGTCATTCTACACTCCGAAAGGTAAAACCTAGCGCTCTGATACCAACTTTGTCACGACCCAAAATTTTGGCCCGCAACCGGCACTTAAACTACGTAACGTCTACAGGTGTACGCAACTTAAGTAAGCCGAAACCCAGAAATCTAAACCACCCAAAACTGGATAAACGGGTACAAAAAAATATAGTACATAAACGGGTAAAATATAGTTTAAATCTCGAGTAAAATCTTTAACTTTAGTTTTCTTTCTTGAAAATTTTGGCAGCACCTCCTTTGTAGACACTAGCCCCGAAAATGGGTACAACATAGAATATAAATAAAGCATCCCAAACGGGAGAAACTCACGCCCAAAGGCGGAGAAAACCACCACAAGCATATATACGACGCCGTAGCGAAGAAATATAAGCGAAAACAGCATAAGGAGGTAAAAACTTTACAACAAGACCGGCTCCCATGAGCACGAAACCCAAATGTCACCAAAAAAATATATACAACACCTATCCTCACAACTCGTCTCTAAGTCAAATACAAGAAGTGGTAGATGGAGAATACTAGATCCAACAAAAGATAACCAAAGTACATAAACGGATAACCGCGAACCCACCTAATAGCAAAGGCCTCACAGCCAACCGTAGTGGTATCCGCAAAAGTATAGATAAGAATGCGCCCTGCCGCGACTACTCTGAGAGTAAGTCCTGCAAAACACTGTGGCACAACGGGGGTGAGTTGCCAACTCGTGAATAGTAATTAACATCATATATTAATCGCAAGTATGCACGAACAACGATAAATCTATCACATGAAATCTGGTAGCATAAGTATGGCAATATGAATATGCAACAGTTATGTAAAGGTACATCATCAGGGTACTACATCTACATGAAGCAATGCATATCAAAATAATCCTGAGTGTGGGTTGATATAATAAATAATCACATGCACAAATCAAAAGCATGGAAAAACCCGGTGTAAATCAACAACACCCCAAATCCCAAAATCTTCAGGTCGACCCTCAGATCGGCCCTGTAAATCTCATGTAACCTGAGTGTCAAACATCGACACCCGAAATATCATGAAAACTGGTGCCCAGCATCGACACATAAATACTCGTATCCATACATTCCTCGAAACCCAAGTGTCCAACCTCTACACTTGTGTTCCACGTATCGGTTTCCTGATATCCATGCGTTCCTCAAAACCCAAGTGTCCAACCTCGACACTCGTGTTCCATGTATCGGTTGCTCTGATATACATACGTTCCTCGAAACCCAAGTGTCCAATCTCGACACTCGTGTTCCACGTATTAGTTTCCAATATACATAAATCTCTCAGAATATAAGTGCCTTACATCGACACTAGAAATCCCTAAATCGCATGAAAACATATCTCAAATGCGTAAATCCATGTAATATAACATATGCAACATAAAACAACAATATGAGCATATCACGGGAAAAGTATGCTATTTAAATGCATCAAGTCATTAAATATATCACGCGGTTCCCAAGTATCCGAATCCCATATATATATATATATATATAACAGCGTCCCATACCACCGATATATATCGTATAAAACTGATCATGTAACAATAGCAAAGTGTATGTGTGAGCATGTAGGTATAGCAAGGCATACTATATGTCATATGCGCCATCACACAAAAATAAATGATTCTATGTCGCTAACCAATAGCAAGGTATATCATACGAATATCTGTGTTGTGCGTATCATGGCAATTACCGACAGTGTGTGTAGCATATAATAGGTGCTCGTGCAACATGGACTGTAAATAATAGTGCAGTGTACAATAGGTGCAGGTTCAGGCACAACAAGTAACTATATGCAATGAAGTTCATATGCAATCAACTCATATGCGAATAACATGCAGCTATCATATCATATCCAGCCCTGACGTATAACGCCATACGGGCGATTTCCCCGTAGATGTTAAATCTACTCACTGATGATCTCCAGCTACGAAAATCCGACCACCAGCTCCCCTTTATTCGCAGCGTCCGAAGTCTCCGCTTGCGACCCTAAATTTCACAAACACATCACATAAGCTAAATATCCTACGTCGACACAAAGATAACGAAACGCAAGGATAACGCCCAGAAAATTACAATTCTCACCTAGTGCACAAAACGCGCACGAGATCGGCAAAAACCCTAGCTAGGGTCGCTAAACTACGCAACCACTAAGTCTAGACTCCGATCATACTGATCGCGCAAACACAACACAATAAAATACGAGGAAGATAATATATATAACCTCGCAACGACCAATTGAACCTACGTCCAAAATTCAACGAAACCTAGTAAGCAACTTATCGCATAATTTTGCACAAGTCTAAAGCTAACACGATTCTAGCGATTACAAACATCGTACAACAGCTTAACTAAGTTATCTAAACCACTTTCATAATTTTAATCTCACCCAATTATGCTTTATTAAAACCTAGTTTGCTAAAAACTCAAATAGACAAATTAGGAATTAACAACAATTATCATATTCCCACTAGGTTAAGTTTTCCTAACCTTCAATTAACAATTAACCCTTTCATCAAGTTAAACCCTAACTTGAACTTCACTAAAATTATCATGAATTAACTAAACATGAAATTAAAGCTATGTTAAACAAATCAAATAGCTAGCTTAATGATTTAAATACAACAATTAAAGATTAGGGTTGAACTTATACCTCCTCAAGAACACCAAATCAACCCTCCAAAATGATGTTTTTCTTGAAGATCAATGCTAGTTTAGTGAAGAAGAATGATGGGTTAAGTTTTGTTTATGAGTTTTGTAGGATTATTTAAGGATTTTTGATGATTTAATGAGCTTGGAGATGAAGAAATTGGGCAAGGAAAAAGCAAGGCCAGAAATGGGGGGGGCTCGGCCAAGGTGAGGAAGTGGGGGTAGTTTTGTGAAGTGTGTGGAAATTTCTAGAAAAAAATGTAATAAATGCTCATTAATGCAAAATGCCACATTTTCTTTTCTTTTATTTTTTTTAAAAATAATTTTCTTTTCACACAAATATCTAGATATTTCTATAGATGGATTAACTAAAAATCTAGTGATTAGATTAGCATAGATTCACATTAGAAGTAATTAACCCAAACCAAAAAAATGTAATTACCACTAATTAAGTGCATAATTAACAACTTAAAATAATATTTAATTAGGGAAAATTCTATGTGAACCAAAACTTCCAATTGACCCCTAAAGCCCGCAAACTAGCTTCATTCTAGCTAAACTAGGTGCCGTCAAGTCTATACAGAAGTTTGATCACAATCGGGTTAAAACGGAAAACACCGACTATTTTACCCTAAAACGGAAAAATTTGCATAACGATTTCTAAAAAGTTACACATACCGTCCCTCCACTGAGGATAAAGACAATGCCTGTTACTGACATTCAGTAGACCTTACCGCTCTGGAAGCTATCCAGTGATTCTCCCCAGGGTCGATTGATATCATGTCACTACACCTAGTGAGAATCCTAACATCCATTTAGATCTATCTCATAGATCCAAAATCCAGGATTTAGGAGGTATCACCTTAATCCTATATGGAGAATCCTTGTGATAAGAGGAGATTGACCGAGTGTAGCATAGGAAACTCCTTTCCTATCAAGAGTATATCATCTACGTACAATACGAGGATCATCACCATACTCTCTACTACCTTTTTGTATATACAAGGTTCATCTACCATTTTGATGAAGTCAAACGCTTTGAATACCACATCAAAACAGATGTTCCAACTCCGCGATGCCTGCTTTAACCCATAAAGAACTTGCACACGTTTCCGCTGCTCCCACTGTCTACGAAGCCCTCTGGCTGTGTACTTATAGACGCTTTCTTCTAAATCACTATTTAGAAAAGCAGTCATGACACCAAACCGCCAGATATCGTAGTGATGGTATGTAGCAATGGCAAGTAGGATCCGAATGGACTTAAGCATAGGCACTGGATAAAAGGTTTCATCATTATCCACACCTGGTCGATGACGAGAACCTTTTGCAACAAGTCTTAGCTTTGAAAGTCTCAACTTTTCCATGTACACCAAGTAATCTTCTCAAGATATACTTGCTCCTGATAGGGATTTAACCCTTCAGATATAGCAACCAAAGTCCATACTTTGTTGGTGTACATAGATTACATCTCAGATCGCTTAGCATCCAGCCATTCTCGCAGAGTCCCCACTCTTGATGGCCTGCTCGAAACTAGTTAGGTCATCATCTCATGATGCAATACTCGCTCCCACTGTCATAGAGAAAACCGAAGTGTCTCTCAGGTGGATGAGAAACCCTACTAGATCGGCGGAGAGGCTGAGCTTTGTCGGGAGCTATTGAATCCTCCGGTTCTACCAAATCATCGGCTGCAGTTTGTATAGCTGGAACTCCTTCCAGTTCTACTTCATGACGACTAATTTCTTCACAATAAATTCCCTTTCTAAAAGGTGGCACGCTGAGAAATAAAACACTTTTTGTTCCTCGGTGTGGTAGAAGATATTTCCTTGCGAATGCTTGGAATATCCAACAAACTTCCACAAAACTGACCTTGCCTCGAGCTTGTCCGGATATCGCTTTTAGACATAGGCCAGACAACCCCAAATCTTAACTTTCTTAAGAGATGGGATCTTCCCATACCATATCGCATATGGAGTGGTAGGCACCTGAATTGGTTGGAACCCTATTCAATAGGTATGCAGCTTCTCAAGTGCATAACCCCCAAAAGGAAATAGGCAACTCAGTAGTACTCATCATAGAGCACACCATATCATATAGGGTGTGATTGCTCCGCCCCGATACACCGACGTGCTGTGGTGTATACGGAGGAGTAATGCTGAGAGAGAATCTCATTCTCCTTTAGAATAGTCGAGGATCTCCGTGCTCAAGTATTCTCCTCCCTGATCACATCAAAGGACATAATACTTATACCCGTTTTGGTTATCTACTTCTAACTTATATTCATTAAATTTCTCAAAAGCTTCAGACTTGTGTTTCTACAGGAACATATGTCTGAATCTTGAGAGATCGTCAGTGAATGTAATGAAGTACAAAGAACCAGTCCTGGCATGTGTAGACAGGGGAGCTTCATACATCATCATGTATCAATCCCAAGAGTTCACTAACTCTTTCCCTGTTTCCAATAAATAGAGCTATGGTCATCTTATCTTTGTGACATGACTGGCAAGTTTCACAAGATGTAATTTCAAACTGATTTAAATATGCATTTTTATGTAACTTAGCTAGTTGGGTCGCATTGATATGACCTAGTCTACAATGTCTCAAGAAGGATTCGTTAATTTCTGAACTCTTCCACTTGTGTGTGTTTTGTACGTTAAGAACCGTGGTTTGATTTAGAACGTATATGTTTTAGATAACGTGCCTGAACCGATCAACTCTTGATATAGGAAATGTTCAAAACATTATGCAACAATACAAAATTATATCCTTCTTTACTAAATAAAGAGACTGGTGTGATATTGTATATCAAGTTCGGTATCTAATAACATTCGTTCAGAATCAATGTATTTGGTAATACAGGGTGATAACTGCCAACAACTTGACTGCAACAATTGCACCGTTTTTAACTCTTAAAACTTATCACCCATTCTCAGTTCTCTACCTTTCTGTAGCCCATGTAACATATTACATATATGGGATCCTGATTCGGTATCCCATACCTAGTACGTAAAGGATACTGAGAAACAGTTCTCGGCAATGAACACACCCGAAGAATATGTATCAACATATACTTTCTTCGTTTGGGCGGCACGGAAATTCTGGTAATCTCCTATTTCTTGCTCGGTCTTATAACAATTATAAGTTAGAGCGGGACCAACGTTCCCTAGCTCAGTATAAAAAGCGAGTTCGGTCAATACATCCATATTATTATCTTGATTAAGGCGTGACATGGTCGCTACCTGGAGAGAGAGAGAGAGAGAAGAAAACACTCAGCGTATGCTCTTGCAAGATTAGATTGGTTATAATTTTATCTAATCAGGATAGCTCCCACTGTTTTAGTCAAATCTTCCTTCAAACCCTAAAAGGAAAGACTAGCCGGGATTAATTACACCCTACAAGTTCGCCAATCTTTCAGCCAGGCCAGTGTCGGTACTTTGAGGGAGGTTCCCCGTGCTTTCGTACGGACCTAATTAAAATAAACCTCGTTTTCCCAGAGGCATAACCCCGTTAACACCTTTCTAGACACATACTTGATCGGCTAATTGTAATGTATAAAACTCTCCCAGGAGTAACTCTACTCGTAGTGGGTATCGGGATCCAACTATCTCATAGAAGATATGCAATCTCATTGCAAATTTCAACACTTGAAATTCCCGATAATATTTTCCCCCTAGTATCCTATGACCTTGACGGAGGCCAACAAACCATAGTCTACTAGTAAAGTGTTAGTTATATGTATGCCCTAGAGGCCATTACTATACATGAGATGTATATTGTAGTGGATGCTTGGACATATATAGGGAGGACTTTCTTGCTCGACATGATAGTATGCTATCTGGTCACTCTTTACCTTAACGTGTACACTGATTGTCTCTCTGTTACATGTTGGTAAAGCCCTTAGGCTGTGTACTTGACTACCTGGACTATGATGTGGATCATACCAGTGGGGACATGGTAGTCTATAAGTACATCCTTCAATGTCCCTAGTCGTGGGTGTATCGAGACGGGGCATCGGTATACCAGAGTAGACTAGCGTATACCTTCTCGACCCATATAGATGGGCCATGGATGATGCCATATCCATTGGTGTTTGACATCAGAGATGATATACGGGTGCTCAGTGGAGACTGGGTACACTGGACGGACTCGCCGAGAACTCCCAGATGGTATTATACTTTACGTTACATGGCAGTTCTCTGGTGACACTGGTACAGGTTAGTCTGTAGACCCGAGATCGTCATAGAGTCTTGTGTGATTCCCACCGTGCTTTGATTTCCACCTTACCACGTCCAAGAGGGCGTGCAAAACGGTGGTTTTTGGGTACAGTCCAGAGTCACATGGAGGCAATGAGCGATAGGAGGGGTTTCGTCTCTCCCGGTATTGGGGGTTGATGTTGCGCTATGCTCGATTGGCCATAACTGGGAAGTCCCTGGCCAGGGCTGATTTAGAGATTTACTGGTAAGTGTTACCAGTAGTTTCTCGACCCGTTATGAGCCTCATATCGGCATGACTTATCGGTTATTGGGGTCTGACGTTTACCACCCCTAGACATGATATGCGACATATCAGACGAGGAGACCGGACTATACGGTAGTGTCACTGTCAGGCTTTTTGCAGGAGTTAGAGCGGGCTTGCTTGCTGATCTTCTGATCGCTCAATGCCCGGGTAGCCGTTACGTCCAGCTAGTACCGCTGACGGCTTATGGGTGCTTGATATGATCATCACCTACTTTCGGCGTATTGACGAGTCTTTAGAGTCCTACATAGAGGTTTTACTGGATCAGGAAAAACGAAATAGGAGCGCATATGTGATATGTGCGGGACCGAGAATAATGCGAGTATGTGATATCGTATTCTATTCTCGCGATGTTTGTATCGATCGGTTATATACGATATAACCAGGTTATCAAATCAAGGGTTGATTCGATAAGTCGATACGTTGGATGTTAGTTGGTTATATGTGATATAACCGGATTATTAAGTCAAGTGTTGATTTAATAATTTAGTGTATAATTGTATATGTGATATACTAATTTACATTAACTAACATTGGTTCACTTAAGCATTTGTTTTTCTCTTCCTAGGCACTCTAACATGGTTCTACAAGGCGTCAACCATGCCCGATTAAAATTTTAGCCGTGCCGAACAACCCTAAACAAGATCTTTGCTAGATTATTAGGGTTTCACATGCAAGTAAATACCATTTACGACTAAGTGAATACGAAATACAACCTTTGTAGATCGGTCCTTCACTTCTTAAGCTCCTTGTAGTAGTCCCTTCGTTGCGATCATCGAACTTCCAGACTCTCGAACGGCTCCATGAGAAGAGGGCAACTGTTTTGCTTGAAGTCTTCGATGCCGAAGATGATCTACGTCGAGGGAATACGAACTCAAGCTTCTACTTCACTAACTAGAGAATTAGTGAAGCAAACACCCTAAACTAAAGTGCTTGTCTAGTAGAGGATGATGAAATAGGAAATGGGTACACTTTAGAATTTCTTTTCTCACTATATTTCTCTCTCTTTATCAAACCCTAGCAAGCATTTGAAGGAAGAAGAAGATGAGCTCAAAAATGTGAATGAAAAACTAATCAAGAGAGAGAGAGCTAACCATGGGTGAGTGGGTATCATATACTAACTCATGTAGAGATATAACCATGGCTAATTATAGTGGTTAGGTTTATTAAATATCCTAAGTAAAACAAAACTAGTGGACTTTGGTACTCACAAGCTTCATTAAGCTTCATGCACTTGAACAATTATCCACTAATTTTGTATTTACTTTGTATATTAAAACCCCGCCAATATAATTATAATGGTTTATGTCTCATACACCCATGTAGAGTGTATCAACAACCATGATACAAAATGAACACAAATAAATATATATCACATATATATTAAGTTGTGCACAAGTGAGAAAAACAAATGCTTAAGTGAACCATGTTGGATATATGTATGCCCTAGAGGCCATTATATGATAGTGGATGTATTTATACATGTATATATATATATATATATATATATATATATATATATATTCAGTGTACATTCTTGCTCGACATGATAGTATGCTATCTGGTTCTTCTTTATCTGACATGTTGATTTGATCATGCTTTTATTAATTCATACATGTTGATAAAGCCCAGATGATATAGGATTGACTACTGTGCTTATGATGGAGATCATACTAGTGGGACATCTGTAGTTTATAAGCATATCCTGGAATTTCCCTAGTCGTAGGTGTATCGAGACGGGGCATCGATATACCAGAGTAGACTAGCGTATATGATACTAGACCCATATGATGGGCGATGGATGTTCCCACATTCATCGATGTTTGACATCGAGATCGTATACGGGTGCTCAGTGATGACTGGGTACACTGGACGGACTCGCCGAGAACTCCTATATGGAATTATATCTATCGTCGGATAGCAGTTCTCAGGTAACACTGGTACAGGTTAGTCTGTAGACCCGAGATCGTCATAGAGTCTTGTGTGTTCTCCCACTGTACTTTGATTACCACCCTACCACGGCTCTACTGAGTCGTGCAAACAGGTGGCCGTTGGGTACAGTCCCGAGACACACGAAGGCGATGAGCGATAGGAGGGGTTTCGTCTCTCCCGGTATTGGGAGTTGATGCTGTGCTGTGCTCGACTGACAATATCAGTAAGTCCCTGGCCAGGGCTGTTGGGATTTGCTGATAAGTGTTATCAGTAGTTTCTCGATCTCTTATAGACCATTCATCGGCACGACTTATAGAGTTATTGGGGTCGACGTTACCATCCCTAGACTCGATATGCAGCATATCTGACGAAGAGACCGGACTATGCGGTAGTGTTGCCGGTTGGCTCGATGGGAGTTGTAGCAGGTTCGCTTGTTTTCTTCTGATCGCTCAATACCCGAGTGGCCGTTACGTTTAGCTGATCGCTTGCAGCTTGGGGGTGCTTGATATGATCATCACCCACTACTGGCGTATTGACGAGTCTTAGAGTCCCACAATGGAGTTACCTAGTCCAGGCAAAAAGTTGTGGTGCGCATATGCGATAAGCGCATGGACCCGGTTAAAATGCGCGTATGAGATACCGTATATTAATCGGGCGGCTTGGTTTTGGTCGGGTCGTATGTGATATGACCGGGTTGCTAAATCAAGTGTCGATTTATCATTTAACCATTAGTTTCTCACTAGAAATCCTTTTCTTGCCTTTTTTGGATGTATGCATGCATGTATGCATTCATTCTTGTTCATGCATATATGGATGTGCATGCACACATACATGCATACATCATTCTATCATGGTTGTATATATAGAAGATGGTGGCAATATAAGACTCACACCTAATGATTATATATGGATATATATTTTTATTTGTTTTAAAAGAAAAGAAAAGAAAAAGATTAATCCATGGTTATCTTTTACACTCTTCTTTGAACTAACCATTGTTCACCCACTTTTTAACCATGTGTTAATCTTCCTTTTGTCTTTTAACTCAAGTACAATAATATCTTCATTATGTAACCATGGTTTGAGATGAAGAGTAGAAAATATATATACTTATATTTTCTATTTTTCATATTAAGCTTATCATTTTCTTTGAGCTTAGAAAGCCATCATCTTCTTCCTCCTTTCTCTCTTGCTTTCTAGTTCTTTCAAGTAAGCAAAAGAGTAAACAAGTTAGGATTTTGAAGTGAGAAAACCAACCACAACACCATTCTACACTAGTCTTGCCCACTTGTGAAGAGTGTTAGCTACCATTTCTTCTCTTGATCTTGTGAAGTTTCAAGCTTGGACAAAGAGGACTCCGGGTGGATCATTGTGGACCTAGAGGTTCTCAAGCGGACGTTTTCTAACCCTCAAGTAGCCAAGGAGTTTAGCGTAGGGAGCTACAAAGGTTGTACTCTCAAAACCCTAGTTTTTCTTACTTGTATTGTTATCAATGTTTTGAAACCCTAAAATTCTAGTGATGATTCTTTGTATGTTCACTTAGCACCTAAAAAATTTAATTTTGAGACATGTGATGCTTCCAAACCCTTTATAAGGTGCTATGTAAACCTAACATTGGTATCAGAGCCGACCTAGAACTTTAGGCGACACTTTAGCGAAGTTAAAACTCCAATCGAACAAAAAAATACGGATTTTAAACCCTCTCTGGACAATTTTTAAACTGACTTATTTTCAGAATTAAAAATCCTTAAAAAATTCAGCAGGGAAATCTAAGCACTACTATAAAAAACGTAGCCATGAACAGTGCATTCCACCACGGAACCGCGGCCAGAGCTTGCTTGGGCCGCGGCTCCGCGGCCGTACAGAGGCAATATTTTATTGTTTTTATACAGAAATGCTTATAACTGCTTTTATATATTTTTGGGAATTTTTAATCTGATTCAAGTGTTGAATGTTCTGGGGATGGTTTTGGATTCGGTGATTCGATCGGAATTTTAATTTCGTGCCTTTTTCGGATAATTTAGAAAGTATTAAAAAGTTCGAACGAATATCATTAACTCATTTTTTCCCGGCACGAAAAATTTTCAAGTGTTGAATCTTTTCTCGAGTTTAAATCTTTCGGAAATGCTTGCAAGTTTTGTGGTGGACCCTCTAGAAGACAACAAACCTTAACTCGATTATGTGACCGTCTTGAACTGCCTTTTGAACCTTAGGGTTTGAGGCAGTACGGCGTGCCACATGTGAGGCATTGGCTTGACCCTTCTACGGCTGGACCGCTACTACTGTGACACATTCCGGGTTTTTTGAACTCCGCTCAAGTGTTGAGCTTTAGGAAATTTTGGGTATTTGATTATTCGATCGAAATGTTTAATACTGTCTATTTATCTGGAATGTGATACAATATGTGGAATTCATATAGTTAGGCATGAAATGCGAAGTATGTGATATTTCGGATTTACGATATCTAAAGAGAATGCGGATTCCAAATATTGTAGTTTTACACTTTCTTTTCTGTGACCGTAAGTGTAGTATGTCGCATATCGCCGGTTTCGTTTCTATACATCAACGACAATCGGGGTACGCATACTTACTTACGTTGATGATATATGATATTATGTGTTGCTGAGATATGATGTGCAGGATTGTCGCGATTGAATAGCCGAGGGTTTTATGTGAGATGAGAGTTTTATTTTTCATTCATGTAAAAGTCAAATGTAATGTAATATTCTTTTATTTGGGACACTTCCGGATTGAGGTTGCTGTCACCAGTGTTGTATATTATTTACTTTTCCGCATTAGGATAGACCCAAGAAGGGGAGCACAAGTGACCGGGTTTTGGGGTTCAGTGGGAGTCCATCTTGAGGAGTCGAGACCGGGTCTCCTAAACTCTAGGATTGGTAGGGTCGCTTGCTGCTCTCGTAGAGGTCTAGGGGTGTGGGCTTGGCTATTCATCGTGACTGTGGAATCCGTATTTTCTATTGTTGGCTAAATACTAAATACGGACGTCCTAGTATATCCCATATTATATATATGTTTCTGCTTCCTGTGTTATATGATATATGAGATGAATGATATATTATATATGAGATATATAGTAGACGTTGCTTATGTTTTACACCCGCGCTAGTCCCGTCCCGGTATGCCGTTAGTTAAGTAACCTAACTGTTGGAGATAGTGCCCTCAGAGTCAATTATTGGATCACATGCACGTGATTGCAATGATTGATGGAGGACTTATCCCGATAGGACAGTCTTACTCGAGATGACAGTATGCTATCTGGTTTATCTTTATCATCGTGTACTGCTTTAGGTGACCTTACAGGTCACTATTGCGCGTTGATAGAGCCCCTAGGATTCTTGCTTGACTTCCAGCAGTATGAGGGCGATCATATACGTGGGAGCTGGTAGTCTATAAGCACATCCTTAAAAGGTCCCTAGTCGTAGGAGTTTCGAGACAGGGCATCGATACTCCAGAGTAGACTAGTGTATACAGTCGAGACCCCGATGAGGGGCGATGGCCGGTCTCACAAGCCATTGGTGTCAGTTGGTTCACCTAAGATGTATACAGGTGCTCATTGGGTTATGAGTACACCGGACAGGATTCGCCGGAAACCTGCTAGTTGGTCTTATACCTGACGTCAGATAGCAGTTCCCTGGTGACATGTGTACAGGTTAGTTCATCGACCTGAGATCGTCATTTATCTCGTGTGAGTTCCCACTGTACTTTGATTACTACCCTACCACGCTCAAAGGAGACGTGCAAACAGGTTTTAGTTGGGTACAGTCCCGAGCCACATGGAGGCAGTGAGCGGATCTGCAAGGGTTCGTCTCTCCCGGTATTGGGGGTGAGGTCGCGCTGTGTCTAGGAGAGCCCTTACACGAAGTCCTTGGCCAAGGCAGGAGATTTACTGGTAGGTATTCCAGTAGTATCTCAGGGTGTTCTGGGCTACACTCCGACACGACTTGTACCGCTTTTGGGGGTCTGACTTTCACCAACCCCCTAGGCCCGCCATGCGATGCTCATAGACGAACGGACCGGACTGTACGGATATTGTCACTGACAGGCTCAGTAGGGTGTCAGGATGAGTTCGCTCATTGACGTCCCTTTTGGTCAATACCTGGTAGCCCGTTACGTATGGCTAATACCTCTGACGTGCTAGTGGTTAAATCCACAGCCAAAGTATTGACGAGTCTTTAGAGTCCCCCACAGACCGTTTTCTCAAGTTTCGGGCGAAACGCTGTAGAGGCTGTATGGAGATATGGCAGGGTTCGATCAGATACGTGCGGTATTGCACGGATCATGATCGGACGAATAATACTAGCGGGCTTTGGTTTAAACCGGATCCTAGTATTGTACAGTGTAGATTTATCTCATTGCATTTGTATTCGGTTGGAATACAAATGCGGGTATGTATATACAGTAGCGGGGTTTTCCTGTAATTTATTACGGGACCAGTTTTATGAAGTTGCCAGTTTGTTTTCCATTTCGGCCATTTTCCTTTGTATCTTTCTTTGGCTGAAACTTGGTGGAGGAGGGCTAATTTGCAAATTTGCAAATTAGCATTGTGGAGGGTGTTATTTGCATGTTGTTATATCATGATGGTTCCACCATCACATTGACTCCATGACTTCATGATTGCTTGACTTTGGATATGATGATTAGTTGATGGAGTGTTGGATTTGTTGGTGATCATTTTTCTTCTCATGATCACATATCATTCCTCTCCCTTGCATTATTGTGTGGCTCCCCCTCATTCTTAC
Source organism: Agapanthus africanus (assembly GCA_030015575.1). NCBI lineage: Eukaryota > Viridiplantae > Streptophyta > Magnoliopsida > Asparagales > Amaryllidaceae > Agapanthus > Agapanthus africanus. Next base: position 378,427,961 of record JASDDO010000014.1, on the reverse strand, counting down.
TCTCTTCACCAAGCCAAGGCCGGCCATATGGGGAGGGGCTGTCCCAATTTTTGGGAGTGCCATTTTCATCTCATTTGCTTGCAAAATTCTCTTGGTTCTCCTCCAAAAGTTGACACTTCATTTCCTCCACCAAAAGGCAACTTCCTACAACCCCAATGAGACATAGCACCACACTTATTCTACAGCAAATCTTGGGCACGTCGACTCGCCAACTTCGTGCCCGAGTTGCCTCGGTCCAGAGGTGGGTGCCCGTAAAAGAAGCCGGCGAAGTGGTGCCCTTCCGACGAGGAGTTGAAGACCGGAGATTCCGCGGGGAGATCGGGACGACGACGAGAAGACCGAAGGACACGGATCGCTCGGTATATCTCTCTACCCCTTCTCTTGTTAGCTAGGATTATATTAATGGCCCGATCTGGGTTTATAGTACGCGGTGGTGCCGGTTTAAAAAGTTAAAGTAAAATATCGTTTCCGCATTTTGGCCTCGGATTGACGGCCGGGGCGCCGTCGTGCACTTACACTAACGGTGCATAACGGAACATTGCGGCGAATGCGGATGGCATAAGCGTACGTTGTATTTTCGTTTCTTTTCTGTGATTGGCTTAAGGACTTAAATGATGGGACTACATTAATATGATTAATGTAAAGAAAATAAACCTAAAAAGATGTTGTAGAATCGGATTTAAAAACCACTCGGCTCTTTATGAAAAAGCTATATTTCAAAACTGCGGAGCACAAGCCACTCCTTTTGAAAATCATTTGATTCTACGACGATATCAAGTTCAAAGCGTTAAAGATTTTCTTAAAAATCATCCGCAACCCTCCGTCATTTTAGGAAGTAGAGTACTTAGTATTCGTGCTACGTTTGTTGACTTTAGTTAAGGCGTAGTGTACGGTAGCTAAGTGATGTCTTCCTACACTGCATATGATGCAGATTAATTAGGACATTCATGCGACTTTGTTGACCATAGTTAAGGGTCATATGGGTGGGTCTAATTAATCAAGAAATGACGGGTAGAACTTGACTGGTGCTTATGATTTGTTGACCATAGTTAAGGTCATAAGTACTAGGGGTAAAAATCATATCGGGAATTTCAAGTGTTGAGATTTGCAATGAGATTGCATACCTTCCATATAATGGTTGGATCCCGATCCCACTGTGGGCAATAGTTGCTCCTAGGAGAGTTTTGCAGTTTACAATTTGCTAACTCATTAGGTGTCTAGAAAGGTGTTAACGGGGCTACGCCTCTGGGAAAACGAAGTTTACTTTAATTAGGTCCGTGCGAAAGCACGAGGAACCTCCCTCAAGTACCGACACTGGCCTGGCTGAACGGTTAGCGAAGTTGTAGACTGTAATTAATCCTGGCTAGTTTTCTTTTTAAGGTTTGAAAGAAAAACTTGATTAAAGCAGTGGGAGACATCGATTAGACAAGATAATAACCAATCTGATCTTTGCAAGAGCTTTCGCTGAGTGTATTCTTTTCTCTCTCTTAATGGCAGATACCAATGACTGGACTCAAGCTTCTACTAGATAAAAATAAACTGAATGGGACCAATTATAAAGACTGGCTGAGGAATCTGAAAATAGCCTTGACTTATGATAAAGTATCATATATCCTCACGGCTTCAGCCCCGCCCGTCCCAGGTCCAAAATCCTCAGTTGCGGATAAAGAAGTCCGCAAGACATGGGACGCTGATTGTGCCACGGCCAAATGCCCCGCGCTCGCATCGATGGAAAACACACATCAAAAGAAGCACGAGAATATGGACATTCAAGCCATATTTCTTCGTACAAAGGAGTTGTATGGAGAGAAATCCCGCATTTTACGATACGGAGCATCAAAGAAATTATTTCAGATGCGAATGGCCCCTGGCACATCAGTAGGAGACCATGTTCTGAAGATGATAGCTCTCATAGAAGAGCTTGAGCACCTTGGATGGACAATGAACAATATACGGATATTATTCTGCAGTCCCTCCCCTCCACCTTTGCTCAGTTTATAGTTAACTTCAACATGCACAACATGGAGAGGGAACTACCTGAACTCCTTAATATGTTAAGGAGTGCAGAGAGCATACTGAAATCAGTGAAAACTCCCGTTATGACTGTTGGACAATCTTCCTCTTCTCGCCCAAAGGCTAAGGCCAAGGGAAAGAAAAAGAAGAAGCCCACCAATCCTAAGGGTGGTGTTAAAAAGGTCAAGGGAAAGGAAAAGTCCAAAGCTGGAGAGTCGGGGAAAGGTGAATGTTTTCATTGCCACAAAACAGGATATTGGAAGCGCAACTGTACGGAGTAGTTGAATCTCAAGAAGAAGCATAGGGATGCTTCCGCTTCAGGTGTGTTTGTGACAGAAAACCGTTTTTCAATAAACTCTGCTTCCTTGGTATTAGATACCGGTTCAGGTTCTCACATTTGCAATTCTATGCAGGGGCTGAGAAACAACAAGGTTTTGAAGACAGGTGACCATACTCTCCGCGTTGGAAATGGTTCCAATGTACATACAGTCGCAGTGGGAGAGTATCACTTGGGGTTGCCATCTGGGTGTATATTGGTTTTGAACCCATGTTATTTTGTACCAAGTATGCTTTGTAATATAATATCTATTTCTTTGTTAGACAATGAAGGTTATAATTTTATATTGCAGAACAATGTTATGAACATTCACCTGAATCAAATGTTGGTTGGGTATGGTACACTTAATAACGGGATATACATCCTAAATCAACAAACAATTTTCAGCATACAATACACTAATAAAAGAAAACTTTCAGAAATAAATGAAGCTTTTCTTTGGCACTGTAGACTTGGTCATATTAACGAAACAAGACTAAACAAGTTACACAAAGATGGATATTTAAACCCTTTTGAATATAAATCTTATGCGAATTGCCAGTCTTGTATCAAGGGTAAAATGACCAAAACTCCGTTTACCGGACATGGAGAAAGAGCTACCGAGCTCCTATGACTCATACATAGTGATGTATGTGGGCCAATGTCTACACAGTCTAGAGGCGGGTTTTCTTACTTCATTACTTTCACTGACGATTTCTCAAGATTCGGTCATGTATTTTTATTAAAGCACAAATCCGAAGCTTTCGAGAAATTCACTGAATATAAACAAGAAGTAGAAAAACAAACCGGCTTGAGTATCAAGATGCTTCGATCAGATCGAGGTGGAGAGTACCTCAGTACAGAATTTGCAAACTTCCTAAAAGAGAATGGGATTCTCTCTCAACTCACTCCTCCTTACACACCACAACACAACGGTGTGTCTGAACGACGGAATAGGACCCTATTAGATATGGTCCGATCCATGATGAGTGATGCTGAGTTACCTGTCTCATTTTGGGGGCATGCACTGGAGACTGCAGCGTTTCTGCTGAACAGAGTTCCAACCAAAACCGTGTCTACCATGCCATATGAGATATGGCATGGGAAAAGACCATCTCTTAAGAGAATTAAGATTTGGGGTTGCCCGACCTATGTTAAAAAATAGAATCCGGACAAACTCGAGATACGGTCAGTCATGTGTAACTTTGTGGGATATCCAAGGAACTCTTATGGATATCTATTCTACTACAAGGAGGAACAAATGGTGTTTTTTTCTCAGTATGCCACATTCTTAGAAAAAGAGTTTTTCACAGATAAAGATGATGGCAATGTGGTGGATCTAGAAGAGGTTCTAGAGACACAAACTACAAATGACGACTTGGTTGAACCAGCTGTTGCAATAGAAACTGAGGAACCTCGGCCACTCCGTAGGTCTGGTAGGATTTCTCTCCCACCGGAGAGGTACTACGGTTTCCTCATTGATGGTGATAGAGAAGACTGCATCATGGAGGATGATGACCCTACCAGTTTTCAGCAAGCTATCACGAATGGTGACTCTGTGAAGTGGCTGGATGCTATAAGATCCGAAATGGAGTCTATGTACACCAACAAAGTATGTACTTTGGACGTTGTACCCCCTGGGGTAAAACCTATGGGGGTGCAAATGGATCTTTAAAAGAAAGATTGGTGTAGATGGGTAGGTAGAGACCTATAAGGCAAGACTTGTAGCGAAGGGCTTTCGTCAAAGACCAGGTTTGGACTATGACGAGACTTTTTCGCCCGTAGCCATGCTTAAATCCATTCGGATCCTACTTGCTATTGCTGCTCACTACGACTATGAAATCTGGCAGATGGACGTTAAAACAGCATTTCTAAATGGAGATTTATACGAATGCATTTATATGGATCAGCCGGAGGGCTTCATTGACAGTGGGAGTAGCGGGAAAGCATGTAGATTGCTTAAATCCATATATGGGTTAAAGCAGGCATCACGGAGTTGGAACATCTGTTTCGATGATGTTATCAAAGAGTTTGATTTCATCAAAAATCCAGATGAACCTTGTGTTTATAAGAAGGCTGTAGGAAGAGCTGTCACATTCCTCGTATTGTACGTGGATGACATTCTTCTGATAGAAAATGATTTTCCTATGCTACAGTCGGTCAAATCTTTCTTATCACTAAGGTTCTCCATGAAGGACCTGGGTGATGCCATATACATTCTTGGCATAAGGATCTATAGGGATAGATCCAAAAGGTTATTGGGATTGTCCCAAACCAAGTACATCTACAACATCCTAAAAAGGTTTAGTAAGGAAGACTCCAAGCGGGGTGCCTTACCCGCTTGCCATAGGGTCACTCTCTCCAAGGATTCTTGTCCAAAGACCGATGAAGAGAGAGCTCGCATGAGCATTATACCCTATGCTTCGGCAGTAGGATCTATAATGTATGCGATGTTATGTACACGCCTAGATGTAGCTTATGCACTTAGTGTTGTAAGCAGGTATCAATCCAACCCAGGGGAGAATCACTGGATAGCTGTGAAGAACATTCTTAAGTACTTGCGAAGGACTAAAGAATTGTTCTTGGTGTATGGTAATGGAGATCTCCAAATGGAGGCATTTACCGATTCGAGCTTCCAGAGCGATAAGGACGACAGCAAATCTATCTCAGGGTTTGTATTTACCCTCAATAGAGGGGCGGTAAGTTGGAAGAGTTCCAAACAGGATACCGTTGCAGACTCTACGATGGAGGCTGAGTACATTGCTGCGAATGATGCCGCCAAGGAAGCCGTATGGATGAGGAAGTTCGTCTCGGAGCTAGGAGTAGTTCCAACCATTATTGTTCCAATACCATTGTATTATGATAATAATGGGGCTATGGCGTTAGCCAAGGAGCCCAGGTCCCATCAGCGGTCCAGACACATCCTGAGGCGCTTTCATTTGATCCGGGAGATTGGAGATCGCCGCGAGATCGAGATTAAGAGAGTAGACACAAAGAATAACCCCGCGGATCCACCCACCAAGGCCTTCCCTCAGCCGCAGCATGAGCGACTTTTTGAGATGTTAGGTATGAGATACGCCAATAACTGTCCTTAGTGCAAGTGGGAGATTGTTGGATATATGTATGCCCTAGAGGCCATTATATGATAGTGGATGTATTTATACATGTATATATATATATTCAGTGTACATTCTTGCTCGACATGATAGTATGCTATCTGGTTCTTCTTTATCTGACATGTTGATTTGATCATGCTTTTATTCATTCATACATGTTGATAAAGCCCTGAGGATATAGGCTTGACTACTGTGATTATGATGGAGATCATACTAGTGGGACATCTGTAGTTTCTAAGCATATCCTGGAATGTCCCTAGTCGTAGGTGTATCGAGACGGGGCATCGATATACCAGAGTAGACTAGCGTATATGACACTAGACCCATATGATGGGCGATGGATGTTCCTACATTCATCGATGTTTGACATCGAGATCGTATACGGGTGCTCAGTGATGACTGGGTACACTGGACGGACTCGCCGAGAACTCCTATATGGAATTATATCTATCGTTGGATAGAAGTTCTCAGGTAACACTGGTACAGGTTAGTCTGTAGACCCGAGATCGTCATAGAGTCTTGTGTGTTCTCCCACTGTACTTTGATTACCACCCTACCATGGCTCTACTGAGTCGTGCAAACAAGTGGCCGTTGGGTACAGTCCCGAGACACACGAAGGCGATGAGCGATAGGAGGGGTTTCGTCTCTCCCGGTATTGGGAGTTGATGCTGTGCTATGCTCGACTGGCTATATTAGTAAGTCCCTGGCCAGGACTGTTGGGATTTGCTGATAAGTGTTATCAGTAGTTTCTCGATCTGTTATAGACCATTCATCGGCATGACTTATTGAGTTATTGGGGTTGACGTTACCATCCCTAGACTCGATATGCAGCATATCTGACGAAGAGACCGGATTGTGTGGTAGTGTTGCCGGTTGGCTCGATGGGAGTTGTAGCAGGTTCGCTTGTTTTCTTCTGATCGCTCAATACCCGAGTGGCCGTTACGTTTAGCTGACCGCTTGCGGCTTCGGGGTGCTTGATATGATCATCACCCACTACCGGCGTATTGACGAGTCTTAGAGTCCCACAATGGAGTTACCCAGTCGAGGCAAAAAGTTGTGGTGCGCATATGCGATATGCGCATGGACCGGGTTAAAATGCGCGTATGAGATACCGTATATTAATCGGACGGCTTGCTTTTGGTCGGGTCGTATGTGATATGACCGGGTTGCTAAATCAAGTGTTGATTTATCATTTAACCATTAGTTTCTCACTAGAAATCATTTTCTTGTCTTTTTTGGATGTATGCATGCATGTATGCATTCATTCTTGTTCATGCACATATGGACGTGCATGCGCACATACATGCATACATCATTCTATCATGGTTGTATATATAGAAGATGGTGGCAATATAAGACTCACACCTAATGATAATATATGGATATATATTTGTATTTTTTTTAAAAGAAAAGAAAAGAAAAAGATTAATCCATGGTTATCTTCTACACTCTTCTTTGAACTAACCATTGTTCACCCACTTTTTAACCATGTGTTAATCTTCCTTTTGTCTTTTAACTCAAGTACAATAATATCTTCATTATGTAACCATGGTTTGAGATGAAGAGTAGAAAATATATATACTTATATTTTCTATTTTTCATATTAAGCATATCATTTTCTTTGAGCTTAGAAAGCCATCATCTTCTTCCTCCTTTCTCTCTTGTTCTCTAGTTCTTTCAAGTAAGCAAAAGAGTAAACAAGTTAGGATTTTGAAGTGAGAAAACCAACCACAACACCATTCTACACTAGTCTTTCCCACTTGTGAAGAGTGTTAGCTTCCATTTCTTCTCTTGATCTTGTGAAGTTCAAGCTTGGACAAAGAGGACTCCGGGTGGATCATCTTGGACGAGGTTCTCAAGCGGATGTTTTCCAACCCTCAAGTAGCCAAGGAGTCTAGCGTAGGGAGCTACAAAGGTTGTACTCTCAAAACCCTAGTTTTTCTTACTTGTATTGTTATCAATGTTTTGAAACCCTAAAATTCTAGTGATGATTCTTTGTATGTTCACTTAGCACCTAAAAAATTTAATTTTGAGACATGTGATGCTTCCAAACCCTTTATGAGGTGCTATGTAAACCTAACAAACCAATGTTAGTTAATGTAAATTAGTATATCACATATACAATTATACACTAAATTATTAAATCAACACTTGACTTAATAATCCGGTTATATCACATATAACCTACTAACATCCAACGTATCGACTTATCGAATCAACCCTTGATTCGATAACCTGGTTATATCGCATATAACCGATCGATACAAACATCGCAAGAATAGAATACGGTATCACATACTCGCATTATTCTCGGTCCCGCACATATCACATATGCGCTCCTATTTCTTTTTGCCTGAGCCAGTAAAACCTCTATGTAGGACTCTAAAGACTCGTCAATACGCCGGCAGTAGGTGATGATCATATCAAGCACCCACAAGCCGTAAGTGGTACTAGCTGGACGTAACGGCTACCCGGGTATTGAGCGATCAGAAGATCAGCAAGTAAGCCCGCTCCAACTTCTGCAAAAAGCCTGACAGTGACATTACCGTACAGTCCGGTCTCCTCGTCTGATATGTCGCATATCATGTCTAGGGGTGGTAAACGCCAGACCCCAATAACCGATATGTTATGCCGATATGAGGCTCATAACGGGTCGAGAAACTACTGGTAACACTTACCAATAAATCTCTAAACCAGCCCTGGCCAGGGACTTCCCTGTTATGGCCAATCGAGTATAGCGCAACATCAACCCCCAATACCGGGAGAGACGAAACCCCTCCTATCGCTCATTGTCTCCATGTGACTCGGGACTGTTCCTAAAAACCACCGTTTTGCACGCACTCTTGGATGTGGTAAGGTGGAAATTAAAGCACAGTGGGAATCACACAAGACTCTATGACGATCTCGGGTCTACAGACTAACCTGTACCAGTGTCACCAGAGAACTGCCATCTGACGTAAGGTATAATACCATCTGGGAGTTCTCGGCGAGTCCGTCCAGTGTACCCAGTCTCCACTGAGCACCCGTATATCATCTCTGATGTCAAACACCAATGGATATGGGATCATCCATCACCCATCTATATGGGTCGAGAAGGTATACGCTAGTCTACTCTGGTATATCGATGCCCCGTCTCGATACACCCACGACTAGGGACCTTGAAGGATGTACTTATGCACTACCATGTCCCCACTAGTATGATCCACGTCATAGTCCAGGTAGTCAAGTACACATCCTAAGGTCTTTACCAATATGTAACAGAGAGACAATCAGTGTACACGTTAAGGTAAAGAGTGACCAGATAGCATACTATCATGTCGAGCAAGAAAGTCCTCCTTATATATGTCCAAGCATCCACTACAATATACATCTCATGTATAGTAATGGACTCTAGGGCATACATATAACTAACAATCTCCCACTTGCACTAGGGCCATCTGATAACAATGCTTGTAGTATCTCATACTCAACAATCCCATAATAGTCTCTCTCTGGGAAAAAGGCCTTTGTGAGTGGATCTGCTGTGTTTCCCTCTGAGTCTACTCTCCTAACCTCGATCCCCTGGAGATCAGCCATCTCCATGATCAGGTGACACTGTCTTAGAATATGTCTGGATCACTGATGGGACGGGCGTTCCTAGGCATAAGCCACAACTCCATTGTCACACAATGGTAGGAATAAAGTTCATCTCATGAACTAATATACACCCAGACTGCCTCTTTGGTACCATCTTTGGTAACGATGTGTCTTGCCATTAATCGTTTAGTAAGTCACGGTATCTAGCTTGGGACTCTTCCAACATACCGTCCCTCCACAGAGGGTAAAGACAATGCCTGCGACTGACATTCAGTCGTCCTTATCACCCTGGAACCTTTCCAGTGATTCTCCCCAGGATCAATTGATACCATCTTACTACAACTAGTGAGTATCCTAACATCCAATTAGATCTATCTCATAGATCTAAAACCCAGGATTTAGTAGGTATCACTTTGATCGTATTTGTAAAATCCATGTGATAAGCGGAGATTGACCGAGCGTAGCATAGGAAACTCCTTTCCTATCAAGAGTATGTTATCCACATACTCTACGAGGATCTATACCATACTCTCTACTATCTTTTTGTATATACAAGGTTCATCTACCATTTTGATGATGTCAAACTCTTTGACTAACTCATCAAAACAGATGTTCCAACTCCGTGATGCCTGCTTTATCACATAAAGCATCTTGCACACATTTCCGCTGCTCCCACTGTCTACGAAGCCCTCTAGCTGTGTACTTATAGACGCTCTCTTCTAAATCAATATTTAGAAAAGCACTCATGACACCCAACCGCCAGATATCGTAGTCATGTTATGTAGCCGTGGTAAGTAGGATCTGGATGGACTTAATGTCACGACCCGAGTATTTCGACTCGTGACCGGCACTTAACCACGCTACGTCTACAGGCGTAACGCGACTAAGTAAGCCGAACCCAGAAATCAAAACCATTTAAAAATAGTGAGTGTTGAAAACATTTAGTTAAAGCTTTTAGAAAACCTTAAATAATTCAATAAGTTCCTTTTAAAGTTACTTAATCATTTGAATAATTTTGGCAGCATTTCCTTTTGTAAAAGTAGCCCCAAAACCGGGTACAAAACAGGATATAAGTGAAATGAAATGTAATGAAATGAAAAATCCCCAAACGGGAGCAATCACGCCCAACGGCGGAAACCAACATCACAAAAGTAATATACGACGCCGTAGCGAAGAATAAGCAATAAGTAGACATCACAGAATATAAACTGCATATAAAAACCGTCGGCTCCTACGAGCTCGACACCAGAATACAAAATATACATCATCGTCCTCACACAGTATCTAAGTCCAGTACATAAATGGAAGATGGAGAGTACTAGATACAAAAGAGATACAATAAAAGTACTCAGAATACCACAACCCACCTAAATGCAAAACAGCTCTCACCGCAACTGTAGTGGTATCTGTAGCCAAAAGATGCAAAAGACAGCCTGCCGCGACTATGCTGAGGGCAACCTGCAAATACTGTGGCACAACGGGGGTGAGTTGCCAACGCGTGAATAGAGATAACATATAAAGGTAATCGCGAGCATGCACGTACTGTGCTACTCTAACAAATGCCAGCAGATAATATCAATGCGTGATAAGCAGTATGTACAATAATCATGCAGATGCTCTATCAGGTAAAATAACTACAGGATGATATATATGGAAATCAATGCTGAGCATGGGATAAACATCATCTACATGGAATATCAACGTGGAAAACAATCGGTGACCACTACTGCACCCAAATCCCAAATAACTCAGGCGACGGCACACCCATCGGCCCTCAAATCCTGTAAACCTCTGAGAAATCACGAGTGCCCAACATCGGCACCCAAAACCTCATAAAATACTCGTGTTCAGCATCGACACGCAAAACCTCAAATATCGGGCTCCGTCAGTCTGGATCAGCCTACGGGCTCCGTCTGCGGTATCGGCCCTCGGCCCCGGCAGTACGGATCATCCCGCATCCATCTCTCAACTCTGGTCGGTATCCCTCGGATAACCGCCAGGTCCAACCAATCACCGGTAGGTACTCGCCACCCTGCCAGGCACATCGTCTACTCCACGAAAAACATTTCTCGCCTCGGGGAACCATACCGGGTCCACCACAAACCCGCAAACGGATCATCCATCTCCTCGAATCGGGTTTCAAGCACACGTCTGAGCACCGAGAAAACGCGTGGTGGACGCACCAAAATATCATATCACGAGAAACCGGGTTTTCAAATAGTGCATCTTTTCTTAAAAATCCCACGGTCCTCAAAACCAGAAATCACATGAAAATCCAACACCAAGAAGTAAATCCAATGCGATGTACCATGTACATCAATCCATGATATAGGTATAGGGGAAAACCACTTTTAAAATTAGTTTCCGTTTTTAAAGATATCATGCGGCTCCCAATTTCCCTGAAAGTCATATCGAATCATATATGAACTGAACTACAGCAATATAATCATGGCAGTTCTACAGTGAGTGTGTCATGGCAATTAGTAACGGTGTGTGTGTAGCATGTAGATTTGTGCTCGTGCAACATGAACCGTTAGTAATGGTGCGGTGTTCTATCAATTCTAAGCATACATACAGCAAGGAATGCAATATGCAATGACAGTCCAGGAGGTAAATGCAACATATAATAATAAGGTCCTATCAGCCCTGACGCATAACGCCATGCGGGCGATATCCCCGTAGATGTTAAATCTACTCACCGAAGTCTCGCGCTAAGTGTAGCCGACGACTTGCTTGCCCTTCTTCGCAGCGTCCATCTCACTCGCCTGCGAACCTAGAATCACATAACGTAAATCACACATAAGTTTAATTTCACAAAAACGTGGTATTATGGTCCAACTAGAAACCCGTGTTGCAAACCAATTGCGCGTGTGCGTGATACGCTAAAACGTGTGATCACGCGCCTGAAACTACCCTGACGCGTCGCGATACACAAAAACCCCAAACTCACAAATGTATCACGCGTGTCGCGAAGGTTTAGAAAATACGAGAAATAGGTATATAGTTCCAGATTTTTATACAGAACTTAACTTAGAAAAATATATATATCATAACACTACACACAGCAGAATACACCCAAAGGACCAAACCCCAACCCAAACCCTACCCATCTGGCCGCAAATTGCGGCCAGATCGAATATTTCGGCGGCCTCATCATGAAGAAAGGAGGTAGGGTTCTACCTGGGGTATCAGCACCTAATAAGTATACTGCAGTCTTCTCAAAATTAACCTGAACCCATCGGGTCGATAGCAGTTTCCAGAAACTCAAATTTTGCCTTAAAACGACGAAATGCATCAAATAGGGATCTGGTGGTAATTTAGTGCAATTGGGGGCTAAGCTGGGTTGGAATGGCCTTAACAACACTCTATCAACCTACTGAAACCAAAACACACCTCACTTGGCCAAGGTTCTCACTAAACGCCTCATATCGCACTAAATCGCACCAAAAACCACTAACCGAAGCAAAACTACCCTAAACAAGTAAACTAGAGAGTAAGTTTAGGAAATATACCTCATAATCGACCCTAGGGAGCCGGAGGAAGAAGATGAAGTGAAGGGAAGGGGCTGCTGTCGAAGTTGAGGCTGTTGCTGCTGCTAACTGCTGCTATTGGTGCTCACTGCTGCTGCTGCTGATGATCTCTGTTGCTGCCTCCGGCTGCTGCTGAGCTGCTTGCTTCTGCTGGTGCTGAAGAGGTAAGTTTGTGTGTGTGTGTGTGAGAGAGTGAGGTTGAGAGAAAGAAAACAAAACAATTGAGAGGAAATCATCACCCCAATGTCAACCCCTCACTCTCTCTCTCCTCATTAATTGCAAGCATGGCTCAAGCCATGATGCACTCTCTCTCTCTCTCTCACCAAGTCAACACCCTAAGGAAATTCAAATTAAAGCAACTATTAATTAACTAATTTAAACTTAATTAAAACCCAAAAGACTTAATCCCCATGATTAACCCACCATGGTCACTAATTATGGTAATAACTCATTTAAAAACCCTAGTTTACATGCACATGTGTGTGCAAGCCTAGGAAAATTTTAGAAAAATATTTATTAAATTAGGAAAAATATTTGAAACACAATTTGGTAAACTTTTCATTAAAAACCCTTTATTTAAATATAATTAGTCACTAACACATCCTAAGGTGTTACAATCTCTCCCCCTCAAAGAAATTCGTCCCCGAATTTCAAATCTAACTACACGTACCTTTGAAAAGATGGGGATACGTCTTCATCATCTCGCTTTCGGTCTCCCAAGTGACCTCCTCACGGTTCTGACCACGCCAAAGTACCTTAACTGATGGGATGTCCTTCGATCTCAATTTCTTCACTTGTCGATCCAAGATCATCACCGGCTGCTCTGCACTCAAGCTGGATCGTCGGGTGCTGAATCGCAGGTGAAGGATCATGAAGATATCTACGGTGCATTGAAACGTGAAATACGGGGTGCACATCTGGAAAACTGGGCGGAAGGGCTAATCGGTATGCTACTGTACCAACACGCTCGAGGATCTCGAAGGGGCCCACATACCTGGGACTGAGTTTCCCCTTCTTCCCAAACTTCATCACACCTTTCATAGGGGAGACCCTCAAGAAAACATGATCACCAACAGAAAACTCAAGCCTGCGCCGCCGACGGTCCGCATAAGATCTCTGCCTACTCTGCGCTGCTCTCATCCTATCGCGAATCAACTGGATCTTCGCGGTCATCACCTCAACAATCTGTGGCCCTAAGATACTGCCCTCACTGAGCTCTGTCCAACAGGCGGGCGATCTGCATCTCCTCCCATAGAGAGCCTCAAACGGTGCCATCTGAATGGTCTCCTGGTAGCTGTTATTGTAGGAGAACTCTACCAAGGGTAAGTGATGATCCCAGCTACCTCCGAAATCTAATACACACGCTCTGAGCATGTCTTCGAGAGTCTGAATCGTCCGCTCTGACTGTCCGTCGGTCTGCGGATGAAATGCTATACTGAAACTCAAGCGAGTGCCCAAAGCCTCCTGAAGCCTCTGCCATAATCGGCTGGTAAACTGGGTGCCTCTGTCGGACACAATACATGTCGGGACTCCGTGTAGTCGCACAATCTCGTCGATGTAGATCTGGGCATACTGAGTAAATCCGAAAGTCGTCTTCACTGGTAGGAAGTGCGCCGCCTTCGTCAAACGATCCACGATCACCCAGATGGAGTTATACCCTCGACTAGTCCTGGGTAGACCCACAACGAAATCCATCGAAATCTGCTCCCATTTCCATTCCGGAATGGGTAACGGCTGTAGCTCTCCCGCGGGCCTCTGGTGCTCAGCCTTGACTTGCTGACAAGTTAGGCATCTCGACACGAAATCTGCGATGTCCCTCTTCATTCCGTCCCACCAATAAACATCTCTCATATCATGATACATCTTGGTGGAACCGGGATGGACGTTGTACACCGATCGATGTGCCTCCTCAAGAATCTCGCGCCGCAGTCCCTCAGCATCTGGTACGCACAGTCTAACTCCAAATCGTAGTATCCCCTGATCATCGATCACGAACTTGGAAAATCTGCCCTGTCCAATCTGTGCCATGATCTCCGAACATCGGTCATCACTGCGCTGTGCCTCATGTATGCGGCCAAGTTACTGTGGGCGTGCACGAACATGCGCGATCTGTCCTCCAATCGGCGTGAACTCGAACTATACTCGGCTGTCGCATAATATCTGCCAATCTGCCGACGACTGTCCCCGTACCGCGCTCAAATAAGATAAACTACCCCCGGGCCTCCTGCTCAACGCATCCGCCACTACATTCGCCTTGCCCGGGTGGTACAGGATCTCGCAGTCATAATCCTTCACTAACTCCATCCATCGGCGCTGTCTAAGGTTCAGGTCCCGTTGCTGAAATATATATTTTAGACTCTTGTGATCGGTGAATATCTGGCACGACTCGCCGTATAGGTAATGTCGCCAGATCTTAAGTGCAAAGACCACTGCAGCCATCTCCAAGTCATGAGTGGGGTAGTTTTGTTCATGTTTCTTCAATTGTCGCGAAGCATACGCGATCACCCTGTCGTGCTGCATCAAAATGCACCCTAGCCCCACTTGAGAGGCATCACAATAGACCACAAACCCGCCTGAGCCTGAAGGTAAAGATAACACCGGTGCCGTCGTCAGCCGAGTCCGTAACTGCTGAAAACTGTGCTCGCACTCCTCCGTCCAACCGAAAGGGACTCCCTTCTGGGTCAACCCGGTCAAAGGGGTAGCAATACTGGAGAAGTCCTGCACAAATCGCCTGTAGTAACCGGCCAACCCCAAAAAGCTGCGAATCTCCATAACCGATGTGGGTCTGGGCCAACGCTGAACGGTCTCGATCTTCCTCAGGTCTACACATATACCGTCTCGTGAGATCACATGCCCCAAGAAGTCTACGTTGTCCAGCCAAAAAGCACACTTGGAGAATTTCGCATAAAGCTGGTGCTCCCTCAAAGTCTGCAGTGTAATCCGCAGGTGCTGCTCGTGCTCCTCACTACTCCGGGAATACACCAAGATATCATCAATGAACACTATAATGAACAGATCCAAATATGGCCGGAAAATACGGTTCATCAAGTCCATGAATGCTGCTGGCGCATTGGTGAGTCCGAACGACATCACCAAAAACTCATAATGGCCGTAGTGCGTACGGAAAGCTGTCCTGGGAATGTCCTCCTGTCGATCCCGCAGCTGATGATAGCTCGATCGTAAATCGATCCTCGAAAAATACCCTGCCCCCTGAAGCTGGTCGAACAAATCATCGATGCGCGGCAAAGGATACCTGTTCCGCACTGTCACCCTGTTCAGCTGTCGGTAGTCGATACACAGACACAAACTGCCGTCCTTCTTCTTGACTAACAGGACTGGAGCACCCCAAGGAGAAACACTGGGTCGAATAAGTCCCTTATCCAGCAAATCTTGCAACTGACCCTTCAACTCTCGAAGTTCCGTCGGGGCCATCCGATAAGGCGGTATGGAAACAGGCCCCGTGCCAGGAACCAAATCAATACAGAAAGAAATGTCGCGCTCGGGCGGTAGCCCAGGAAGCTCGTCAGGGAACACATCAGGGAACTCGCTAACAACCGGAACCTGATCCAATAGAACCTGTGTAGCACTAGCATCGCAAACATAAGCGAGAAATCCCTGACATCCCTTCCTCAAAAGCTGTCCAGCGCGAAAAGACGAAATCACACTGTGCGGGGCGGCACCACGGTCCCCCAACACAACAAAAACCGACTCGCCGGGAAAACAAAATCTAACTGTCTTCTCACGGCAGTCCACAGAAGCATAGCACGTGGCTAACCAATCCATGCCCAAAAGAACGTCGAAGTCCAACATCTCCAGAAGGATCAAGTCGACAGGCAACTCTCTCTCGCCAATACAGACGGTACAGGATCGGAACATGTGCCTAGCAACAAACGACTCTCCCATAGGAGTGGTCACAACAAGCGGCTGATCAAGCAAACCGGACTCTCTACCCAAACTCGGCACGAAGTGTGTGGATACGTACGAGTGCGTGGATCCGGGATCGAACAATACGTGTGCATCAACTGTACATACAGGAAGGATACCTGAAACCACCGCATTAAACGCCTGCGCGTCCTGATGCGTCAAAGCAAAAACCCGCGCCTGTCCACCACCTGCGACTGACTGCCCTCTGACTCGGTCACCCCGTCCTCTCTAAGCAACTCCTCCATGCCCACACCTCGCTGAGTATGAGTCTGGCGCGGAGCAACGGCAGGTACAACAGGCAACGCCCTCTGGGGTGGTGAAGGTGGTAAGGTAACATGCGGTGCTGTCGCCTCCCTCCGGTGTATCTCAGGACAATCTCTAACGAGGTGAAGTAGACTGCCGCACCTAAAGCAACCCCGCGGCGACTGCTGACTCTCCTGGGGATACGAACTAAACATCTGGCCTTGTCCCGAATCTCTGCTACTCCTCGTACCAGAACGATACCTGTCGCGGCGTCTGAATGACTGCCTCCATGCGGATATACTGGTACGAACTCTCTTCGGCTCTGGAACTACCGAAGTCTCAGCAAGGTGCTCCTCGACTACTAGGGCTGCGTCTACAGCTGCTGCATAGGTCTCGTAGTGCTGCGCGCTGATCGCGAGGAACAATGGTGTAAGCAAGCCTAGAACAAATCTCTTGACTCGCAACTCCTCGGTAGCCACTAAATATGGGGCATAGACTGCTAGCTCTGTAAACAACACGTCATACTCTACCACTGTCATCCCTGGCGTCTGGCGCAAGGACTCAAATCTGCGTGCTCGGGCATCCCTAACACTCTGGGGAAGGAAACGGGCTAGAAATACTGTCACAAACTCTGTCCAGGTCATAGGAGGAAGACCTGCTGCTCTGCCCTTCTTAACTGAATCACACCACTTCTGCACAAGACCTTCCAGGCGAAAGCTCGCGAACTCAACCCATCCCGTATCTGCGCATCTGAGGGAACGGCATATCCGGGCCATCCTGTCGATGAAAGACTATGGGTCCTTGGCTGTATCGGTGCCTGTGAAGACCGGAGGCTTCAGCCTCATGAACTCTGATAGCGATACTGTAATCACCTCCGTGGCTGCAGGGGCAACTGGCTGTGCAGTAGGTACCATCGCGGTCTCTGGAACGGGTGGAGCTACCTCTGGTCGCTGCGCTCGAAGCGTCTCAACTAGCGATCCTATCATCTGGCGCATCTCCTGCATGCTAGATCCCACCGTCTGGCGCATCTCCTGCAAACCAGCCCCTAGCGTGGCGATCTGATCTGTCACGGCATGAACAGCCTGCTCGGGTATAACCGGTGTACTGCCCGGATCAGTCCTCGTCTCGGACGAGTCAACTTGAATCTCGGCCCTCGCGGCCACTCTCTGTGCCCTCGTAGTCTTTGGCGGCATAATGGCTGAAAGAAAATTAGGATTCGATAAGAATACAGGAATCGAATCACAAGAATATAAGAAGGGATTAAATCAATAAGTCCTAAGGTCGCTTAGGCGGAGTACCGTGTCGTGAGTATGCCGCAGAACATACACACGCTACGCTACCCTGCTGCAGCTACCTACTCCATCATACCAGGGTCATCCTACACTCCGAAGGTAAAACCTACGCTCTGATACCAACTTTTTCACGACCCGAGTATTTCGACTCGTGACCGGCACTTAACCACGCTACGTCTACAGGCGTAACACGACTAAGTAAGCCGAACCCAGAAATCAAAACCATTTAAAAATAGTGAGTGTTGAAAACATTTAGTTAAAGCTTTTAGAAAACCTTAAATAATTCAATAAGTTCCTTTTGAAGTTACTTAATCATTTGAATAATTTTGGCTGCATTTCCTTTGTAAAAGTAGCCCCGAAACCGGGTACAAAACAGGATATAAGTGAAATGAAATGTAATGAAATGAAACATCCCCAAACGGGAGCAATCACGCCCAACGGCGGAAACCAACATCACAAGAGTAATATACGACGCCGTAGCGAAGAATAAGCAATAAGTAGACATCACAGAATATAAACTGCATATAAAAACAGTCGGCTCCTACGAGCTCGACACCAGAATACAAAATATACATCATCGTCCTCACACAGTATCTAAGTCCAGTACATAAATGGTAGATGGAGAGTACTAGATACAAAAGGGATACAATAAAAGTACTCAGAATACCACAACCCACCTAAATGCAAAACAGCTCTCACCACAACTGTAGTGGTATCTGTAGCCAAAAGATGCAAAAGACATCCTGCCGCGACTATGCTGAGGGCAACCAGCAAATACTGTGGCACAACGGGGGTGAGTTGCCAACTTGTGAATAGAGATAACATATAAAGGTAATCGCGAGCATGCACGTACTGCGCTACTCTAACAAATACCGGCAGATAATATCAATGCGTGATAAGCAGTATGTGCAATAATCATGCAGATGCTCTATCAGGTAAAATAACTACAGGATGAGATATATGGAAATCAATGCTGAGCATGGGATAAACATCATCTACAAGGAATATCAACGTGGAAAACAATCGGTGCCCACTACTGCACCCAAATCCCAAATAACTCAGGCGCCGGCACACCCATCGGCCCTCAAATCCTGTAAACCTCTGAGAAATCACGAGTGCCCAACATCGGCACCCAAAACCTCATAAAATACTTGTGTCCAGCATCGACACGCAAAACCTCAAATATCGGGCTCCGTCAGTCCGAATCAGCCCACGGGCTCCGTCTGCGGTATCGGCCCTCGGCCCCGGCAGTACGGATCATCCCGCATCCATCTCTCGACTCTGGTCGGTATAATACGGATAACCGCCAGGTCCAACCAATCACCGGTAGGTACTCGCCACCCTTCCAGGCTCATCGTCTACTCCACGAAAAACATTTCTCGCCCCGGAGAACCATACCGGGTCCACCACGAACCCGCAAACGGATCATCCATCTCCTCGAATCGGGTTTCAAGCACACGTCTCAGCACCAAGAAAACGCGTGGTGGACGCACCAAAATATCATATCACGAGGAACCGGGTTTTCAAATAGTGCATCTTTTCTTAAAAATCCTACGGTCCTCAAAACCAGAAATCACATGAAAATCCAACACCAAGAAGTAAATCCAATGCGATGTGCCATGTACATCAATCCAAGATATAGGTATAGGGGAAAACCGCTTTTAAAATTAGTTTCCGTTTTTAAAGATATCATGCGGCTCCCAATTTCCATGAAAGTCATATCGAATCATATATGAAATGAACTACAACAATATAATCATGGCAGTTCTACAGTGAGTGTGTCATGGCAATTAGTAACGGTGTGTGTAGCATGTAGATTTGTGCTCGTGCAACATGAACCGTTAGTAATGGTGCGGTGTTCTATCAATTCTAAGCATACATACAGCAAGGAATGCAATATGCAATGACAGTCCAGGAGGTAAATGCAACATATAATAATAAGGTCATATCAGCCCTGACGCATAACGCCATGCGGGCGATATCCCCGTAGATGTTAAATCTACTCACCGAAGTCTCGCGCTAAGTGTAGCCGACGACTTGCTTGCCCTTCTTCGCAGCGTCCGTCTCACTCGCCTGCGAACCTAGAATCACATAACGTAAATCATACATAAGCTTAATTTCACAAAAACGTGGTATTATGGTCCAACTAGAAACCCGTGTCGCAAACCAATCGCGCGTGTGCGCGATACGCTAAAACGTGTGATCACGCGCCTGAAACTACCCTGACGCGTCGCGATACGCAGAAACCCTAAACTCACACACGTATCACGCGTGTCGCGAAGGTTTAGAAAATACGAGAAATAGGTATATAGTTCCAGATTTTTATACAGAACTTAACTTAGAAAAAAATATATATATCATAACACTACACACAGCAGAATACACCCAAAGGACCAAATCCCAACCCAAACCCTACCCATCTGGCCGCAAATTGCGGCCAGATCGAATATTTCGGCGGCCTCATCATGAAGAAAGGGGGTCGGGTTCTACCTGGGGTATCAGCACCTAACAAGTATACTGCAGTCTTCTCAAAATTAACCTGAACCCATCGGGTCGATAGCAGTTTCCAGAAACTCAAATTTTGCCTTAAAATGACGAAATGCATCAAATAGGGATCTGGTGGTAATTTAGTGAAATTGGGGGCTAAGCTGGGTTGGAATGGCCTTAACAACACTCTATCAACCTACTGAAACCAAAACACACCTCACTTGGCCAAGGTTCTCACTAAACGCCTCATATCGCACTAAATCGCACCAAAAACCACTAACCGAAGCAAAACTACCCTAACCAAGTAAACTAGGGAGTAAGTTTAGGAAATATACCTCACAATCGACCCTAGGGAGCTGGAGGAAGAAGATGAAGTGAAGGGAAGGGGCTGCTGTCGAAGTTGAGGCTGTTGCTGCTGCTAACTGCTGCTATTTGTGCGCACTGCTGCTGCTGCTGCTGATCTCTGTTGCTGCTGTTGCTGCCTCCGGCTGCTGCTGAGCTGCTTGCTTCTGCTGGTGCTGAAGAGGTAAGTGTGTGTGTGTGTGTGTGAGAGAGTGAGGTTGAGAGAAAGAAAACAAAACAATTGAGAGGAAATCATCACCCCAATGTCAACCCCTCACACTCTCTCTCCTCATTAATTGCAAGCATGGCTCAAGCCATGATGCACTCTCTCTCTCTCACCAAGTCAACACCCTAAGGAAATTCAAATTAAAGCAACTATTAATTAACTAATTTAAACTTAATTAAAACCCAAAATACTTAATCCCCATGATTAACCCACCATGGTCACTAATCATGGTAATAACTCATTTAAAAACCCTAGTTTACATGCACATGAGAGTGCAAGCCTAGGAAAATTTTAGAAAAATATTATTAAATTAGGAAAAATATTTGAAACACAATTTGGTAAACTTTTCATTAAAAACCCTTTATTTAAATATAATTAGTCACTAACACATCCTAAGGTGTTACAATCTCTCCCCCTTAAAGAAATTCGTCCCCGAATTTCAAAATCTAACTACACGTACCTTTGAAAAGATGGGGATACGTCTTCATCATCTCGCTTTCGGTCTCCCAAGTGACCTCCTCACGGTTCTGACCACGCCAAAGTACCTTAACTGATTGGATGTCCTTCGATCTCAATTTCTTCACTTGTCGATCCAAGATCATCACCGGCTGCTCTGCATAGGAAAGGTCGCGCTCAAGCTGGATCGTCGGGTGCTGAATCGCATGCGAAGGATCATGAAGATATCTACGGAGCATCGAAACGTGAAATACGGGGTGCACATCTGGAAAACTGGGCGGAAGGGCTAATCGGTATGCTACTGCACCAACACGCTCGAGGATCTCGAAGGGGCCCACATACCTGGGACTGAGTTTCCCCTTCTTCCCAAACCTCATCACACCTTTCATAGGGGAGACCCTCAAGAAAACATGATCACCAACAGAAAACTCAAGCCTGCGCCGCCGACGGTCCGCATAAGATCTCTGCCTACTCTGCGCTGCTCTCATCCTATCGCGAATCAACTGGATCTTCGCGGCCCTCTCCTCAACAATCTGTGGCCCTAAGATACTGTCCTCACTGAGCTCTGTCCAACAGGCGGGCGATCTGCATCTCCTCCCATAGAGAGCCTCAAACGGTGCCATCTGAATGGTCTCCTGGTAGCTGTTATTGTAGGAGAACTCTACCAAGGGTAAGTGATGATCCCGGCTACCTCCGAAATCTAATACACACGCTCTGAGCATGTCCTCGAGAGTCTGAATCGTCCGCTCTGACTGTCCGTCGGTCTGCGGATGAAATGCTATACTGAAACTCAAGCGAGTGCCCAAAGCCTCCTGAAGCCTCTGCCATAATCGGCTGGTAAACTGGGTGCCTCTGTCGGACACAATACATGTCGGGACTCCGTGTAGTCGCACAATCTCGTCGATGTAGATCTGGGCATACTGAGTAAATCCGAAAGTCGTCTTCACTGGTAGGAAGTGAGCCGCCTTCGTCAAATGATCCACGATCACCCAGATGGAGTCATACCCTCGACTAGTCCTGGGTAGACCCACAACGAAATCCATCGAAATCTGCTCCCATTTCTATTCCGGAATGGGTAACGGCTGTAGCTCTCCCGCGGGCCTCTGGTTCTCTGCCTTGACTTGCCGACAAGTCAGGCATCTCGACACGAAATCTGCGATGTCCCTCTTAATTCCGTCCCACCAATAAACATCTCTCATATCATGATACATCTTGGTGGAACCGGGATGGATGCTGAACACCGATCGATGTGCCTCCTCAAGAATCTTGCACCGCAGTCCCTCAGCATCTGGTACGCACAGTCTAACTCCAAATCGTAGTACCCCCTGATCATCGATCACGAACTCGGAAAATCTGCCCTGTCCAATCTGTGCCATGATCTCCGAACATCGGTCATCACTGCGCTGTGCCTCATGTATGAAGGCCAAGTTACTGTGGGCGTGCACGAACATGCGCGATCTGTCCTCCAATCGGCGTGAACTCGAACTGTACTCGGTTGTCGCATAATATCTGCCAATCTGCCGACGACTGTCCCCGTACCGCGCTCAAATAAGATAAACAACCCCCGGGCCTCCTGCTCAACGCATCCGCCACTACATTCGCCTTGCCCGGGTGGTACAGGATCTCGCAGTCATAATCCTTCACTAACTCCATCCATTGGTGCATCTTTTGTTCCTTGGTTTGGTAGAAGATATTCCTTTGCGTATGCTTGGGATATCCAACAAACTTCTACAGAACTGACTTTGCCTCGAGCTTGTCCGGATTATGCTTTTAGACATAGGCTGGACAACCCCAAATCTTAACAAACTTAAGATATGGGCTCTTCCCTTTCCATATCTCATATGATGTGGTAGGCAACTGATTTTATCGGAACCCTATTCAATAGGTATGCAACTTCACAAGTGCATAACTCCCTAAAATAAAATAGGAAACTCAGTAGCACTCATCATAGAGCGCACCATATCAAATAGGGTGTGATTGCTCCGCCCCGATACACTGATGTGCTATGGTGTATGCGGAGGAATAATGCTGAGAGAGAATCTCATTCTACTTTAGAATAATCCGGGAATTTCGTGCTCACGTATTCTCCTCCTTGATCACATCAAAGCACATAATACTTACACCCGTTTTGGTTCTCTACTTTCTAACTTATATTCTGTGAATATCTCAAAAGCTTCGGACATGTGTTTCAACAGGAACATATGTTTGAATCTTGAGAGATCATTAGAGAATATAATGAAGTACAAAGAACCGGTCTTGGCATGTGTAGACAGGGGACCTTCATACATCAATATGTATCATCCCAAGAGTTCACTAACTCTTTCTCTGTTTCCTAAAAATAGAGCTATGGTCATCTTATCTCTGTGACACGACCGGCAAGTTTCACAAGATGTAAATTCAAACTAATTTAAATATGCATCTATATGTAACTTCAGCTAGTCGGGTCACATTGATATGACCTAGTCTACAATACCTCAAGAAGGATTCGTTCATTTCTGAACTCTTTCTCTTGTGTGTGTTCTGTATACTAAGAACTGTAGTTTGATTTAGAACGTCAATGCTTTTAGATAACGTGCCTGAACCGATCAACTCTTGATATAGGAAATGTTCAAAACATTATCCAACAATATAAAATTATATCCTTCTTTACTATAAAGAGACTGATATGATGTTGTATATCAGGTTCGGTATCTAATGACATTCATTCAGAATCAATGTATTCTGGTAATACAGGGTGATAACTACCAACAGGCTTGGCTGCAACACTTGCACCGTTTCTATCTCATGAAATTTATCACCCGTTCTCAGTTTCTCTACCTATTTGTAGCCCATGTAACAAACTACATTTGCGGGATCCTGATCCGGTATCTCATACCCAGGACGTAAAGGATACTTAGAAACAGTTCTTAGTAATGAACACACCCGAAGAGGATGCATCAGCATGCACTTTCTTCGTTCGGGCTGCACGGGAATTCTGGTAATCCCCAATTTCCAGCTCTGTCTTATAACAATTATAAGTTGGAGCGGGACCAACGTTCCCAAGCGCAGTATTACAAGCGGGTTCGGTCAATACATCCGTATTATTATCTTGATTAAGGCGTGACATTGTCGCTACCTGGAGAGAGAGAGAGAAGAAAACACTCAGCGTGCGCTTTTACAAGATTAGATTGGTTATCAATTTATCTAATCAGGATGGCTCCCACTGTTTTTATCAAATCTTCCTTCAAACCCTAAAAGGAAAGACTAGCCAGGAATAATTACACCATACAATTTCGCCAATCTTTCAGCCAGGCCAGTGTCGGTACTTTGAGGGAGGTTCCCCGTGCTTTCGCACGAACCTTATTAAAGTAAACCTCGTTTTCCCAGAGGCGTAACCCCGTTGACACCTTTCTAAACACCTATTTGATCGGCTAATTGTCCTGTGTAAAACTCTCCCAGAAGTAACAATTACTCGCAGTGGGTATCGGGATCCAACTATCTCATAGAAGGTATGCAATCTCATTGCAAATTTCAACACTTGAAATTCACGATAATATTTTGCCCCAAGCATCCCATGACCTTGACGGAGGTCAACAAACCACAGGGTGCAAGTCAAGTTCAACCGGTCATTTCTTGATTGAATCAAACCCACCCGCACGACCCTTGATGGAGGTCAACAAGGTCGTGCGACTACCCTAATCCAATCTGCATCATATGCATAAGCAGATAAATACTAGTTAGCTACCGCACACTACGCCTTGACGGAGGTCAACAAACGTAGCACGAATACTAAGTAGGATTTATCTGAAATCACGGAGGGCTACGTCAGGTTTTTCTGAAAACCTATTGCGTAATGAACTTGATATCGTTGTAGAATCAAATAATTTTAAAATGGAGTGTTTTTTAGGCTTTTTCTAGTTTCGCTAAAGAGGTCACTCCCGGTGAAGGGATCTCGGCTCTTTCCTCGTCGAATGAGGTGCAGGATATATCACATATATCACTATGCAAAGCAAAAACTCCAAAGGCAATCAAAAGACAAACCGAGTGTTGTAGCATCTGCCAGTTATTGCTAAAGGGGTCACTCCCGGTGAAGGGATCTCGGCCCTTTCCTTATCGAATAAGGTGCAGGATGTTCTACAAGGAACACCGCTATGCAAAGAAAGAACTGTAGCTACCTTGTTTTTCAAAATTCGATTCCACAACATCTTTTAGGTTTCTTTTACTTTCATTAATCACATTAATGAAGTCCCATCATTTAAGTCACCTGAACATCACAGATATATACGACGTACACTTATGTCATCCGCATTCGCCTCGATGTCCCCTCGTGCACCGTTAGGTTAGGTAACTAACGGCAGAGCGGGGCAGGGCTAGCGCGGGTGTAAAACATAAGTAACGTCTATATAATATATCATATATACTATATACAGTATACATCTCAACATATCAAATGATCACATCACAGATATCGCAGCAGAAGAAACATATGAAACATTGGATATACTAGGACGTCCGTGTTTTATTTTGAGCCTCTATAAAACACGGATTCCACGGTCGCGATGAATAGCCAAACCCACACCCCTAGACCCCTACGAGAGCGGCAAGCAACCCTACCAATTCTAGAGTTAGGAGACCCGGACTCGACTCCTCGAGTTGGTCTCCTACTGGACTCTAGAACCCGGTTACTTGTGCTCTCCTCCTTGGGTCTACCTAATGCGGAAAAGTAAATAATATATAATGGTGACATCATCCTCATCCCGGAAGTGCCCCAATAAAAGAATATTACATACAAAGAATTTTACATGAATGAAAATAAAAACCCTCATCTCACATAAAACCCCCGGCTATTCAAAAACGCGACGATCCAATATAACATATCCAGCAACACATAACATCTCATGTCATCAACGTAAGTAAATATGCGCATCCCAATTGTCGTTGACATATAGCAACGAAACCGGCGATATCACATATTACACTTACGGTCGCAGAAAAGAAAGTGTAAAACTACAACAGTTGGAATCCGCAACCTCCTTAGACATCTTATGCCTAACCAAATGAATTCCTTAGACATCGCATGCCTAACAAATATAAACCACGCATTTCATTCTCTATATCGAAAACATTTTTCAATATCTAGTCGGGCAATTCAACAAGATTCCCGATATGTGATCGAATGCTCGTCGCAAACTTTAGTAGACGGCCGCACCCCCGGATGCCGTCGACGAAGTGCACTAAGGCGGAACACCGCTGCCGCGAGCACCCAAACAGATGCTTTTGGCGACGGGGTTCTCCTACAGTCACTTGGTCGGGGCTTTGGGGCGTGGCTGTCTATTAAGTTTACCCGGCGAGTATCCGCGTACGCTACGTGATTGCAACGGACTTTTGATCGCATCAAAATCCTGTGGCAACCAATCATTTGAGACTAAACTGCTATGTTTATAACATTCAAATTAGTTATCTCATAACTACTTGTGCATTCCAAATATTGTATCACATTTCAGATAAATAGACAATGTTAAACTTTCCGATCGAATGATCAAACACCCAAATTTTCCCAAATAGTTCTCAACACTTGAGGGGAGTTTAAAAACATCCATCACATGCCACAGTACCAATGGTCCGGCCGTAGAAGGGTCAAGCCAACGCCTCACATGTGGCAACGCCGTATTGCCCCAAACCCTAAGGTTTAGAGGCCGTTCAAGACGGTCACATAATCGAGTCAAGGTTTGTTGTCTTCTAGAGGGTCCATCGCGTAACTTGCACGATTTAGAACGTTCTTAAACAATGGAAAAATCCAACACTTGGAAATTTTCCGGGTCGGGAAAAAGTGAGTTATTGATATCCGCTCGAACTTTTTAATACTTTCTAAATTATCCGGAAAATATAACGAAATTAAATTTTCCGATCGAATCAACGTATACAAAATTATCCCAGAACACTCAACACTTGAGGCAGATTAAAAATACCCACAAAGATACACTAGCAGATACGGGTATTACTGTACAAAAACGAAAGCAAAAGCTCACTGTACGGCGGCGGATCCGCGGCACAAGCAGGGTATTGCCGCGGTTCCGCGGCGGACCATACGAGTTACTTTGTCGTTTTTCACAGTAATACCTACAATTCCCTGCTGAATTTTTTATGTATTTTTAATACAGAAAAAACCACATTTTTAAAAAATGTCCAGAGAGGGGGTCATTTTGACGTTACGGGGTTCGTTTGGAGTTTTAATTTCGTAAACACATCGCCTAATGCTCTAGCTAGGCTCTGATACCACTGTAGGGTTCTTAGGCACTCTAACACGGTTCTACATAAAGTTCAACCCGTACATTTCATGATTGAATTAAACCCACCCGCATGACCCTTGACGGAGGCCAAACTACGCAGTACGAATACCCTAATCCAATCGCATCGTATGCAGGCAGATAAGCACTAGTCAGTTACCGTACACTACGCCTTGACGGAGGCCAAACTACCGCAGCACGAATACTAAGTAGTACTTATCTGAAATGACTGAGGGCTACGCATGTTTTTAAGAAAACCATGAGCGTAATGAACTTGATATCGTTGTAGAATCGAGTGATTTTGAAAAGGAGTGTTTTTGAGGCTTTTACTAGTTTTGCTAAAGAGGTCACTCCCGGTAAAGGGATCTCGTCTCTTTCTTTATCGAATAAGGTGCAGGATATTTCAAAAATACCACTATGCAAAGCAAAAGCTATAGAAGCAATAAAAAGACAAAACCGAGGGTTGTAGCATCTGCCAGTTATTGCTAAAGAGGTCACTCCCGGTGAAGGGATCTCGGCTCTTTCCTTATCGAATAAGGTGTTGGATATTCTACAAAGAATACCGCTATGCATCGCAAGAACCAGAGCTACCAATTTTTAAACAAGTTTCTACAACATCTTTAGGTTTCTTTTATTTCATTAATCTCATTAATGAAGTCCTATCATTTTAAGTTACTTAAACATCACAGATAAATACAACGTACGCTTATGCCATCCGCATTCGCCTCGATGTCCCCTCATGCACCGTTAGGTTAGGTAACTAACGGCAGAGCGGGGAAATGCTAGCGCGGATGTAAAACATAAGCAACGTCTATATAATATATCACATATACTATATCCATATCTATCTCATCATATACAGTGATCACATCAAAGAATATCGTAGCAGAAAACAACATATGAAATATTGGATATACTAGGATTTCCGGGTTTTAAATTAAGCCAGTATAAAACACGGATTCCACGATCGTGATGAATAGCCAAACTCACATCCCTAGACCCCTACGAGAGCGGCAAGCAACCCTTCCAATTCTAGAGTTAGGAGAACCGGTCTCAACTCCTTGAGATGGTCTCCCACTGGACCCTAGAACTCGGTTACTTGTGCTCCCCGCCTTGGGTCTATCCTAATGCGGAAAAGTAAATAATATACATCAACGGTGACATCTTCCTCAAACCGGAAGTGCCCCAATAAAAGAATATTACATATAATGAATTTTACATGAATGAAAATGAAAAACTCTCATCTCACATAAAACCCCCGGCTATTCAAAACAGGACGATCCAATATAACATATCCCAGCAACACATAACATCACATGTCATCAACGTAAGTAAATATGCGTATCCCAATTGCCGTTGACATATAGAAACAAAACCGGCGATACACTACATATTACACTTACGGTCGCAGAAAAAAAAGTGAAAAACTACAACAGTTGGAATCCGCAAACACCTTAGACATCATAAACCCGAAATATCACATACTTTGGATTTCATGCCTAACCAAATGAATTCCTTAGACATCACATGCCTAACAATTATAAACCCCACATTTTAGTCGCAATCTCGAAAATACTTTTCAATATCAAATCAGGCAATTCAACATGATTCTCGACATCCTGATCGAATGCTCGTCGGAAACTTTAGTAGACGGACACACCCCCCGATACCACCGACGAAGTGCAATAAGGTGGAACACCACAGCTGCGAGCACCCGAACGGATGCTTTAGGCAACGGGGTTCTCCTATAGTCACTTGGTCGGGGCTATGAGGCGTGGCTATCTAATAAGGTTAGCCGGCGAGTATCCGCGTACGCTACGTGATTGCAACGGGTTTTTGATCACATCAAAATCCTTTGGCAACCGATCAAATGAGACTAAACTGCTAGATTTATAAAATTCAAACTAGTTATCTCATAACTATTTTTGTGGATTCCAAGTATTGTATCCCATCACATAATATCAGGACGATGTTAAACTTTTCGATCGATTCATCAAAGTCCCACAATTTCCCGACAGATCAACACTTGAGAACAATTCAATAATACTCAGAATAAGCCACAGTACCAATGCACCAGCCGTAGAAGGGCAGACCCAAGCCTCACTCATGTCGCTACGGAACTGCGGCAAACCCTAGGGTATGACCGCGGTTCCGCATTCCAAAAAGTGGAGTTAGGGTTTCATGTTCTAGAGGGTTCATAGAATTACTTGCATGTTTTTCCGAATACGTTAAACTTGGAAAATAGGGTTTTTGATAATCGTTCGAACTTTTTAACTTCTCCTAGACAATATGTGAATAACCCAAAACAATGTTAAAACTATCAATACGAAACACTGCAAATTGCTTATAGTGTAAGATTACATCACATGCAAAATTAGCAAAAACAAACAACACCTGAAACACCAAAACCCAGTCACTGGAACACAGTGAAAATTTCGAGCAAATCAACCAAAAAGTGACCGGCCACAACTACCTTGATCTCGGCCAAAATCCGAGCAAACTGCCTGAAATTTTCATGGTGTTCATGATATATCCCATATAACATTCTGTACTTGTTTAAAAAAATTTTTGAACACTTATTAAAATCGACAGAAACTACATTTTCGCGTTTCAAGTTTCGGAGTATTACAGTTTCGTAATCTTAACAAAATCCGTCTAATTTTCTAGCATGGCTCTGATACCACTGCAGGGCTGCCTAGCACGGCAGCAAGGTTTCGGGAGGCATCGTCCATGCCAAATTCAAAATTTTGCCGTTCTAGCTAAGCCTAACCCTAGAATCGTTTACTAGAAATCCGAAGGAATAGAATGCAAACAACTTTGCAAGTAAAGTGAACAAGGAATTCAACCTTTGTAGACCGGTCCTTCACTTCATTAGCTCCGTGTAATAATCCTTTCGCTGCGATCATGAACTCCCGACTCTTGAGAGGCTCCACAAGATGTACGGATCAAGCTTGCTAGAAGACTTCGAGGCCGAAGACGATCTACGTCGAGGAGACACTAACCCGACCTATCTCTTCACTAATTGTGGAATTAGTGAAGCAAACACCCTATACTAAATGGCAAGTAGTATATGACGATGAAGTAGGAAGTGGGCTCACTTTAAATTTGATATTCTCACATTTTTCCTCTCATCTCCATTGAAGCTAGAAAGCTTGAGAGGAAGAAGAAGAAGAAGAAAAAACTCATGAAATTAACCAAGTGAATCATTGCAACCTTAGGTGAGTTAAGCATCATATACTTAACCTTTGTAGAGACATAACCATGGTTAGGATAATTGGTTGGGTTAACAAATATCTTAGGCAAAACAAAAGAGAGGACTTGGTCAATGAAGACTACAAGCTTCTACACGCTTTCATCCATGACAAAATACCACCATTTTGTAATTACCCAAATAAATAAAAACCCTAGCAATTAAACCAAGTATGGTGTAAGTCATACACACACCCAAGTTGCATGTATCATCAAGCATGACACTAAAACATGTACACAAATATATATCACATATATATACTTATGCACAAAGTGAGAAAAAGAAAACATAAGTGAGATAATACTAGTTAATGTAATGTAATATATCAAATATATAATTATAAATTAGATTATCAAATCAACTTTTGATTTAATAATCCGCCTATATAACATATAACCGACTAATATCATATGTAACAACTTATCGAATCAACACTTGATCCGATAACCCGGCTATATCGCATATAACCGACCAATGTCACAAATCGCGAGAATAGAATACGGTATCTCATATCGTATCAATCTCGGTCCCGCACATATCACATATGTGCTCCTACTCCGTTTCGCTTGAGCTAGGAAACCTCTGTGTAGGACTCTAAAGACTCGTCAATACGCCGGCAGTAGGTGATGATTATATTAAACACCCACAAGCCGCAAGCAGTCTACTAAACGTAACGGCCACCCGGGTATTGAGTGATCAGAAGATCAACAAGCAAGCCTGCTTATACTCATGTGAATCCAATCGGTAACACTACCGTACAGTCCGGTCTCTTCGTCTGATATGTCGCATATTCGTCTAGGGGTGGTAAACGTCAGACCCCAGTAACATGATAAGTCGTGCCGATGTGAGGCTCATAACGGGTCGAGAAACTACTAATAACACTTATCAGTATATCTCTGAAGCAGCCCTGGCCAGGGACTTCCTGTTATAGCCAATCGAGTACAGCGCAACATCAACCCCCAATACCGGGAGAGACGAAACCCCTCCTATCGCTCATTGCCTCCATGTGATTCGGGACTATACCCAAAAGCTACCGTTTTGTACATTCTCTTGAACGTGGTAAGGTGGAAATCAAAGCACAGTGGGAATCACACAAGACTCTATGACGATCTCGGGTCTACAGACTAACCTGTACCAGTGTCACCAGAGAACTGCCATCTGACATGAGGTATAATACCATCTGGGAGTTCTCGGTGAGTTCGTTCAGTGTACCCAGTCTCTACTGAGCACCCGTATACTATCTCTAATGTCAAACACCAATGGATATGGGATCATCTATCGCCCATCTACATAGGTCGAGAAGCTATACGCTAGTCTACTCTGGTATATCGATGCCCTGTCTAGATACACCCATGACTAGGAACATTTGAAGGATGTACTTAACGACTGCACTGTCCCCACCAGTATGATCTGCATCATAATCCTGGTAGTCAAGTACTCATCCTAAGGGCTTTATCAACATGTAACATAGAGACAATCAGTGTACATGTTAAGATAAAGAGCAAACAGATAGCATACTGTCATGTCGAGCAAAAAAGTCCTCCATATATATGTCCAAATATCCACTACAATATACATCGTATGTACAGTAATGGCCTCTAGGGCATACATATAACTAACAGTTCGTAACTTGCGTAGGATATTGACTCGGAAAGTGCTATTGTCTTTTGCGACGAGTCATCGGATTCAAACTCGGGGATGGACTCATCGATGATATCCTCACTATAATAGTTTTCCAGATCAAACAATGTCGCACTAGTGTTGTCGAGATCATCATAGCAAAGTACTTCCGCTTCGCAGGTGTCAGAAGCTATCTCGTTGATGGAACAAACATCGATTAAATGAGCAGAAGGTCCAGATGGTTGACTTTCTAGCTTGTAAATATTAAGCTCAATTATCATCTTCCCGAAGGATAAGTTCATAGAACCGTTACGATAATTAATGACAGCGTTAGAAGTTGCTAGGAAAGGTCGACCGAGTATCACTGGGATTTGGTTGCGTGGGTTTGCCACAGGCTGTGTATCTAAAACAATAAATTCCACAGGGAATATGAATTCCCCGAATTTGATTAACACATCCTCTAGTTCACCCCTAGGTTGGGCGATAGATCGGTCTGCCATCTGGAGAGTGCAGTGGGCAGGTTTTTACTCTCCTATACCTTGCTGCTCATAGACGAAATATGGAAGCAAGTTAACACTAGCACCGAGGTCAAGTAGAGCACGATTGATTCTTTTCCCCCCAATAGTTATAGATATTGTAGGACAACCGGGGTCCTTACGTTTCTTAGGCAATTGTTGGGTAAAAGCCGTGATCACGTTACTTGTCATGAATACCTTTTTTGGCACTTGAGTTTTTCTCTTCCTAGTGCACAAGTCCTTAAGGATTTTCGCATAAGACGGAACTTGTTGAATAGCATCTAGGAGAGGGATATTTATGTTAACTTGGTTAAATATTTCCACAACCTTCTCCATTTGTGCATTAGGTTTGTTGGCCCTTAACCTGTTTGGAAATGTAGTTTTATCAATAAGTTTTGGGTCCAACATTTGTGGAGAAGTTTGAGGGGATAGAATTGATCCCAGAATTGGAGTGGGGATCATTTTAGGTAGATTCGAGGAAGTGGACGGAGTGTTAGAGCCTTGGGGAAAAACGGAGAATAGGCTCGGAAGAAGGTGGGAGATTAGACGAAATTGGGCAAGAAGTGGAAGCCGGGGTTTCAATTGATTCCTCATCATCAATTTGTTCACCCATTTGATTGTTCAACACTCTTCCTGATCTCAACGTAGTAACGACACTGACATTATGACTTTGTGAGTGGCCAGGATTCGGTAGGGGTTGAAACGGAAGTTTCCCTTTTTCTCTCGCACTAATCGCGACATTTATTTGTGCAAGTTGTGATTCTATCGATTTTATACTCTCACCGTGGGAGTTGGTGGTCTGTGTTAAAGTTTGGATAGAAGACTTTATTTCATCCATTGATTGCATGGAATGTTTAATAAACATATCCACACTTCGTTCAAGTGCAGATGAGTTTTCAGTCCCGGCCGTTTAGAAAGAATTGTTGGCCGGGTTTTGAAAAGGTTGCGATTGAAAGGGGTGCTGGTTCTGTGGTGGTGGTTGCTGCTGCTGTGGAGGAGGTCTTTGATAATTGCTTTGGAACTGGTTTTGATTTAGGGTTTGGTTTTGGTTCCAAGAAAAATTAGGATGATTCCTTCATCCCTGATTATACGTGGAAGAATAAGGATCGTTTCTTGGTCGCTGCTGAAAAGCAGCATTAGTGTGCTCTTGACTTTGAAACAGTACATTCATAGGACATTCTTCCGTCAAATGTGATGGATAAGAATAGCAACCACACACGGTCTTGGGGAGCGTTACCTGGTTTAAAGAGACTGATGAGAATTTGTTCTCTATAGCGTCGAGTTTCTTTTGCATCGCTGCCACTTCGGCTTTTACTGCGATGGAAACATTGAGCTGATAGATGCCTCCCCTAGATGAAGGTGGTCTAACGCTTTCCCACTGCAAAGTGTTTTCAGCGAGATCTTCCAGATATTTCTAGGCTTCACCATCGTCTTTGGACATGAAATTGCATTGACACATGGTTTCAAGTATCTGCTTTGTCGCTGGATTAATGCCTTCATATATAATTCGGCACAGATCCCGTCTATGTATTCCATGATGAGGACACTGGACAAGCAGATCCTTAAACCGTTCAAAACACATCCAAAATGCTTCATTGGGAAGCTGGGTAAACTGGTTGATTTCGCTCCGAACACGGGCGGTCTTATGATTGAGGTAAAATTTCTTAAGGAATGCTATCATGAATTCATCCCAATTGGTAATAGAGTGTGCGGCTATGTTATAAAGCCATTTTTCAGCTAAATCGCACAAAGTGAATGGGAGAAGACATAAGCGCATAGCATCCACAGACAGTTGTGATGTACCCATCATTGCGCATACGTTTTCGAATTTAGTGATAAAAACATATGCGTCTTCAGACTCAAGCCCGTGAAATTTGGGCAACAGGTTGATGAAGTGGGATTTAATTTCAAAATTATCCCCATTGGCTGGTGGAATAGATAAACATGTAGGAAGGGGACCGCGTATAGGATAGAATCTCTCTTGGAGAGAAATGCGCGGTGGATTTTGCGCACCGACGGATGGTGGCAGGGTGGTGTTATAATCTGATGGAGAACCGTCCATTTTGGTCGATGTGGTGGGTGGAGGGGAAAAAGAAAATGAAGAAGTACCGACTTCGAAGTCGATAGCAGGAACGCGGACAAGACGAGCACTAGAATCCCGTGTCCTGCCGAGCTTGCACTAAGCGGGTTTAGCGCAAGTAGCAACGTGTGTGTGATTTAAAAATTGGTTTGTTTTAAAAAGTGTCGGACGTGAGACAGATCACACAAAAATGCACAATCAACCCTAGAACTAAGGTTACCTAGGTCAAGTCTTTAGACCGCTCCTAGACTTACAAAGGATTAATCCTCTAGCACCTCTTTATCGCTCTTGTGGCCAGGTATGTGGGAGGTATCCTCTATACGAATCACCGAAAATAGCAGGCCTAATTAAGTAACTACTTACCTAGACACACTTGCCTAAGCACTACAAAAGAAATGTGGATAAGCGATAGATTACCCGCGACCTTCCTCTGTCCTTATTGAGCGCGACAATCCTTAGCATCTTGGTCTAGATATTTTTTAATTAATGTAGGTTGATGCGGATGCTCATTTTGTGATTTATGGGGCTTAGGAAGGGTGATGAAATCCCCACCTAATCTGAATTTGGTCTTGCCCTTTAATGTCCGTATTAAAATATGCAAAAACAAACCGCAAAACAAAACTCACAAAAAGATTTTTGAGCAGCGATATTTTGCAAAGAATCCTGCAGAAAAGATAATTTATTGGATTTCAGAGGAGAGAGAAGAAGAGAGGAAAGTTACCAGAGAAGTTGGGAAGCAAAATCTCCCAATTCCACCGCGGTTCCACCGCAAATATGGTGATTTGGTCGCGGTTTGTCGGCGTGAATGAGAGCTTGATCAAAAAATTTGTTGCAGTGTCCTCTCTTGCACCTCTGGGTCTTGATAAATGTCTCTGGATCTCTATTTCCTCAAATATGTGACTCCAGATCCCCTTGCAAAATTCATACAATAATCGTTAAATACACAATTTGTTGTTTTGTTTATTTATGATATGGATCGAATAAGAATTCAACACGAATAGTAAGAATAAAAAAATTACGCACGTATCCCCGGCAACGGCGCCATTTGATTGGTTAGATGTTTTAGAGTTGTGTTTGTGTAGTAACCGCAATCAATAACGGTGTCGCGTGTAGCTAGACCGAGATGAGTACGGGTCGTCCTCAGGGAAACGTTGAATCTTTTAATCTTACCTTAGGCGTATTGATTAGGAAAGGAGAAAGAATAATGAATAGTGGAGAATGGTTGTAGATTCTAGATCTACGTCAATCACGGATGTAGGATATAGATCTAGATTAACTACGGATGTAGGTTTTATATTAGAAGGGGGCTTGTAGGGTTCGTTAAGATTTAGTAGTAATGGATGATTAAATAATGATTACTCCTTTTATACTTTAATAGATTTAAAACTAGATCGACAGTGATTCATGTAGATTAGGGTTTCTGGAGGGAAAAGGGTGTAGGGTTGCTAGGCACACGCACAAGGGTCTACGAGGCATCAACCATGCCCGATTAAAAATTTAGCCGTGCCGAACAACCCAAAGCCAGATCTTTAAACTAGAGTTTATGCGAAAACAAGTATGTTAAACACTTTAACACTAAGTGAGAGGGATTACAACCATTGTAGATCCGGTCCTTCACTTCTTAAGCTCCGTGTTGAGGTCCCTTCGCTGCGATCATCGTGTTCCGGACTCTCGAGAGGCTTCACGAAGAGAAAGGTGCAAGCTTGCTTCCGATCTTTGATAACAAAGATGATCTACCTTGAAGTTTCTTTAAGACAAGCTCTCACTCATAAAATGATGTGAACACTCTCATCTAAATGGCAAGGGTAGATGAGGATGATGAAGCAGGATTTTTTCTCTCATTTGTTTTCTTATTCTCACTCATTTTTCATCAGAAAATCAAAGCAAGAAAGCTTTTCATGAAGAACTCAAGCAAGAAGAAGATGAATAATCAATTGAATCCTTTTGTGATGAATAATGAAAATATAATCATGATGAATAATGCAACCATGGTTAACTAAACCTTTGTAGAGATTTAACTAGGGCTAGGGTTTGGGTTCGGTTAAAGCATGAGTCATTTGAAAATATCTTAGCAAAAACAAAAAGAAACCTTCTACAATCATCAAGAAGGAACTAACCCAAAACAAACCCTAACCTTGTTTAATCTCCACTAAATATGTTGCATTAGTTATCATATCATGTTACAATATTATATATCATATATATAATATTTATCGTAACAATATAAAATAATACAATTAACATATATCGCATATATATCAATGTATTACCCGAGTGAGAAAAAGAATCATTTAGTGAGATAATATTAGTTAATGTAATTTAATATATCATATATATTATTATACATTAAATTATCGAATCAACACTTGATCCGACAATCCAGCTATATCGCATATAACCGACTAATACGATGACCCGGTTATATCACATATACCCGGCCGATATCTCATATCGTGAGAATCCAATACAGTATCACATACCGCATTATCCTCGGTCCCGCGCATACCACATATGTGCTCCTACTCCGTTTTGCCTGAGCCAAGAAACCTCTGTGTAGGACTCTAAAGAATCGTCAATACGCCGGCAGTAGGTGATGATCATATCAAACACCCACAAGCTGCAAGCGGTCAGCTAAATGTAATAGCCACCCAGGTATTGAGCTCTCAGAAGATCAACAAGCATTCCTGTACATTCTCCTGTGAATCCAATCAGTAACACTCCTGTACAGTCCGGTCTCGTCGTCTGATATGTCACATATCTCGCCTAGGGGTGGTAAACGTCAGACCCCAGTAGCTCGATGAGTCATGTCGATATGAGGTCTATAACAGTTCGAGAAACTACTGATAACTCTTACCAGTAAATCTCAGCAACCCTGGCCAGGGATTTCCGGTTATAGCAAATCGAACACAGCACAACATCAACTCCATATACCGGGAGAGACGAATCCCCTCCTATCGCTCATTGCCTCCATGTGATTCGGGACTGTACCCAAAAGCCACCTTTTTGCACGCCCTCTTGGACGTGGTATGATGGAAATCAAAGCACAGTGGGAATCATACAAGACACTATGACGATCTCGGGTCAACAGACTACTCTGTACCAGTGTCACCGGAGAACTTCCATCTGACGTGAGGTATAATACCATCTGGGAGTTCTCGGCGAGTCCGTCCAGTGTACCCAGTCTCCACTGAGCACCCGTACATCATCCTTGATGTCAAACACCGATGGATATGGGATCATCCATCGCCCATCATATGGGTCAAGATGCGTATACGCTAGTTTATTCTGGTCTATCGATGCCCTGTCTAGATACACCCTCGACTAGGAACAGTTATAGGATGCACTCGTCGACTACCATGGCCCCATTAGTATGATCTCATCATAGTCCCAGTAGTCGAGTACATATCCTAAGGGCTTTATCAACATGTAACATAGAGACAATCTGAGTACATGTTAAGATAAAGAGCACCAGATAGCGTGCTATCATGTCGAGCAAGAAAGTCCTCCCTATATATGTTCAAGCATCCATTACAATATACATCATATGTACAGTAATAGCCTCTAGGGCATACATATAACTAACAATCTGCCACTTGCACTAGGGCCATCTGTTGTGGTATCACATACCCAACAATTAGCTATGGTTGAAGTATCTCATACTCAACTATCCCATAAAAGTCTCTACTGGGAAAAAGGCCTTTGTGAGTGGATCCGCGCTGTTGTCCTCTGTGTCTACTCTCCTAACCTCGATCTCCATGGAGATCTACCATCTCCATGATCAGGTGATACTGCCTATGAATTATATCTGGATTTCAGATGGGACGGGGTGTTCCTTGGAAAAAGCCACAACTCTATTGTCACACAATGGTAGGAACGAAGTTCATCTCATGAACTTATATATCCAGACTGCCTCTTTGGTAGCATCCTTGGTAACGATGTATCTTTCCTTTAATCGTCTAGTAAGTCATGGTATCTAGCTTGGAACTCTTCCAACATACCGTCCCTCCACTGAGGGTAAAGACAATGCCTGCGACTGACATTCAGTCGTCCTTATCACCCTGGAACATTTCCAGTGATTCTCTCCAGGATCGATTGATACCATATCACTACAACTAGTGAGTATCCTAACATCCAATTAGATCTATCTCATAGATCCAAAACCCAGGATTTAGGAGGTATCATTTTGATCTTATATGGAGAATCCTTGTGATAAGCGGAGATTGACCGATCGTAGCATCGGAAACTCCTTCCCTATCAAGAGTATGTCATCCACGTACTCTACGAAGATCACCACCATACTCTCTACTACCTTTTTGTATATACAAGGTTCATCTACCATTTTGATGAAGTCAAACTCTTTGACTACCACATCAAAACAGACGTTCGAACTCCGTGATGCTTGCTTTATCACATAAAACATCTTGCACACGTTTCCGCTGCTCACACTATCTACGAAGCCCTCTGGCTGTGTACTTATAGACGTTCTCTTCTAAAACATCATTTAGAAAAGCAGTCATGTCACCCAACCACCAGATATCGTAGTCATGGTATGTAGCCGTGGCAAGTAGGATCTGGATGGACTTAAGTATAGCTTTGAAAGTCTCAACTTTTCCATATACACCAAGTAATCTTCTCAAGATATACTTACTCCTGATGGGGATTTAACCCTTCAGATAAAGCAACCAAAGTCCATACTTTGTTGGTGTATAAGGATTCCATCTCAGATCGATAAGCATCCAGCCATTTTTACAGAGTCTCACTCCTGATGGCCAGCTCAAAACTAGTTGGGTCATCATCTCATGATGCAATCCTCGCTCCCACTGTCATAAAGAAACCAATGTATCTCTCAGGTGGGTGAGGAACCCTACTAGATCGGCGGAGAGGCTGAGGTTCGTTGGTTACTATTGAATCCTTCGGTTCTACCAAATCATCTGCTGTAGTTTGTATAGCTGGAACTCCTTCCAGTTCTACTTCATGACCACTAATTTCTTCATAAGAAATTCCCTTTCACAAAGGTGGCATGTTGAGAAACAAAAACAACTTTTTTTCCTCGGTTAGGTTGAAGATATTCCCTTGCGAAGGCTTGGGATATCCAACAAACTTCCACAGATCTGACTTTGCCTCGAGCTTTTCCGGATTTTGCTTTTTAGACATAGGCCGGACAACCCCAAATCTTAACAAACTTAAGATATGGGCTCTCCCCTTTCCATATCATATATGAAGTGGTAGGCAACTGATTTGATTTGAACCTTATTCAACAGGTATGCAGCTTCTCAAGCGCATAACTCCCAAAAGGAAATAGGAAACCCAGTAGTACTCATCATAGAGCACACCATATCACATAGGGTGCTATTGCTCCGCCCTGATATACCATCGTGCTATGGTGTATACGTAGGAGTAATTCTGAGAGAGAATCTCATTCTCCTTTAGAATAGTCCAGGAATTTCGTGCTCAAGTATTCTCCTCCTTGATCTCATCAAAGGACATAATACGTATATCCAGTTTTTGGTTCTCTACTTCTAACTTATATTCTGTGAATATCTCAAAAGGTTCAGACTTGTATTTCAACAGGAACATATGTCCGAATCTTGAAAGATCATCAGAGAATTTAATGAAGTACAAAGAACTAGTCCTGGCTGTAGGGTTACTAGGCACTCTAACAAGGTTCTACAAGGCATCAACCATGCCCGATTAAAATTTTAGCCATGCCAAATAACTCTAAACAACATCTTTGCTAGATAATTAGGGTAACACATGCTAGTAAATAACAATTATCACTAAGTGAATACGAAATACAGCCTTTGTAGATCAGTCCTTCACTTCTAAAGCTCCTTGTTGTAGTCCCTTCGCTGCGATCATCGAACTCCCGGACTCTCAAACGGCTCCATGAGAAGATTGCAACGGTATTGCTTGAAGTCTTCGAGGCCGAAGATGATCTACGTCGAGGGAATACGAACTCAAGCTTCTACTTCACTAACTAGAGAACTAGTGAAGCAAACACCCTAAACTGTGCTAGTCTAGTAGAGGATGATGAAATAGGAAATGGGTACACTTTAGAATTTCTTTTCTCACTATGTATCTCTCTCTTTATCAAACCCTAGAAAGAAATTGAAGGAGGAAGAAGATGAGCTCAAAATGAGAATGATAACGAATCAAGAGAGAGTTCGCTAACCATGGGTGAGTGGGTATCATATACTAACTCATGTAGAGACATAACCATGGCTAATTATAGTGGTTAGGTTAATTAATATCTTAAGTAAAACAAAACTAGTGGACTAAGTCAATGCAACCATAAGCTTCATGAAGCTTCATGCACTTGAACAATTATCCACTAATTTTGTATTTACTTTGTATATTAAAACCCTACCAATATAATTAGTATGGTATATGTCTCATACACCCATGATAGTTGTATCAACAACCATGATACAAAATGTACACAAATAAATAT
The DNA here is from genome assembly GCA_030015575.1 of Agapanthus africanus. Classification (NCBI taxonomy): domain Eukaryota; kingdom Viridiplantae; phylum Streptophyta; class Magnoliopsida; order Asparagales; family Amaryllidaceae; genus Agapanthus; species Agapanthus africanus. The sequence goes on along the minus strand of JASDDO010000014.1, from coordinate 378,386,258 downwards.
ATATCACATATATATTAAGTTGTGCACAAGTGAGAAAAACAAATGCTTAAGTGAACCAATGTTAGTTAATGTAAATTAGTATATCACATATACAATTATACACTAAATTATTAAATCAACACTTGACGTAATAATCTGGTTATATCACATATAACCGACTAACATCGAATGTATCGACTTATCGAATCAACCCTTGATTCGATAACCTGGTTATATCGCATATAACCGATCGATACAAACATCGCGAGAATTGAATACGGTATCACATACTCACATTATTCTCGGTCCCGCACATATCACATATGCGCTCCTATTTCGTTTTGCCTGAGCCAGTAAAACCTCTATGTAGGACTCTAAAGACTCGTCAATACGCCGGCAGTAGGTGATGATCATATTAAGCACCCACAAGCCGTCAGCGGTACTAGATGGACGTAACGGCTACCCGGGTATTGAGCGATCAGAAGATCAACAAGCAAGCCCGCTCCAACTCCTGCAAAAAGCCTGATAGTGACACTACCGTACAGTCCGGTCTCCTCGTCTGATATGTCGCATATCAAGTCTAGGGGTGGTAAACGTCAGACCCCAATAACCGATAAGTCATGCCGATATGAGGCTCATAACGGGTCGAGAAACTACTGGTAACTCTTACCAGTAAATCTCTAAACTATCCCTGGCCAGGGACTTCCCTGTTATGGCTACTCGAGCATAGCGCAACATCAACCCCCAATACCGGGAGAGACGAAACCCCTCCTATCGCTCATTGCCTCCATGTGATTCGGGACTGTACCCAAAAACCACCGTTTGCACGCCCTCTTGGACGTGGTAAGGTGGAAATCAAAGCACAGTGGGAATCACACAAGACTCTATGAGGATCTCGGGTTTACAGACTAAGCTGTACCAGTGTCACCAGAGAACTGCCATCTGACGTAAGGTATAATACCATCTGGGAGTTCTCGGCGAGTCCTTCCAGTGTACCCAGTCTCCACTGAGCACCTGTATATCATCTCTGATGTCAAACACCAATGGATATGGGATCATCCATCGCCCATCTACATGGGTCGAGAAGGTATACGCTAGTCTACTCTGGTATATCGATGCCCCGTCTCGATACACCCACGACTAGGGACTTTGAAGGATGTACTTATGGACTACCATGTCCCCACTAGTATGATCCACATCATAGTCCATGTAGTCAAGTACACATCCTAAGGGCTTTACCAACATGTAACAGAGAGACAATCAGTGTACACGTTAAGGTAAAGAGTAACCAGATAGCATACTACCATGTCGAGCAAGAAAGTCCTCCCTATATATGTCCAAGCATCCACTACAATATACATCTCATGTATAGTAATGGCCTCTAGGGCATACATATAACTAACAATCTCACACTTGGACCAGGGCCATCCGATAACAGTGGTTGTAGTATCTCATACTCAACCATCCCATAATAGTCTCTCTCGGGGAAAAAAGCCTTTGTGAGTGGATCCGCTGTGTTGCTCTCTGAGTCTACTCTCCTAACCTCGATCCCCTGGAGATCAACCATCTCCATGAATAGGTGATACTGCCTTAGATCTTGTCTGGATCACTGATGGGACGGGCATTCCTAGGCATAGACCACAATTCTATTGTCACACAATAGTAGGAACGAAGTTTATCTCATGAACTAATATACACCCAGACTGCCTCTTTGGTAGTATCTTTGGTAGCGATGTATCCAGCCTTTATCGTCTAGTATGCCACGGTATCTAGCTTGGAACTCTTCCAACATACCGTCCCTTTACTGAAGGTAAAGACAATGCCTGTGACTGACATTCAGTCGTCCTTATCACCCTGGAACCCTTCCAGTGATTCTCACCAGGATCGTTTGATACCATCTCACTACAACTAGTGAGTATCCTAACATCCAATTAGATCTATCTCATAGATCCAAAACCCAGGATTTAGTAGGTATCACTTTGATCCTATGTGGAGAATCATTGTGATAAGCGGAGATTGACCGAGCATAGCATAGGAAACTCCTTTCCTATCAAGAGTATGTCATCCACGTACTCTACGAGGATCACCACCATACTCCCTACTACCTTTTTGTTTATACAAGGTTCATCTACCAATTTGATGATGTCAAACTCTTTGACTAACTCATCAAAACAGATGTTCCAACTCCGCGATGCTTGCTTTATCACATAAAACATCTTGCACACGCTTCCGCTGCTCCCACTGTCTATGAAGCCCTCTGGCTGTGTACTTATAGACGCGCTCTTCCAAATCATCATTTAGATAAGCAGTCATGACACCCAACCGCCAGATATCGTAGTCATGGTATGCAGCCATGGCAAGTAGGATCTTGATGGACTTAAGCATAGCTACTTAGAAAAGGTTTCATCATAATCCATACCTGGTCAAATGATGCAAACCTTTAACAAGTCTAGCTTTGAAAGTCTCAACTTTTCCATGCACACCAAGTAATCTTCTTAAGATATACTTGTTCCTGATGGGGATTTAACCCTTCAGATAAAGCAACCAAAGTCCATACTTTGTTGGTGTATAAGGATTCCATCTCAGATCGTTAAGCATCCAGCTATTCTTATAGAGTCCCACTCCTGATGGCCAGCTCAAAACTAGTTGGGTCATCATCTCATGATGCATTCCTCGCTCCCACTGTCATAGAGAAACTGAAGTATCTCTCAGGTGGGTGAGGAACCCTACTAGATCGACGGAGAGGCTGAGGTTCGTTGGAAACTATTGAATCCTTTAGTTCTACCAAATCATCAGCTGAAGTTTGTATAGCTGGAACTCCTTCCAGTTCTACCTCATGTCCACTAATTTCTTCACAAGAAATTCTTTTTCACAAAGGTGGCATATTGAGAAATAAAACATCTTTTGTTCCTCGGTTTGGTAGAAGATATTCCCTTGCATAAGCTTGGGATATCCAACAAACTTCTACAAAACTGATTTTGCCTCGAGCTTGTCCGGATTTCGCTTTTAGACATAGGTCGGACAACCCCAAATCTTAACAAACTTAAGATATGGGCTCTTCCCTTTCCATATCTCATATGAAGTGGTAGGAAACTGATTTGATCGGAACCCTATTCAATAGGTATGCAACTTCTCCAGTGCATAACATCCAAAAGGAAAAAGGTAACTCAGTAGTACTCATCATAGATCACACCTTATCACATAGAGTGTGATTGCTCCGCCCCGATACCCCGACGTGCTGTGGTGTATACGGAGGAGTAATGCTGAGAGAGAATCTCATTCTCCTTTTGAATAATCCAGGAATTCCGTGCTTAAGTATTCTCCTTCTTGATCACATTAAAGGACATAATACTTATACCCATTTTGGTTCTCTACTTCTAACTTATATTCTGTGAATATCTCAAAAGCTTCGGACCTGTGTTTCAACAGGAACTTATGTCTGAATCTTGAGAGATCATCAGAGAATGTAATGAAGTACAAAGAACCGATCTTGGCATCTGTAGACAGGGGACCTTCATACATCAACATGTATCATCCCAAGAGTTCACTAACTCTTTCTATTCTTCCAATAAACATATCTATGGTCATCTTATCTCTGTGACATGACCGACAAGTTTCACAAGATGTAAATTCAAACTAATTTAAATATGCATCTTATGTAACTTCAGCTAGTCGGGTCACATTGATATGGCCTAGTCTACAATACCTCAAGAAGGATTCGTTCATTTCTGAACTCTTCCACTTGTGTGTGTTCTGTATACTAAGAACTGTAGTTTGATTTAGAACGTCTATGCTTTTAGATAACGTGCCTGAATCGATCAACTCTTGATATAGGAAATGTACAAAACATTATCCAACAATACAAAATTATATCCTTTCTTTACTAATAAAGAGACTGATATGATGTTGTATATCAGGTTCGGTATCTAATAACATTCGTTCAGAATCAATGTATTCTGGTAATACAGGGTGATAGTGACCAACATACTTGGCTACAACACTTGCACCGTTTTTTATCTCATGAAACTTATCACCCGTTCTCAGTTCTCTACCTACCTGTAGCCCATGTAACAGATTACATATGCGGGATCCTGATCCGGTATCTTATACCCAAGACGTAAAGGATACTGAGAAACAGTTCTCTGTAATGAACACACCCGAAGAAGATGCATCATCATGCACTTTCTTCGTTTGGGCGGCACGGGAAGTCTGGTAATCCCCAATTTCCTGCTCTGTCTTAAAACATTTATAAGTTGGAGCGAGACCAACGTTCCCCAGCTCAGTATAATAAACGGGTTCTGTCAATACATCCGTATTATTATCTTGATTAAGGCGTGATATTGTCGCAACCTGGAGAGAGAGAGAAGAAAACACTCTGCGTGCGCTCTTGCAAGATTAGATTGGTTATTATTTTATCTAATCAGGATGGCTCCCACTGTTTTTATCAAATCTTCCTTTAAACCCTAAAAGGAAAGACTAGCCGGGATTAATTACACCCTACAACTTCGCCAATCTTTCAGCCAGGCCAGTGTCGGTACTTTGAGGGAGGTTCCTCGTGCTTTCGCACGGACCTAATTAAAGTAAACTTCGTTTTCCCATAGGCGTAACCCCGTTGACACCTTTCTAGACACCTACTTGACCGGCTAATTGTAATGTGTAAAACTCTCCCAGGAGTAACAATTACTCGCAGTGGGTATCGGGATCCAACTATCTCATAGAAGGTATGCAATCTCATTGCAAATTTCAACACTTGAAATTCCCGATAATTTTGCCCCTAACCTCCTATGACCTTGACAAAGGCCAACAAACCATAGGATGCTAGTCAAGTTCAACCCGTCATTTCTTGATTGAATTAAACCCATCCGCACGACCCTTGACAAAGGCCAAGAAGGTCGTACGACTACCCTAACCCAATCTACATCATATGCATAAGCAAATAAGCACTAGTCAGCTACCGCACACTACGCCTTGACAAAGGCCAACAAACGCAGCACGAATACAAACTACTACTTATCTGAAATGACGGAGGGTTACGACAGGTTTTTCTGAAAACCTATTGCGTAATGAACTTGATATCGTTTTAGAATCAAATAATTTTAAAATGGAGTGTTTTTGAGGCTTTTGCTAGTTTCGCTAAAGAGGTCACTCCCGGTGAAGGGATCTCGGGTCTTTCCTCGTCGAATGAGGTGCAGGATATATCATATATATCACTGTGCAAAGCAAGAACTAGAAAAGCAATCGAAAGACAAAACCGAGGGGTGTAGCATCTGCCAGTCATTGCTAAAGGGGTCACTCCCGGTGAAGGGATCTCAGCCTTTTCCTTATCGAATAAGGTGCAGGATATTCTACAAGGAACACCGCGATGCAAAGCAAGAACTGTAGCTACCTGTTTTTGAAAATTCGATTCCACAACATCTTTTAGGTTTCTTTACTTTCATTAATCATATTAATGAAGTCCCATCATTTAAGTCACCTAAACATCATAGATAAATACGACGTACACTTATGCCATCTGCATTCGCCTCGATGTCCCCTCATGCACCGTTAGGTTAGGTAACTAACGGCAGAGCGGGGCACAGATAGCACGGGTGTAAAACATAAGTAACGTCTATATAATATATCATATATACTATATACAGTATCTATCTCAACATATCAAATGATCACATCACATATATCGCAGCAGAAGAAACATATGAAATAATGGATATACTAGGACGTCCGTGTTTTATTTTGAGCCTCTATAAAACACGGATTCCATGGTCACGATGAATAGCCAAACCCACACCCCTATACCCCTACGAGAGCGGCAAACAACCCTACCAATTCTAGAGTTAGGAGATCCGGACTCGACTCCTCGAGTTGGTCTCCCATTGGACTCTAGAACCCGGTTACTTGTGCTCTCCTCCTTGGGTCTATCATAGTGCGGAAAAGTAAATAATATACAAATGGTGACATCAACCTCATCCCGGAAGTACCCCAATAAAAGAATATTACATAAAATGAATTTTACATGAATGAAAATAAAAACCCGCATCTCACATAAAACCCCCGGCTATTCAAAAACGCGACGATCCAATATAACATATCCAGCAACACATAACATCACATGTCATCAACGTAAGTAAATATGCGCATCTCAATTGTCGTTGACATATAGCAACGAAACCGGCAATTTCACATATTACACTTACGGTCGCAGAAAAGAAAGTGTACAGCTACAACAGTTGGAATCCGCAACCTTTTTAGACATCGCATGCCTAACCAAATGAATTCCTTAGACATCGCATGCCTAACAATTATAAACCCCGCATTTCAGTCTCTATATCGAAAACACTTTTCAATATCTAGTCGGGCAATTCAACAAGATTCCCGACATCCTGATTGAATGCTTGTCGCAAACTTTAGAAGACGGCCGCACCGCCGGATGCAGTCGACGAAGTGCACTAAGGCGGAACACCGCTGCCGCGAGCACCCTAACGGATTCTTTTGGCGACGGGGTTCTCCTACAGTCACTTGGTCGGGGCTATAGGACATGGCTGTCTATTAAGTTTACCCGGAGAGTATCCGCGTATGCTACGTGATTGCGACGGACTTTTGATCGCATCAAAATTCCGTGGCAACCGATCATTTGAGACTAAACTGCTATGTTTATAACATTCAAATTAGTTATCTCATAACTACTTGTGGATTCCAAATATTGTATCACATTCCAGATAAATAGACAATGTTAAACTTTTCGATCGAATGATCAAACACCCAAGTTTTCCCAAATAGTTCTCGACACTTGAGGGGAGTTTAAAAACATCCATCACATGCCACAGTACCAATGGTCCAGCCGTAGAAGGGTCAAGCCAACGCCTCACATGTGGCAACGTCGTACTGCCTCAAACCCTAAGTTCAAAAGGCAGTTCAAGACGGTCACATAATCGAGTTAAGGTTTGTTGTAAAAATCCAACACTTGGAAATTTCCCGGGTCGGGAAAAAGTGAGTTATTGATATCCGTTCGAACTTTTTAATACTTTCTAAATATCCGGAAAACATAACGAAATTAAATTTTTTGATCAAATCAACGAATACAAAATAAACCCCAGATCACTCAACACATGAGTTAGATTAAAAATACCCATAAAAAATAACATACAGATATGGATATTACTGTTGAAGAACAAAGGCCCAATTCAACAGTACCATCGTGGTTCCACGGCGGAATGTACGGATTGCTACCTCGTTTTTCACAGTAATATTTATAATTCCCTGCTGAATTTTTTAGGTATTTTTAATTCTGAAAATAACACAGTTTTAAAAAATGTCCAGAGAAGGGTTTAAATTGACGTTGCGGGGTTCGTTCGGAGTTTTAACTTCGTATACACGTCGCCTAATGCTCTAGCCTGGCTTTGATACCACTGTAGGGTTATTAGGCACTATAACAAGGTTCTACAAGGCATCAACCATGCCCGATTAAAATTTTAGCCATGCCGAATAACTCTAAACAACATCTTTGCTAGATAATTAGGGTAACACATGCTAGTAAATAACAATTATCACTAAGTGAATACGAAATACAGCCTTTGTAGATCGGTCCGTCACTTCTATAGCTCCTTGTTGTAGTCCCTTCGCTGCGATCATCGAACTCCCGGACTCTCAAACGGCTCCATGAGAAGATTGCAACGGTATTGCTTGAAGTCTTCGAGGCCGAAGATGATCTACGTTGAGGGAATACGAACTCAAGCTTCTACTTCACTAACTAGAGAACTAGTGAAGCAAACACCCTAAACTGTGCTAGTCTAGTAGAGGATGATGAAATAGGAAATGGGTACACTTTATAATTTCTTTTCTCACTATGTATCTCTCTCTTTATCAAACCCTAGAAAGAAATTGAAGGAGGAAGAAGATGAGCTCAAAATGAGAATGAAAACTAATCAAGAGAGAGTTAGCTAACCATGGGTGAGTGGGTATCATATACTAACTCATGTAGAGACATAACCATGGCTAATAATAGTGGTTAGGTTAATTAATATCTTAAGTAAAACAAAACTAGTGGACTAAGTCAATGCAACTATAAGCTTCATGAAGCTTCATGCACTTGAACAATTATCCACTAATTTTGTATTTACTTTGTATATTAAAACCCTACCAATATAATTAGTATGGTATATGTCTCATACACCCATGATAGTTGTATCAACAACCATGATACAAAATGTACACAAATAAATATATATCACATATATATTAAGTTGTGCACAAGTGAGAAAAACAAATGCTTAAGTGAACCAATGTTAGTTAATGTAAATTAGTATATCATATATACAATTATACACTAAATTATTAAATCAACACTTGACGTAATAATCTGGTTATATCACATATAACCGACTAACATCGAATATATCGACTTATCGAATCAACCCTTGATTCGATAACCTGGTTATATCGCATATAACCGATCGATACAAACATCGCGAGAATTGAATACGGTATCACATACTCACATTATTCTCGGTCCCGCACATATCACATATGCGCTCCTATTTCGTTTTGCCTGAGCCAGTAAAACCTCTATATAGGACTCTAAAGACTCATCAATACGCCGACAGTAGGTGATGATCATATCAAGAACCCACAAGCCGTCAGCGGTACTAGCTGGACGTAACGGCTACCCGGGTATTGAGCGATCAGAAGATCAGAAAGCAAGCCCACTCCAACTCCTGCAAAAAGCCTGACAGTGACACTACCGTACAGTCTGGTCTCCTCGTCTGATATGTCGCATATCAAGTCTAGGGGTGGTAAACGTCAGACCCCAATAACCGATAAGTCATGCCGATATGAGGCTCATAACGGGTCGAGAAACTACTGGTAACACTTACCCGTAAATCTCTAAACCAGCCCTGGCCAGGGACTTCCCTATTATGGCCAATCGAGCATAGCGCAACATCAACCCCCAATACCGGGAGAGACGAAACCCCTCCTATTGCTCATTGCCTCCATATGAATCGGGACTGTACCCAAAAACCACCATTTTGCACTCCCTCTTGGACGTGGTAAGGTGGAAATCAAAGCATAGTGGGAATCACACAAGACTCTATGACGATCCCGGGTCTACAGACTAAGTTGTACCAGTGTCACCAGAGAACTGCCATCTGACGTAAGGTATAATACCATCTGGGAGTTCTCGGCGAGTCCGTCCAGTGTACCCAGTCTCCACTAAGCACCCGTATATCATCTCTGATGTCAAACACCAATGGATATGGGATCATCCATCGCCCATCTACATGGGTCGAGAAAGTATACGCTAGTCTACTCTGGTATATCGATGCCCCGTCTCGATACATCCATGACCAGGGACCTTGAAGGATGTACTTATGGACTACCATGTCCCCACTAGTATGATCCGCATCATAGTCCAGGTAGTCAAGTACACATCCTAAGGGCTTTACCAACATGTAACAGAGAGACAATCAGTGTAAACGTTAAGGTAAAGAGTAACCAGATAGCATACTATCATGTCGAGCAAGAAAGTCCTCCCTATATATGTCCAAGCATCCACTACAATATATATCTCATGTATAGTAATGGCCTCTAGGGCATACATATAACTAACACTGGCATGTGTAGGCAGGGGACTTTCATACATCAGCATGTATCAATCCCAAGAGTTACTAACTCTTTCTCTGTTTCCAATAAACGGAGCTGTGGTCATCTTATCTCTGTGACATGACCGGCAAGTTTCACAAGATGTAAATTCAATCTAATTTAAATATGCATCTATATATAACTTCAGCTAGTCGGGTCGCATTGATATGACCTAGTCTACAATACCTCAAGAAGGATTCGTTCATTTCTGAACTCTTCCACTTGTGTGTGTTCTGTATACTAAGAACTGTAGTTTGATTTAGAACGTCTATGATTTTAGATAACGTGCCTGAACGGATCAACTCTTGATATAGGAAATGTTCAAAACATTATCCAACAATACAAAATTATATCCTTTCTTTACTAATAAAGAGACCGATATAATGTTGTATATCAGGTTCGGTATCTAATAACATTCGTTCAGAATCAATGTATTCTGGTAATACAGGGTGATAGTGACCAATAGACTTGGCTGCAACACTTGCACCGTTTCTATCTCATGAAACTTATCACCCGTTCTCAGTTCTCTACCTGTCTGTAGCCCATGTAACAGATTACATATGCGGGATTCTGATCCAGTATCTCATACCCAGCACGTAAAGGATACTGAGAAACAGTTCTCTATAATAAACACACCCGAAGATGATACATCAACATGCACTTTCTTCGTTTGGGCGGCACGGGAAATCTGGTATTCCCCAATTTCCTGCTCTGTCTTATAACAATTATAAGTTAGAGTGGGACCAACGTTCCCCAGCTCAGTATAACAAGCGGGTTCGGTCAATACATCCGTATTATTATCTTGATTAAGGCATGATATGGTCACTACCTGGAGAGAGAAAGAAGAAAACACTCAGCGTATGCTCTTGCAAGATTAGATTGGTTATCAATTTATCTAATCAGGATGTCTCCCACTGTTTTAATCAAATCTTCCTTCAAAACCTAACATGAAAGACTAGCCGGGATTAATTACACTCTACAAGTTCGCCAATCTTTCAGCCAGGCCAGTGTCGGTACTTTGAGGGAGGTTCCCCGTGCTTTCGCACGGACCTAATTAAAATAAACCTCATTTTCCCAAGGGCGTAACCCCGTTAACACCTTTCTAGACACCTACTTGATCGGCTAATTGTAACGTGTAAAACTCTCCTAGGAGTAACTTTTACTCGCAGCGGGTATCGGGATCCAACTATCTCTTAGAAGGTATGCAATCTAATTGCAAATTTCAACACTTGAAATTCCCAATAATATTTTACCCCAAGCGTCCTATGACCTTGACAGAGGTCAACAAACCATAGGCTGCTAGTCAAGTTCAACCCGTCATTTCCTGATTGAAGTAAACCCACCCGCACGACCCTTGACTGAGGTCAACAAGGTCGCACGACTACCCTAAATCAATCACATCATATGCTTATACAGATAAGCAATAATCAGCTACCGCACACTACGCCTTGACAGAGGTCAACAAACGCAACACGAATACTAATCAGTACTTATCTGAAATGACGGAGGGCTACGACAGGTTTTTAAGAAAACCCTTTACGTAATGAACTTGATATCGTTGTAGAATCGAGTGATTTTAAATGGAGTGTGTTTGAGGCTTTTCTAGTTTTGCTAAAGGGGTCACTCCCGGTGAAGGGATCGTTGGCCCTTTCCTCATCGAATAAGGTGCAGGATATTTCACAAAAATCACTATGCAAAGCAAGAAGTATAGAAGCAATCAAAAGACAAACCGAGTTTGTAGCATCTGCTAGTTTCACTAAAGAGGTCACTCCCGGTGAAGGGATCTCGGCTCTTTCCTTATCGAATAAGGCGCTGGATGTTCTACAAGGAACACCTCTATGCAAAGCAAGAACTAGAGCTACCAGTTTTTAAACAAGTTTCTACAACATCTTTAGGTTTCTTTTAGTTTCATTAATCTCATTAATGAAGTCCCATTTTATTATGCTTCACAAGCATCAGATATGAAACGAAATCAACAATATATAATATATATCATATATATAATATAAACATTCGTCTCAGGCAGTAATATGATCTCATCACATAACATTGTAGCAGAAGAACATATATGAAATATTTGTAGGGTTCCTGGGCACTCTTGTGAAGGTTCATAAAGCATCAAACATGCCCGAATAAAATTTTACAAGTGCCGAACAACCCAAAGACGGGATCTTTGCTAGATTATTAGGGTTTAGCATGCAAGATAACATCTTTAAAGCTAAGTGTGAGGGATTACAACCTTTGTAGTCCACTCCTTCGCTTCACAAGCTCCGAGTAGAAGTCCCTTCGCCGCAATCCACGATCTCCCGGACTCAAGAGAGGCTCCACGACTCGAACGATCCATGCTAGCTTGAAGTGTTCCGATTCTCCGATGATCTACGTCGAAGTTGTTATAACCCAAGCTTTCTCACTCTAAAGAGATGAACATCCTAATCTAATGGGCTAGATTATATGAGGATGATGGAGTAGTATTTATGCTTTCTTTTTATATCATTTTCTCACAATAACTCATCACAAATGAAAACTCAAGAGAGCTCTCTCTCTCAAACTCAAGAGTGAAGAAGATGAAGAATGAAAAAGAATAATCCTTTTGTGATGAATAGTAGTCAAGAGTATATGATTGATTATAGAACCATGGTCAAGGATGAGAGGTTAAAACTAGTAGAGAATAAACTAGAGTTAGGGTTTGGTTAGGTTAAGGATAAGTATCAACCATAATATCTTAACCAAGAAAAAATAGAATCATATGAAATGAATAAGAAGATGCTAACCCTAATCAAACCCTAATCACTTTTTATCATCCCTAATCATGTTTCATAATAAATCATATCATGTCACAATAATATATATCACATATATATTATATATTTGCAACAAAAGAAAATAATACAATTAACATATATCGCATATATATCAATGTATTAATCCGGTGAGAAAATGAAATAATAAAGCGAGCCAATATTAAATAATGTAATACAATATATCATATATATCATTATACATTAAATCATCGAATCAACACTTGATCCAACGATCCAGCTATATCGAATATAACCGACTAATATATCATGTACCGATTCATCGAATCAACACTTGATCCGATGACCCGGTTCATATCTAAATATCGCGAGAATATAATACGGTATCTCATATCGCATTATCCTCGGTCTTGCACATATCACATATGTGCCTCTACTCCGTTTTGCCTGAGCCAAGAAACCTCTGTGTAGGACTCTAAAGAATCGTCAATACGCCGGTAGCAGGTGATGATCATATCAAACACCCACAAGCTGCAAGCGGTCAGCTAAATGTAACAGCCACCCAGGTATTGAGCGATCAGAAGATCAACAAGCTAGCCTGTCCGTTCTCCTGTGAATCCAATTAGTAACACTCCCGTACAGTCCGGTCTGTTTGTCTGATATAACGCATATCAAGTCTAGGGGTGGTATACGTCAGACCCCAGTAACCAATAAGTCGTGTCGATGTGAGGCCCATAACAGGTCGAGAAACTACTGGTAACACTTACCAGTATATCTCTATATCAGCCCTGGCCAGGGACTTCCAGTTATAGCCAATCGAACACAACACAATATCAACTCCCTATACCGGGAGAGACGAATCCCCTCCTATCGCTCATTGCCTCCATGTGATTCGGGACTGTAGCCAAAAGCCACCGTTTTGCACGCCCTCTTGGACGTGGTAAGGTGGAAATCAAAGCACAGTGGGAATCACACAAGACTGTTGGATATATATATGCCCTAGAGGCCATTATGTGATAGTGGATGTATCTATACATGTATATATATATTCAGTATGCATTCTTGCTCGACATCATAGTATGCTATCTGGTTCTTCTTTATCTGACATGTTGATTTGATCATGCTTTTATTCATTCATACATGCTGATAAAGCCCTGAGGATATCGGCTTGACTACAGTGATTATGATAGAGATCATACTAGTGGGACATCTGTAGTTTATAAGCATATCCTGAAATGTCCCTAGTCGGAGGTGTATCGAGACGGGGCATTGATATAGCAGAGTAGACTAGCGTATATGATACTAGACCCATGTGATGGGCGATGGATGTTCCCACATTCATCGATGTTTGACATCAAGATCATATACGGGTGCTCAGTGGTGACTGGGTACACTGGACGGACTCATCGAGAACTCCTATATGGAATTATATCTATCGTCGGATAGCAGTTCTCAGGTGACACTAGTACAGGTTAGTCTGTAGACCCGAGATCGTCATAGAGTCTTGTGTGTTCTCCCACTGTATTTTGATTTCCACCCTACCACGGCTCTACCGAGTCGTGCAAACAGGTGGCCGTTGGGTACAGTCCCGAGACACATGAAGGCGATGAGCGATAGGAGGGGTTTCGTCTCTCCCGGTATTGGGAGTTGATGTTGTGCTGTGCCCGACTGGTTATATCAGCAAGTCCCTGGCCAGGGCTGCTGAGAATTGCTGATAAGTGTTATCAGTAGTTTCTCGATCTGTTATAGACCATTCACAGGGCACGACTTATTGAGTTATTGGGGTCGACGTGACCATCCCTAGGCTCGATATGCAGCATATCTGACAAAGAGACCGGACTGTACGGTAGTGTTACCGGTTGGCTCGACGGGAGTTGTAGCAGGTTCGCTTGTTTTCTTCTGATCGCTCAATACCCGGGTGGCCGTTACGTTTAGCTGACCGCTTGCGGTTTGGGGTACTTGATATGATAATTACCCTCTGCTGGCGTATTAACGAGTCTTAGAGTCCCACACAGGAGTTACCTAGTCCAGGCGAAACGTTGTGGTGCGCGTATGCGATATGCGCATGGACCCGATTAAAATGTGCGTATATGATACCGTACATTGATCGGGCGGCTTGCTTTTGGTGGGGTCATATGTGATATGGCCGGATTAATAAATCAAGTGTTGATTTATCATTTAACCATTAGTTTTCTCACTTAAAACCTTTTCTTGGATGATGGATGTGTGCATGCATGTATGTTTTCTTTCATTCTTACACATATGGATGTACATACATACATACATACATACAAGCATCTATCATGGTTGTTTACACATGGAAATGGTGGCAATATGAGACTCACACCATGGATAAATCTTTTGTTTTTATTTGATTTAAGGTTTAAAACATAATAGAAAAAGGAAAGGATAATCTTCACTTGCTTCTACACTCTTCTTTAACCTAACCATTCTCACCTACCCTTGACCTTGGATTAACCTTTCCTTACATGGTTTAAACCCTAATTAAATACCAAACAAAAGATTTAACCATGGTTTGAAGTGAGAAGGAATAAAATATAAAAGGATATATTTCATTTTACTTTACTATGGTTATTTTTATCATCTCTTGTTAAAAATATTGCCACCATCTTCTTCCTCCTTCATACTTGCTCTCTAGTTTTTTCTAGTGAGTTATATACACATAAAGAAAGGTTTTTGAAGTGAGATTCCAAACCACAACATCATTCTACACAAGTTTAGCCAACTTGTTTAGAGTGTTCTCTTCGATTCTTGAAGTTGCGAGCTTGGACGGGGAACTCCGGGTGGATCGTCGTGGACGTGAGAGGACTTCAAGAGGACCTTCTTCCAACACCCAAGACACCAAGGAGTTCA
Source organism: Agapanthus africanus (assembly GCA_030015575.1). Taxonomy (NCBI): domain Eukaryota; kingdom Viridiplantae; phylum Streptophyta; class Magnoliopsida; order Asparagales; family Amaryllidaceae; genus Agapanthus; species Agapanthus africanus. The sequence goes on along the minus strand of JASDDO010000014.1, from coordinate 378,371,010 downwards.
ACAAAAGGGAGCTATAAAGGTTGTAGTCTCGAAACCTTAACTTTATAAGTTTTAAGTTTCGAAACCCTAATTTTCTAGGATCGATTCCTTTGCATGCTTGTTTAGCACCATCAAAATCCGAACTTTGACACATGTGATGCTTCAAAACTCATTATAGGGTGCTAGACAAACCTAACATTGGTATCAGAGCCGACCTAGAACATTAGGCGACGCTTTTACGAAGTAAAAATCCCGATCGAACAAAAATACGACGTTTTTGGACCTTCTCTGGACAAATTCTAAAATCTGACCTTTTTCAGAATTAAAATACTTAAAAATTACAGCAGGGAAATCTAAGAATTATGGTGAAATACGATACAATGAACAGTTCATATGGCCGCGGAACCGCGGCAATTCCTTGCTTAGGCCGCGGCTCCGCGGCCGTACAGTGGTATCATTCCATGAAAATTGCACTATAATTCTTATGTCTGTTTGTACAATGTTTTAGGTATGTTTAATCTGAATATAGTTCTGTATTTTCTGGAGATGGTTTTGGACGCATAGATTCGATCGGTATTTTCATTTCGTTATTTATCCGGGTAAATTAGAAAGTATTGAAGTGTTTGAACGAGTATCATTTGCTCACTATTCACGGGGTTTAAATACTTTGGAGATACGTGCAAGTCTTTTTGCGGTGGTCCCTCTAGAAGACAACAAACCTTAACTCGATTATGTGACCGTCTTGAACTGCCCTTTGAACCTTAGGGTTTGGGGCAGTACGGCGTGCCACATGTGAGGCGTTGGCTTGACCCTTCTACGGCTGGACCGCTACTACTGTGTCACACTTCGGATTTTTTTTAACCCTGCTCAATTGTTGAGCTTTAGTGAATATTGGAAACTTGATCGTTCGTTCGAAACTTTAATACTGTCTGTTTATCTGGAATGTGATACAATATGTGGAATTCATATAGTTTAGGTATGAAATACGAAATATGTGATATTTCGCATTTATGATGTCTAAAGAGAATGTGGATTCCAAATATTGTAGTTTTACACTTTCTTTTCTGTGACCGTAAGTGTAGTATGTTCGACATCGCTGGTTTCGTTGCTATACATCAACGACAATCGGGGTATACATACTTACTTAAGTTGATGATATGTGATATTATGTGTTGCTGAGATATGATGTACAGGATTGTCGCGATTGAATAGCCGGGGTTTTTTATGTGAGATGAGAGTTTTATATTTTCATTCATGTAAATTCAAATGTAATGTAATATTCTTTTATTTGGGGCACTTCCGGGTTGAGGTTGTGTCACCAGTGTTGTATATTATTTACTTTTCTGCATTAGGATAGACCCAAGGTGGGGAGCACAAGTGACCGGGTTCTGGGGTTCAGTGGGAGCCCATCTCGAGGAGTCGAGACCGGGTCTCCTAAACTCCAGGATTGGTAGGGTCGCTTGCCGCTCTCGTAGGGGTCTAGGGGTGTGGGCTTGGCTATTCATCGCGACTGTGGAATCCGTATTTTCTATTATTGGCTAAATACTAAATACGGACGTCCTAGTATTTCCCACATTATATATATGTTTCTGCTGCCTGTGTTCTATGATATCTGAGACGAATGACATATTATATATATGATATATAGTAGACGTTGCTTATGTTTTACACCCGCGCTAGTCCCATCCCGGTATGCCGTTAGTTAAGTAACCTAACGGTTCATAACGGAACATTGCGGCGAATCCCGACGGCATAAGCGTACGTGTTATTTTCGTTTCTTTTCTGTGATTGGCTTAAGGACTTAAATGATGGGATTACATTAATATGATTAATGTAAAGAAAATAAACCTAAAAAGATGTTGTACAATCAAATTTGAAAACCACTCGGCTCTTTATGAGAAAGCTATATTTCAAAACTGCGGAGCACAAGCCACTCCTTTTGAAAACCGTTTGATTCTGCAACGATATCAAGTTCAAAGCGTTAAAGATTTTCTTAAAAATCATTCGAAACCCTCCGTCATTTTAGGAAGTAGAGTACTTAGTATTCGTGCTACGTTTGTTGACTTTAGTTAAGGCGTAGTGTACGGTAGCTAAGTGATGTCTTCCTACACTGCATATGATGCAGATTAATTAGGACATTCATGCGACTTTGTTGACCATAGTTAAGGGTCATATGGGTGGGTCTAATTGATCAAGAAATGACGGGTATAACTTGACTGGTACTTATGATTTGTAGACCATAGTTAAGGTCATAAGTACTAGGGGTAAAAATTACATCGGGAATTTCAAGTGTTGAAATTTGCAATGAGATTGCATACCTTCCATGTGATGGTTGGATCCCGATCCCACTGTGGGCAATAGTTGCTCCTAGGAGAGTTTTGCAGTTTACAATTAGCTAACTCATTAGGTGTCTAGAAAGGTGTTAACGGGGCTACGCCTCTGGGAAAACGAGGTTTACTTTAATTAGGTACGTGCGAAAGCACGGGGAACCTCCCTCAAGTACCGACACTGGCCTGGCTGAACGGTTAGCGAAGTTGTAGACTGTAATTAATCCTGGCTAGTTTTCTTTTTAATGTTTGAAAGAAAAACTTAATTAAAGCAGTGGGAGACATCGATTAGACAAGATAATAACCAATCTGATCTGTGCAAGAGCTTTCGCTGAGTGTATTCTTTTCTCTCTCTTAATGGCAGATACCCATGACTGGACTCAAGCTTCTACTAGATAAAAACAAACTGAATGGGACCAATTATAAAGACTGGCTGAGGAATCTAAAAATCGCCTTGACTTATGATAAAGTATCATATATCTTCACGGCTTCAGCCCCGCCCGTCCCAGGTCCAAAATCCTCAGTTGCGGACGTTGAAGTCCGCAAGACATGGGACGCTGACTGTGCCACGGCCAAATGCCTCGCGCTTGCATCGATGGACAATACACATCAAAAGCAGCAAGAGAATATGGACATTCAAACCATATTTCTCCATACAAAGGAGTTGTATGGAGAGCAATCCCGCGTATTACGTTAAGAAGCATCAAAGAAACTGTTTCAGATGCGAATGGCCCCTGGCACACCAGTAGGAGACCATATTCTGAAGATGATAGCTCTTATAGAAGAGCTTGAGGACCTAGGATGGACAATGGACAATGAACAATATATAGATATTATTCTGCAGTCCCTCCCCTCCACCTTTGCTCAATTCATAGTGAACTTCAACATGCACGGCATGGAGAAGGAACTCCCTGAACTCCTTAATATGTTAAGGAGTGCAGAGAGCACTATGAAGTCAGCAAAAACTCCCGTTATGACTATTGGACAGTCTTCCTCTTCTCGCCCGAAAGCTAAGGCCAAGGGAAAGAAAAAGAAGAAGCCCACTAATCCTAAGGGTGGAGTTAAAAAGGGGAAGGGAAAGGAAAAGTCCAAGGCTGGAGACTCGGGGAAAGGCGAATGTTTTCATTGCCACAAGACAGGACATTAGAAGCGCAACTGCACAGAGTACTTAAGTCTCAAGAAGAAGCATGGTGATGCTTCTGCTTCAGGTGCGTTTGTGACAGAAAACTGTTTTTCAATAAACTCTGCTTCCTGGGTATTAGATACCGGTTCAGGTTCTCACATTTGCAATTCTATGCAGGGGCTGAGAAATAGCAAGGTTTTGAAGACAGGTGACCATACTCTCCGCATTGGAAATGGTTCCAATGTACATACAGTCGTAGTGGGAGAGTATCACTTGGGGTTGCCATCTGGATGTATTTTGATTTTGAACCATGTTATTTTGTACCAAGTATGCTATGTAATATAATATCCGTTTCTTTGTTGGACAATGAAGGATATAATTTTGTACTGCAGAACAATGTTATGAACATTCACCTAAATCAAATGTTGGTTGGGTATGGTACGCTTAATAACGGAATATATGTCCTAAATCAACACACAGTTTTCAGTATACAACACACTAATAAAAGAAAACTTTCAGAATTAAATGAAGCTTTTCTTTGGCATTGTAGACTTGGTCATATTAACGAAACAAGACTAAACAAGTTACACAAAGATGGATATTTAAAATCTTTTGAATATAAATCTTATGCGACTTGCCAGTCTTGTATCAAGGGTAAAATGACCAAAACTCCGTTTACCGGACACGGAGAAAGAGCTACTCAGCTCCTGGGCCTCATACATAGTGATGTATGTGGGCCAATGTCTACGCAGGCTAGAGGCGGTTTTTCATACTTCATTACATTCACTGACGACTTCTCGAGATTCGGTCATGTATTTTTATTAAAGCACAAGTCCGACGCTTTCGAGAAATTCATTGAATATAAACAAGAAGTAGAAAAACAAACCGGCTTGAGTATCAAAATGCTTCGATCAGATCGAGGTGGTGAGTATCTCAGTACAGAATTTGCAAACTTCCTAAAAGAGAATGGGATTCTCTCTCGGCTCACTCCCCCTTACACACCACAGCACAACGGTGTGTCAGAACGACGGAATAGGACCCTATTAGATATGGTCCGGTCCATGATGAGTGACGCTGAGTTACCAGTCTCGTTTTGGGGGCATGCATTGGAGACTGCAGCGTTTCTGCTAAACAGGGTTCCAACCAAAGCCGTGTCTACCACGCCATATGAGATATGGAATTGGAAGAGACCATCTCTTAAGAGAATTAAGATTTGGGGTTGCCCGGCCTATGTTAAAAAGCAGAATCCGGACAAACTCGAGACACGGTCAGTCATGTGTAACTTTATGGGATATCCAAAGAATTCTTATGGATATCTGTTCTACCACAAAGAGGAACAAAAGGTGTTTGTTTCTCAGTATGCCACATTCTTGGAAAAAGAGTTTTTCACAGATAAAGATGATGGCAAAGTAGTAGATCTAGAAGAGGTTCTGGAGACACAAACTACAAATGACGATTTGGTTGAACCGGCTGTTGCAACAGAAACTGAAGAACCTCGGCCACTCCGTAGGTCTGGTAGGACTTCTCGCCCACCAGAGAGGTACTACGGTTTCCTCATTGATGGTGACGGAGAAGATTGCATCATGGATGATGATGATCCTACCAGTTTTCAGCAAGCTATCTCGAGTGGTGACTCTGTGAAGTGGCTGGATGCCATGAGATCCGAAATGGAGTCTATGTAAACCAACAAAGTATGGACTTTGGATGTTGTACCCTCTGGGGTAAAACCTGTAGGGTGCAAATGGATCTTTAAAAGAAAGATTGGTGTGGATGGGCAGGTAGAGACCTATAAGGCAAGACTAGTGGCGAAAGGTTTTCGTCAAAGACCAGGTTTGGACTATGACGAAACTTTTTCGCCCGTAGCCATGCTTAAATCCATTCGGATCCTACTTGCTATCGCTGCTCACTACGACTATGAAATCTGGCAGATGGACGTTAAAACAGCATTTCTAAATGGAGATTTAGAAGAGTGCGTTTATATGGATCAGCCAGAGGGCTTCATTTACAGTGGGAGCAGCGGGAAAGCATGTAGACTGCTTAAATCCATATATGGGTTAAAGCATGTTAGTTATATGTATGCCCTAGAGGCTATTACTGTACATAGGATGTATATTGTAGTGGATGCTGGGACATATATAGGGAGGACTTTCTTGCTCGACATGATAGTATGCTATCTGGTTCCCTTTACCTTAACGTGTATACTGATTGTCTCTCTGTTACATGTTGGTAAAGCCCTTAGGATGTGTACTTGACTACCTGGACTATGATGCGGATCATACTAGTGGGGACATGGTAGTCCATAAGTACATCCTTCAAGGTCCCTAGTCGTGGGTGCATCGAGACAGGGCATCGATATACCAGAGTAGACTAGCGTATACCTTCTCGAACCATACAGATGGGCGATGGATGATCCCATATCCATTGGTGTTTGACATCAGAGATGATATACGGGTGCTCAGTAGAGACTGGGTACACTGGACGGACTCGCCGAGAACTCCCAGATGGTATTATACCTTATGTCAGATAGCAGTTCTCTGGTGACACTGGTACAGAGTAGTCTGTTGACCCGAGATCGTCAAAGAGTCTTGTGTGGTTCCCACTGTGCTTTGATTTCGACCTTACCACGTCCAAGAGGGAGTGCAAAACGGTGGTTTTTGGGTACAGTCCCGAGTCACATGGAGGCAATGAGCGATAGGAGGGGATTCGTCTCTCCCGGTATAGGGAGTTGATGTTGCGCTGTGTTCGATTGGCTATAACCGGAAATCCCTGGCCAGGGTTGCTGAGATTTACTGGTAAGTGTTACCAGTAGTTTCTCAAACTGTTATAGACCTCATATCGACACGACTTATCGAGCTATTGGGGTCTGACGTTTACCACCCCTAGGCAAGATATGCGACATTTCAGACGACGAGACCGGACTGTATGGTAAGTGTTACTGGTTGGATTCACAGGAGTGTGAGCGGGCTTGCTCGTCGATCTTCTGATCGCTCAATACCCGGGTGGCCGTTACGTTTAGCAGACCGCTTGCGGCTTGTGGGTGTTTGATATGATCATCATCTGCTGCCGGCGTATTGACGAGTTTTTAGAGTCCTACACAGAGGTTTCCTGGCTCAGGCGAAACGAAATAGGAGCGCATATGAGATATGTGCGGGACCGAGAATAATGCGTGTATTTGATACCGTATTCTATTCTCGTGATAAATGTATCGAATGGTTGTATGCGATATAACTTAGTTATCGAATCAAGGGTTTGATTCGACAAACCGATACATTAGATATTAGTCGGTCATATACGATATGACCGGATCGTTAAATCAAGTGTTGATTTAATGATTTAATGCATAATTATATATTTGATATATTAGTTTGCATTAACTAGTATTGGTTCACATTAAATGGATTTTCTCACTCGCATGTGCACATTGTATATACGATATAATTTTGTGCACTTGTTTGTATCATGATTGATGGTGCATACATAATTGGCTTTGTGTAAAGACTTATACCATGGTTATGATAATGGTTAGGATTTTGACTTTTTCCCTTATTTATTTATCTATTCATTTTTTAGAAATACATAAAAGAAAAATAAAATGGTTTCTTTCTTTCTTTCATGAAGCTTGTTGAAGCTTTGACCAAGTGACCATTTTGTCTTCTTCTTTTAACCCTAATGTCACGACCCGCAGGGTACGGAACGTGACTGGCACTTAAGTTCACGAAACGTCTAAAGGCGTCCGTAAAATAAGTAAGCCAAAGCCCAGAAAACAAAACCAATGAAGCAAAGAGTGAAGAAAACCCAATCAATTGAAAGCGAGTTATCAAATAAGTCATGTAAAACACTTTTTAAAACAATACAAATTTTTCCCGAAAATTTCGGCAGAGTCTCCTTTGTAAATACTGACCCCCAAAAATGGGTACAACAAAATATATACATGAATCCACAAAATAGGGCATCCCCAAGCGGGAGCTAGCTCTTCGCCATACGGCGGTCACAAATCCCACGCAATGTAAATGACAACAAGCATAATTAAGCATAATAAAGCATAAGGAAGCATGAAAAAGTAATATGTCGGCTCAAGTGAGCTCGACCCCAAAATACAGCATAAAATCCACAAACCTCACAGTCTCATCTCTAGGTCAATATACAATAGTCTGGTAGAACAGTAGATGGAGTACACTAGATACAAGAATATACAAGGTGGTACAAAAATAACATAACCCACCTATGAGCAAATCTCGAGCTCAGGCAAAAGAGGCAAAAGACAAGTGCGCCCGCCGCTACTGAACTGACGGAGCGGACCTGCAAAAGACTGTGGCACAACGGGGGTGAGTTGCCAACTCGTGAGTAATAAATAACATCTACAAAGGCTATCGTATGCATGCACACAAGCATCCTAGCATCTAAAATACAGGTATGACTGGATGCACTAGCAGGTGTGTATACAATATCAGTGTGCCAATATGTATGCAACATGAAAATCTGAGGTCTCAATAGGTATATATAAGAAATATTTTATCTCTCTTTGTTTTTGAAACTCTTTTAGAATGCCCGCAAATGTCAATGAATCGACGAAAATCGGTGTCCAGCAACGCACCCCAAAAGCTGTCTCAAATCTCATAATGTATCTCTGGCCTCAGCCGTCCGGCTGACCCATCTCAAATATCAATATCTCATCATCTAGCGGCCACGGTCGGTATCCTCTGGATATCCGCCGTCCCAAACAGTCACCGGTAGGTAATCCGTCCCCTGCCAGGCTCAACGTCATCACCACATTCCTCTTGCCCCGGGGTACCTTACCGGGCCCACCATGTACCCGTGCCGGTTCCTCCACTCCTCGACACGGATTTCCAAAGCCACAGCAAACTCATGGTGGACGACACTTACATCACTAGAAAACCGCAATTTACATGTTTTAAAAAATATCATAAGTTTGGAAATTTTGCGGCTTTCCCCCGAAATCCAGCAATATCATAAAATCTCAAGAAATCCTCATAAGTGCATATATCAATGATAATGAATGCGTATGATATCAATAATCAAGTTGCGATGTGTGATTAATGTATTAAGCATGAACAATTAATATGATGAATTACATGCACATGAATAGCAATACTACGGTTTCATTTTTAAGGAATTAAAGGCAACAGTACCAGTTTAAGTATCAATTTGTAAAAGGTTTCAATTTAAAAGTTATCTAGTGAGGTGGCATGGCAATTACCAGGGTGTGTGTGTAAACATGAATAGTGCTCGTGCTGCATATAAAAACCCTGGTAATGGTGCAGGTGTCCTATGAAATGGTTTCGTATAGATATGTCAATATAATGCATGGATGCAGCAAATAGTCGAATAGGTATTTCACCCCTAATTACTAACATTACTTAGGGTCTTGTAAGTTACTAAAACTATCGGGCGGCTTGCGCCATCCAACGATAGTCCCCCGTAGATGTTACATCTACTCACCGGGATTCCTGGCTAGCTGTGTCCGATCACCGCCTTTCCCTTTCGCGCCGCGTCTGACGTCTCCGCGACCGAACCTGGAATTTACATCAATACCAAACATAAGGTTACGTATCAAGAACGACGCAAAACCCCAACGAAACTACTAAAGTTCGCTAACTGGGTACAACGTGCACAAAGTGCGCGGACACACGCGAAAATCGCAAAAACTGCCAAAAACGCCGATTTGGGTCACCCGGCAAAACTAAAACCCGACTACCCAAAAACCGCACTCACGCATCCTAAAAGTCGTAGGACAAGCCAACAAGATCATCAAGATACCACAATTAATTCATCACATAACTTCTATAAAAATCTAGTAAGCAGAAATTGCAATTTGATGCAAACATCGACCCTTTAGCGACAAAGTCAACACCACCCAACACCAACATTCCAAACTAACCAAAAAGTTAGCCAATACACAAATTCTAAACCATTAACTAAGCTTAAAAAAACTAATTTACATAACAAAACCTTCTCTTGATTTTTATAAATAGCAAACATAACCCAAACTATATATGAAATCCTTACATTAACACTATATTTTAGCCTAATAAGCAAATTAACCACTTAGATTAAGGTTAGCAAAACACTAGATAGCAAATTAGGTTTAATCAACACAAATTAGGTTTAATCAACTCACTAATCAAGCTTCAAATATCATTTTCCATACATAACCCTCTCTTGAAAAACCTTAAAACAACAACTTTACAACTAAAATCAACTTCTAAAATTACCTAAATTAGTATAATTAAAGACTACATAATAAGGTAACCATATAGATTAGTTTACTAACAACTAGATTAACAAAATAACAACTTAATTAATTATCATGGTTCAAAACCTAGTTAGAATTTTCAAACAAAAATCTAAGAAAACTAGATTAAACTACACTAAATTAACACTAAACCATAACACATAAGCACTTAAACAAAGAATTTAACAAGATAGAATTTATACCTCTTGATCAATAGATCAAGCAAGAAAGTTTCCTCCAAATGATGGCCTCAAACACCAAGATCCAAGCAAGAATGGCTAAGGAAAATGATAGCATATGGATTTTGTATGGATTTTTGAATAAACTATGGATTTTGATGTGGTTTTTTGATGAAATTTGAAGAAAAATGAAAAGAAAAGAGAGGAAGAAGAGGGGGGTTCAGTTTCGGCCAGAGGAGGTAAGGTGGGGGGTGTGGGCAAGTGGGGAAAAGTCTTGGTTCAAGTTTCCAAAGTCAATGTATCATATTTTAACCATTATATTTAAAATTAAATCCATAAACTAACAAACAACTCAAGAAACAACCAAGGAAAAGAGAGGCCAGAAATTTCTGGTCTTGGCCAAGACTTGGGCTGTTATAGGGCTGAGGGAAAAGATAGAGGGGTGTTACAAAAGAAATTTTATGCAAAAAGGCCCCCTACAACTCAAAAATTGCAAGTTTAAGCCCAAAAATCAATAAATTCGTTTCAATTCATAAAAATTGGTTAAAAATCAAAATAAATTACTAAAAATTCATGTTATCACTAGATTATAATTATCATAATTTTAGAGATTAAAATTAGCCCGGAAAAATTTGTATTTATTGCTTATTTAATGTATTTTCTTACCGGCTTAAAATAATATTAAAAAAATGAAAAATAGGGAAAATTTTTTAAATGACCAAAATTTCATAATTAACTCATTAGTCACTAAAAACAAGTAATTACCTATCCACTTTAAGTATAATTAGCCCTAAACTGCAAAATATCGAGAAGGACGGTTTTCGGAAAAATACCGAATTTTCACCGAATTTCAAGAAAACACCAAAACGACTTTTCAAGACGCTACACCTAACCATTCATCTAAACTCAAGTTAGTTCTCTACACAAAACCATGGTTAAAATTATGATAAGATTTATTATTCTTTTCTATTCTAAAAAACTTATCATAATAATTATCTTCTTCTCCTTCTTCTTCAAGATGAAGAAGCTTGATTCCATCAATGGCAACTTGATAAAATGAGTGAGAAATCCAAATCTAAAGTGAACCCACTTCCTATTTCTTCATCCTCTACCTCTTGCCAAGTAGTATAGGGTGTTATCTTCACAAGTTTCATGACTTGGTGAAGTGGGAGCTTGATCTTGTGATGCTTCGACGTAGATCATCTTCGGCACGAAGCCAACGACCATGCCCGCCCATTTCTCCGATAAAGCCGACGCTAAAGCCCGGGATTCGATTTGGACAGTGAGGAGACTTCATTGCGGAGCTATGGAAGTGGAGGACCGGATCTACAAAGGTTGTATTTCCGTTCTTTTAGTTAAGTTGTTAACTAGTTGCCTTTTTCGCCTAAAATTCTAGTTAACGATCCGTAGTCTAGGATTTCTCGGCACCGTAAAATTTGAAATTGGCATGGTTGATGCCTGTGAGACCTCTTGAGAGTGCCTAGGATCCCTACAGTGGTATCAGAGCCTAGCTAGAGCCTTAGGCGAAGTCTAGACGACGTTTGAAATCCGAACGAACATCGAAACACATTTCCAAAATGCTCTCTGGAAATTTTCTAAATATTTGGATTTTTGTCAATTAAAAATTCGCAGAAAATAGCGCAGGAAAATATAAGGGTTACTGCAGAAAACGAAACCCTAATTCCACTGTAGCGCCGCGGAACCGCGGCAATAGCCTCCTATTGCGGCGGTTCCGCGGCTGTTTGTACAGATTAGGGATTCGTTTTGATACAGTAATGCCCGTATCTGTTGCCTCTGTTCTCTGGGAAGTTTTAATCTGCACTCAACAGTTGAGTTTTCTGGGATTGTATTTTGGGAGTTCGACTATTCGATCGGGCTATCAAATTTTGTCTATTTGTGTTTTCCGGATAATTCCGAATATGTTGAAAAGTTCGACCGGATATAAATACCCAATTTTTCCCCTGTCGGGAAATTTTCTAAATGTTGAAAAGTAACTCGATGGACCCTCTAGAAGGCAACAAACCTTAACTCGATTATGTGACCGTCTTGAACTGCCCTTTGAACCTTCGGGTTTGGGGCAGTACGGCGTGCCACATGTGAGGCGTTGGCTTGACCCTTCTACGGCTGGACCGTTGGTACTGAGGCACGAACTGAATGTTTTTAGACTTGTTTCATGTGTTGATCTGTATCGGGAAAACTTGGGTGTTTGAATGTTCGATCGGAAAGTTTAACATTTTCTAAATATCTGGAATGGGATACAATAATTGGAATTCACAAATAGTTATGAGATAACTTAATGAATGTTATAAATCTAGCGGTTTAGTCTCACTTGATCGGTTGCCACGGAATTTTGATGTGATCAAAAGTCCGTCGCAATCACGTAGCGTACGCGGATACTCGCCGATAAACTTAATAGACAGCCTCACTCCATAGCCCTGACCAAGTGACTGTAGGAGAACCCCATCGCCGAAAGCATCCGTTCGGGTGCTCGCGGCAGCGGTGTTCCGCCTTAGTGCACTTCGTCGACGGTATCGGGGGTGCAGCCGCCTACTAAAGTTTGCGACGAGCATTCGATCAGACTTTCGGGAATCTTGTTGAATTGCCCAACTTGATGTTGAAAAGAGTTTTCGATAATGAGACTAAAATGCGGGGTTTATAATTGTTAGGCATGCGATGTCTAAGAAATTCATTTGGTCAGGCATGCGATGTCTGAGGTGGTTGCGGATTCCAACTGTTGTAGTTTTACACTTTCTTTTCTGTGACCGTAAGTGTAATATGTGATATTGCCGGTTTCGTTGCTATATGTCAACGACAATTGGGATGTGCATATTTACTTACGTTGATGACATGTGATGTTATGTGTTGCTGGATATGTTATATTGGATCGTCGTGTTTGAATAGCCGGGGGTTTTATGTGAGATGAGTGTTTTTCATTTTCATTCATGTAAAAACTTGTATGTAATATTCTTTTATTGGGGCACTTCCAGGTTGCGGAAGATGTCACCGTTTGTATATTATTTACTTTTCCGCACTAGGATAGACCCAAGGAGGGGAGAACAAGTAACCGGGTTCTGGAGTCCAGTGGGAGACCAACTCGAGGAGTCGAGTCCGGGTCTCCTAACTCTAGAATTGGTAGGGTTACTTGCCGCTCTCGTAGGGGTCTTCGGGTGTGGGTTTGGCTATTCATCGCGACCGTGGAATCCGTGTTTTATACTGGCTCGTATTGAAAACACGGACGTCCTAGTATATCCAATATTTCATATGATATTTTCTGCTGCGTTATCTGTGATGTGATCATGTGATGTTCTGTGATAGATACTGTATATAGTATATATGCTATATTATATAGACGTTACTTATGTTTTACACCCACGCTAGCCCTGCCCCGCTCTGTCGTTAGTTACCTAACCTAACGGTGCACGAGGGGACATCGAGGCGAATGCGGATGGCATAAGTGTATGTCGTATTTATCTGTGATGTTTAGGTACTTAAATGATGGGACTTCATTAATGAGATTAATGAAATAAAAGAAACCTAAGATGTTGTAGAATCGAATTTCAAAATAAAACAGGTAGCTACAGTTCTTGCTTTGCACAGCGGTATATGTGATATATCCTGCACCTTATTCGATAAGGAAAGGACCGAGATCCCTTCACCGGGAGTGACTCCTTTAGCAATAACTGGCAGATGCTACACCCCTCGGTTTGTCTTTTGATTGCTTTTAAGTGTTTTTGCTTTGCACAGTGATATATATGATATATCCCGCACCTCATTCGACGAGGAAAGGACCGACGATCCCTTCACCGGGAGTGACTCCTTTAGCAAAACTAGAAAATCCTCAAAAGCACTCCATTTTAAAATCATTTGATTCTACAACGATATCAAGTTCATTACGCAATAGGTTTTCAGAAAAACCTGTCGTAGCCCTCCGTCATTTCAGATAAGTCCTGTTTAGTATTCGTGCTGCGTTTGTTGACCTTGTCAAGGCGCAGTGTGCGGTAGCTAACCAGTATTTATCTGCTTATGCATATGATGCAGATTGGGTTAGGGTAGTCGTGCGGCCTTGTTGACCTTGTCAAGGGTCGTGCGGGTGGGTTTGATTCAATCAAGAAATGATGGGTTGAACTTGACTTGCGGTCTATAGTTTGTTGACCTTGTCAAGGTCATAGATCGTTCGGGGCAAAATATTATCGGGAATTTCAAGTGTTGAAATTTGCAATGAGATTGCATACCTTCTATGAGATAGTTGGATCCCGATACCCGCTGCGAGTAAGAGTTACTCCTGGGAGAGTTTTATACATTACAATTAGCCGATTAAGTAGGTGTCTAGAAAGGTGTCAACGGGGTTACGCCTCTGGGAAAACGAGGTTTACATTAATTAGGTTCGTGCGAAAGCACGGGGGACCTCCCTCAAAGTACCGACACTGGCCTGGCTGAAAGATTGGCGAACTTGTAGTGTGTAATTAATCCCGGCTAGTCTTTCCTTTTAGGGTTTGAAGGAAGATTTGATAAGAAGCAGTGGGAGCCATCCTGATTAAATAAAATAATAACCAATCTATTCTTGCAAGAGCATACGCTGAGTGTTTTCTTCTCTCTCTCTCCAGGTAGCGACCATATCACGCCTTAATCATGATAATAATACAGAATATTGACCGAACCCGCTTGTAATACTGAGCTGGGGAACGTTGGTCCCGCTCCAACTTATAATTGTTATAAGACAGAGTAGGAAATTGGGGATTACCAGAATTCCCGTGCCGCCCAAACGAAGAGAGTGCATGTTGATGCATCATCTTCGGGTGTGTTCATTACAAAGAACTGTTTCTCAGTATCCTCCGCATCCTGGGTATATGATACCGGATCAGGATACCAGATATGTAATCTGTTACATAGGGCTACAAAAAGGTAGAAAAACTGAGAACGGGTGATAAGTTTCATAAGGCAGAAAACGGGGCAAGAGTTGCAGCCAAGTCTGTTGGTCACTGTCACCCTGTATTACCGATACATTGATTCTAAACGAATGTTATTAGATACCGAACCTGATATACAAAATCATATCATTCTCTTTATTAGTAAAGAAAGGATATAATTTTGTATTGTTGGATAATGTTTTGAACATTTCCTATATCAAAAGTTGATCGGTTTAGGCACGTTATCTAAAAGCATTGATGTTCTAAATCAAACTACAGTTCTTAGTATACGAAACACACACAAGAGGAAGAGTTCAGAAATGAACGGATCCTTCTTGAGGTATTGTAGACTAGGTCATATCTATGCGACCCGACTAGCTAAGTTACATTTAGATGCATATTTAAATCAGTTTGAATTTACATCTTGTGAAACTTGCCAGTTATGTCACACAGATCAGATGACCGTAGCTCTGTTTACTGGAAACAGAGAAAGAGTTAGTGAACTCTTGGGATGATACATGTGGATGTATGTAGGTCCCCTGTCTACATGTGCCTAGATCGGTTCTTTGTACTTCATTACATTCTCTGATGATCTCTTTAGATTCAGACATATGTTCCTGTTGAAACACAAGTCCGAACCTTTTGAGATATTCACAGAATATAAGATAGAAGTAGAGAACCAAAATACGGGTATAAGTATTATGTCCTTTGATGTGATCGAGGAGGAGAATACTTGTGCATAGAATACCTGGACTATTCTAATGGAGAATGAGATTCTCTCTCAGCATTACTCCTCCGTATACACCATAGCACGATGGTATATCGGGGCGGAGCAATCACACCCTATATGATAAGGTGTGCTCTATGATGAGTACTGCTGAGTTACCTATTTACTTTTTGGGAGTTATGCACTTATGAAGTTGCATACCTATTGAATAGGGTCCCGATCAGATCAGTAGCCTACCACTTCATATGTGATATGGAAAGGGAAGAGCCCATCTCTTAAGTCAGTTAAGATTTAGGGTTGTCCGGCCTATGTCTGAAAAGCAAAATCCGGAAAAGCTCAAGGCAAGATCTGTTATGTACAACTGGAAATGTTCCAGCTATATAAACTGCAGCTGATGATTTGATAGAACCAAAGGATTCAGTAGATTCCAACGAACCTCAGCCTCTCCGCCGATCTAGTTGGGTTCCTCATCCGCCTGAGAGATACTTCGGTTTCTCTATGATAGTGGGAGCGAGGATTGCATCATGAGATGATGACCCAACTAGTTTCGAGCTGGCCATCAGGAGTAAGACTCTGTAAGAATGGCTGGATGCTTAGTGATCTGAGATGGAATCCTTATACACCAACAAAGTATGGACTTTAGTTGCTATATCTGAAGGGTTAAATCCCCATCAGGAGCAAGTATATCATGAGAAGATTACTTGGTGTACATGGAAAAGTTGAGACTTTCAAAGCTAGACTTGTTAAAAGTTTGCATCATTGACCAGGTGCGGATAATGATGAAACCTTTTCAAGTAGCTATGCTTAAGTCCATCCAGATCCTACTTGTCACGGCTACATACCATGACTACGATATCTGGTGGTTGGGGGTCATGACTGCTTTTCTAAATGATGTTTTAGAAGAGAGCGTCTATAAGTACACAGCCAGAGGGCTTCGTAGGCAGTGGGAGCAGCGGAAACGTGTGCAAGATGTTTTATAGGATAAAGCAGACATCGCGAAGATGGAACGTCTGTTTTGATGAAGTAGTCAAAGAGTTTGACATCATCAAAATGGTAGATTAACCTTGTATAAACAAAAAGGTAGTAGGGAGTATGGTGGTGATCCTCGTAGAGTACGTGGATGACATACTCTTGATAGGGAAGGAGTTTCCTATGCTACGCTCGATCAATCTCCGTTTATCACAAAGATTCTCCGTGTAAGATCAAAGTGATACCTACTAAATCCTGGATTTTGGATCTATGAGATAGATCTAAATGGATGTTAGTCTACTCACTAGTTGTAGTGAGATGGTATCAGTTGATCCTGGGGAGAATCACTGGAAGGGTTCCAGGGTGATAAAGACGACTGAATGTCAGTCACAGGCATTGTCTTTACCCTCAGTAAAGGGACGGTATGTTGGAAGAGTTCCAAACTAGATACCGTGGCATACTAGATGATAAAGGCAGGATACATCGCTACTTAAGATGCTACCAAAGAAGCTGTTTGGGTGTATATTGGTTCATGAGATGAACTATGTTCCTCCCATTATGTGACAATGGAGATGTGGCTTATGCCAAGGAACGCAGGTCCCATCAGTGATCCAGACATATTCTAAGGCAGTATCACCTGATCATGGAGATGGTTGATCTCCAGGCTGATCGAGGTTAGGAGAGCAGACTCAGAGGACAACACGGCGGATCCACTCACAAAGGCCTATTCCCAGAGAGAGACTTTTATGGGATGGTTGAGTATGAGATACTTCAACCACTGCTACAGATGGCCCTAGTGCAAGTGGGAGATTGTTAGTTATATGTATGCCCTAGAGGCCATTACTGTACATAGGATGTATATTGTAGTGGATGCTGGGACATATATAGGGAGGACTTTCTTGCTCGACATGATAGTATGCTATCTGGTTCCTCTTTACCTTAACGTGTATACTGATTGTCTCTCTGTTACATATTGGTAAAGCCCTTAGGATGTGTACTTGACTACCTGGACTATGATGCGAATCATACTAGTAGGGACATGGTAGTCCATAAGTACATCCTTCAAGGTCCCTAGTCATGGGTGCATCGAGACAGGGCATCGATATACCAGAGTAGACTAGCGTATACCTTCTCGACCCATACAGATGGGCGATGGATGATCCCATATCCATTGGTGTTTGACATCAGAGATGATATACGGGTGCTCAGTAGAGACTGGGTACACTAGACGGACTCGCCGAGAACTCCCAGATGGTATTATACCTTACGTCAGATGGCAGTTCTCTGATGACACTGGTACAGAGTAGTCTGTTGACCCGAGATCGTCATAGAGTCTTGTGTGGTTCCCACTGTGCTTTGATTTCTACCTTACCACGTCCAAGAGGGCGTGCAAAACGGTGGTTTTTGGGTACAGTCCCGAGTCACATGGAGGCAATGAGCGATAGGAGGGTATTCGTCTCTCCCGGTATATGGAGTTGAGTTGCGCTGTGTTCGATTGGCTATAACCGGAAATCCCTGGCCAAGGTTGCTGAGATTTTCCGGTAAGTGTTACCAGTAGTTTCTCGAACTGTTATAGACCTCATATCGACACGACTTATCGAGCTATTGGGGTCTGACGTTTACTACCCCTAGGCAAGATATGCGACATATCAGACGACGAGACCGGACTGTACGGTAAGTGTTACTGGTTGGATTCACAGGAGTGTGAGCGGGCTTGCTCGTCGATCTTTTGATCGCTCAATACCCGGGTGGCCATTACGTTTAGCAGACCGCTTGCGGCTTGTGGGTGTTTGATATGATCATCATCTGCTGCCGGCGTATTGACGAGTCTTTAGAGTCCTACACAGAGGTTTCCTGGCTCAAGCGAAACGAAATAGGAGCGCATATGAGATATGTGCGGGACCGAGAATAATGCGTGTATGTGATACCGTATTCTATTCTCGTGATAAATGTATCGAATGGTTGTATGCGATATAACCTAGTTATCGAATCAAGGGTTGATTCGACAAACCGATACATTAGATATTAGTCGGTCATATACGATATGACCGGATTGTTAAATCAAGTGTTGATTTAATGATTTAATGCATAATTATATATTTGATATATTAGTTTGCATTAACTAGTATTGGTTCACATTAAATGGATTTTCTCACTCGCATGTGCACATTGTATATACGATATAATTTTGTGCACTTGTTTGTATCATGATTGATGGTGCATACATAATTGGCTTTGTGTAAAGACTTATACCATGGTTATGATAATGGTTAGGATTTTGACTTTTTCCCTTATTTATTTATCTATTCATTTTTGAGAAATACATAAAAGAAAAATAAAATGGTTTCTTTCTTTCTTTCATGAAGCTTGTTGAAGCATCATGAAGCTTTGACCAAGTGACCATTTTGTCTTCTTCTTTTAACCCTAACCATTCATCTAAACTCAAGTTAGTTCTCTACACAAAACTATGGTTAAAATTATGATAAGATTTATTATTCTTTTCTATTCTAAAAAACTTATCATAATAATTATCTTCTTCTTCTTCTTCTTCAAGATGAAGAAGCTTGATTCCATCAATGGCAACTTGATAAAATGAGTGAGAAATCCAATTCTAAAGTGAACCCACTTCCTATTTCTTCATCCTCTACCTCTTGCCAAGTAGTATAGGGTGTTATCTTCACAAGTTTCATGACTTGGTGAAGTGGGAGCTTGATCTTGTGATGCCTCGACGTAGATCATCTTCGGCACGAAGCCGACGACCTTGCCCGCCCATTTCTCCGATGAAGCCGACGCTAAAGCCCGGGATTCAATTTGGACAGTGAGGAGACTTCATTGCGGCGCTATGGAAGTGGAGGACCGGATCTACAAAGGTTGTATTTCCGTTCTTTTAGTTAAGTTGTTAACTAGTTGCCTTTTTCGCCTAAAATTCTAGTTAACGATCCGTAGTCTAGGGTTTCTCGGCACCGTAAAATTTGAAATTGGCATGGTTGATGCCTTGTGAGACCTCTTGAGAGTGCCTAGGATCCCTACAAAGCAGGCATCTCGGAGTTGGAACATCTGTTTCGATGATGTTATCAAAGAGTTTGATTTCATCAAAAATCCAGATGAACCTTGTGTTTATAAGAAGGCTGTAGGAAGAGCTGTCACATTCCTCGTATTGTACGTGGATGGCATTCTTCTGATAGGAAATGATATTCCTATGCTACAGTCGGTCAAATCATTCTTATCACTAAGGTTCTCCATGAAGGACCTGGGTGATGCCACATACATCCTGGGCATAAGGATCTATAGGGATAGATCCAAAAAGTTATTGGGATTGTCCCAAACCAGGTACATCAACACCATCCTAAAAAGGTTTAGTATGGAAGACTCCAAGCGGGGTGCCTTACCCGCTTGCCATGGAGTCACTCTCTCCAAGGATTCTTGTCCAAAGACCGATGAAGAGAGAGCTCTCATGAGCATTATACCTTATGCTTCGGCAGTAGGATCTATAATGTATGCGATGTTATGTACACGCCCAGATGTAGTTTATGCACTTAGTGTTGTAAGCAGGTATCAATCCAACCCAGGGGAGAACCACTGGACAACTGTGAAGAACATTCTTCAGTACTTACGAAGGACTAAAGAATTGTTCTTGGTGTATGGTAATACAGATCTCCAAAAGGAGGCCTTTACCGATTCGAGCTTCCAGAGTGATAAGGATGACAGAAAATCTATCTCAGGATTTGTATTTACCCTCAATGGAGGGGCGGTAAGTTGGAAGAGTTCCAAACAGGATACCGTTGCAGACTCTACGATGGAGGCCGAGTACATTGCTGCAAATGATGCCGCCAAGGAAGCCGTCTGGATGAAGAAGTTCGTCTCGGAGCTAGGAGTAGTTCCAACCATTGTTGATCCAATACCCTTGTATTGTGACAATAATGGGGCTATGGCGTTAGCCAAGGAGCCTAAGTCCCATCAGCGGTCCAGACACATCCTGAGGCGCTTTCATTTGATCCGAGAGATTGTAGATCGCCGCAAGATCGAGATTAAGAGAGTAGACACAAAGAATAACGTCGCGGATCCACTCACCAAGGCCCTCCCTCAGCCACAGCATAAGCGACTTTTTGAGATGTTGGGTATGAGATACGCCAATAACTGGCCTTAGTGCAAGTGGGAGATTGTTGGATATATGTATGCCCTAGAGGCCATTATGTGATAGTGGATGTATCTATACATGTATATATATATTCAGTATGCATTCATGCTCGACATGATAGTATGCTATCTAGTTCTTCTTTATCTGACATGTTGATTTGATCATGCTTTTATTCATTCATACATGCTGATAAAGCCCTGAGGATATCGGCTTGACTACAGTGATTATGATAGAGATCATACTAGTGGGACATCTGTAGTTTATTAACATATCCTGAAATGTCCCTAGTCGGAGGTGTATCGAGACGGGGCATCGATATACCAGAGTAGACTAGCGTATATGATACTAGACCCATGTGATGGGCGATGGATGTTCCCACATTCATCGATGTTTGACATCAAGGTCATATACGGGTGCTCAGTGGTGACTGGGTACACTGGACGGACTCACCGAGAACTCCTATATGGAATTATATCTATCGTCGGATAGCAGTTCTTAGGTGACACTAGTACAGGTTAGTCTGTAGACCCGAGATCGTCATAGAGTCTTGTGTATTCTCCCACTGTATTTTGATTGCCACCCTACCACGGCTCTACCGAGTCGTGCAAATAGGTGGCCGTTGGGTACAGTCCCGAGACACACGAAGGCGATGAGCGATAGGAGGGGTTTCGTCTCTCCCGGTATTGGGAGTTGATGCTGTGCTGTGCCCGACTGGTTATATCAGCAAGTCCCTGGCCAGGGCTGCTGAAATTGCTGATAAGTGTTATCAGTAGTTTCTCGATCTGTTATAGACCATTCACAGGGCATGACTTATTGAGTTATTGGGGTCGACGTGACCATCCCTAGGCTCGATATGCAGCATATCTGACGAAGAGACCGGACTGTACGGTAGTGTTGCCGGTTGGCTCGACGGGAGTTGTAGCAGGTTCGCTTGTTTTCTTCTGATCGCTCAATACCCGGGTGACCGTTACGTTTAGCTGACCGCTTGCGGTTTGGGGGTACTTGATATGATCATTACCCTCTGCCGGCGTATTGACGAGTCTTAGAGTCCCACACAGGAGTTACCTAGTCCAGGTGAAACGTTGTGGTGCGCGTATGCGATATGCGCATGGACCTGATTAAAATGCGCGTATATGATACCGTACATTGATCGGGCGGCTTGCTTTTGGTGGGGTCATATGTGATATGGCCGGATTGATAAATCAAGTGTTGATTTATCATTTAACCATTAGTTTTCTCACTTAAAACCTTTTCTTGGATGATGGATGTGTGCATGCATGTATGTTTTCTTTCTTTCTTACTAGTTTTATGCACATATGGATGTGCATACATACATACATACAACCATCTATCATGGTTGTTTACACATGGAAATGGTGGCAATATGAGACTCACACCATGGATAAATCTTTTGTTTTTATTTGATTTAAGGTTTAAAACATAATAGAAAAAGGAAAGGATAATCTTCACTTGCTTCTACACTCTTCTTTAACCTAACCATTCTCACCTACCCTTGACCTTGGATTAACCTTTCCTTACATGGTTTAAACCCTAATAAAATACCAACCAAAAGATTTAACCATGGTTTGAAGTGAGAAGGAATAAAATATAAAAGGATATATTTCATTTTACTTTACTATGGTTATTTTTATCATCTCTTGTTAAAAATATTGCCACCATTTTCTTCCTCCTTCATACTTGCTCTCTAGTTTTTTCTAGTGAGTTATATACACATAAAGAAAGGTTTTTGAAGTGAGATTCCAAACCACAACATCATTCTACACAAGTTTAGCCAACTTGTTTAGAGTGTTCTCTTCGATTCTTGAAGTTGCGAGCTTGGACGGGGAACTCCGGGTGGATCGTCGTGGACGTGAGAGGACTTCAAGAAGACCTTCTTCCAACACCCAAGACACCAAGGAGTCCAACAAAAGGGAGCTACAAAGGTTGTAGTCTCGAAACCTTAACTTATAAGTTTTAAGTTTCAAAACCCTAATTTTGTAGGATCGATTCCTTTGCATGCTTGTTTAGCACCATCAAAATTCGAATTTGACACATGTGATGCTTCAAAACTCATTATAGGGTGCTAGACAAACCTAACAAAGACTCTATGACGATCTAGGGTCTACAGACTACCCTGTACCAGTGTCACCGGAGAACTGCCATCTGACGTGTGGTATATCACCATCTGGGAGTTCTCGGCGAGTCCGTCCAGTATACCCAGTCTCCACTGAGCACCCGTACACCATCTCTGATGTCAAACACCGATGGATATGGGATCATCCATCGCCCATCATATGGGTCAAGATGCGTATACGCTAGTCTACTCTGGTGTATCGATGCCCTGTCTTGATATACCCTCGACTAGGAATAGTTATAGGATGTACTCATCGACTACTATGGCCCCACTAGTATGATCTCATCATAGTCCCAGTAGTCGAGTACAGATCCTAAGGGCTTTATCAACATGTGAGAGAAAGACAGTAAACCAATACAAGTCAACAAATTAAGATAAAGTGAAACCAAATAGCATACTATCATGACGAGCAAGAAAATCCTCTCTGTATATATCCAAGCATCCATCATAATATACATCATATGTACAACAATGGCCTCTAGGGCATATACATAACTAACAATCTCCCACTTGCACTAAGGCCAGCTGCTGTAGTATCTCATACCTAGTATCCCGAATAATCTCTCAAACTGTATCTGGGGAATGGCCTTCGTGAGTGGATCCGCAGTGTTGTCCTTCGTATCTACTCTCCTGACCTCGATCTCCCGGCGATCAACTATCTCCCTGATCAGGTGATACCGCCTCAGAATATGTCTGGACTTCTGATGGGATCTGGGTTCCTTGGCCAAAGCCACAGCTCCATTGTTATCGCAATACAGAGGTATTGGATGCTCAATGGATGGAACCACACCAAGTTCACTAATGAACTTCTTCATCCAGACAGCCTCTTTGGCAGCATCGTTGGCAGCGATGTATTCAGCCTCCATCGTCGAGTCTGCAACGGTATCCTGTTTGGAACTCTTCCAACATACCGCCCCTCCATTGAGGGTAAAGACAAATCCCGAGTGCGACTTAGAGTCGTATTTATCACTTTGGAAACTGGAATCGGTAAAGGACTCCACCCGGAGTTCTCCGTTATCATACACCAAGAACATGTCTCTAGTCCTTCGCAAGTACTTGAGAATGTTCTTCAGAGCTGTCCAGTGACTCTCTCCAGGATCTGCTTGATACTGACTCACTACACTTAGTGAGTATGCTACATCGAGTCTGGTACATAGCATCGCATACATGATAGAGCCTACTGCAGAAGCATAGGGTATCCCTTGCTGTTAGTTATATGTATGCCCTAGAGGCCATTACTATACATAGGATGTATAACGTAGTGGATGCTTGGACATATATAGGGAGGACTTTCTTGCTCGACATGATAGTATGCTATCTGGTTACTCTTTACCTGAACGTGTACACTGATTGTCTCTCTGTTACATGTTGGTAAAGCCCTTAGGATGTGTACTTGACTACCTGGACTATGATGCGAATCATACTAGTGGGGACAAGGTAGTCCATAAGTACATCCTTCAAGGTCCCTAGTCGTGGGTGTATCGAGACGGGGCATCGATATACCAGTGTAGACTAGCGTATACCTTCTCGACCCATACAAATGGGCGATGGATGATCCCATATCCATTGGTGTTTGAAATCAGAGATGATATACGGGTGCATAGTAGAGACTGGGTACACTGGACGGACTCGCCGAGAACTCCCAGATGGTATTATACCTTACGTCAGATGGCAGTTCTCTGGTGACACTGGTACAGAGTAGTCTGTTGACCCGAGATCGTCATAGAGTCTTGTGTGATACCCACTGTGCTTTGATTTCCACCTTACCACGTCCAAGAGGGCGTGCAAAACGGAGGTTTTTGGGTACAGTCCCGAATCACATGGAGGCAATGAGCGATAGGAGGGGATTCGTCTCTCCCGGTATAGGGAGTTGATGTTGCACCGTGTTCGATTGGCTATAACCGGAAATCCCTGGCCAGGGTTGCTGAGATGTACTGGTAAGAGTTATCAGTAGTTTCTCGAACTGTTATAGACCTCATATCGACACGACTTATCGAGCTATTGGGGTCTGACGTTTACCACCCCTAGGAAAGATATGCGACATATCAGACGATCAGACCGGACTGTACGGTAAGTGTTACTGGTTGGATTCACAGGAGTGTGAGCGGGCTTGCTCGTCGATCTTCTGATCGCTCAATACCCGGGTGGCCGTTACGTTTAGCAGACCGCTTGCGGCTTGTGGGTGATTGATATGATCATCACCTGCTGCCGGCGTATTGACGAGTCTTTAGAGTCCTACACAGAGGTTTCCTGGCTCAAGCGAAACGAAATAGGAGCGCATATGAGATATGTGCGGGACCGAGAATTATACCAGTATGTGATACTGTATTCTATTCTCGTGATTTGTATCATTGGTCGGTTATATGTGATATAGCCGGGTTACCGAATCAAGTGTTGATTCGATACATTGATACACTTGATATTAGTCGGTTGTATGCGATATGACCGGATCGTTAAATCAAGTGTTGATTTAATGATTTAATGTATAATTATATATTTGATATATTACTTTGCATTAACTAGTATTTGTTCACTTTAAATGGATTTTCTCACTTGAAGTACACAAGTTGTATATGTGATATACTTTTATGCAGTAGTTTGTATCATGTTTGATGATACATGCTAACTTGGGTTTGTGTAAGACTTAAACCTTGGTTAAGTAAATGGTTAGGGTTTTATCATCTTCTCTTGATTATTAGTTTATTTATTTATTCTTTATTTTAGGAAAAGAAAATGATATGGTTGCTTCTTTTGTTCTTTTCTTAGATGTTTCAAGAAGCTTTGACCATTCTTGTTCTTTTCCTAAACCTAACCATTTAGCTAACCTTAGTTAATTCTCTACACTTGACCATGGTTGTGTATGTGATAAGTATGATTTTATTTTCTATTTTAAAGATAACTCATCATATTATCTTCTTCTTCTTCTTCTTCAACAATGAAGAAAAGCTTGCTACCATCAATGGCAACTTGAGAAAAAGAGTGAGAAATCCAATTCTAAAGTGAACCCACTTCCTATTTCTTCATCCTCTACCACTTGCCAAGTAGTATAGGGTGTTTTCTTCACAAGTTTCTTGACTTGGTGAAGTTGGAGCTTGATCTTGTGTTGCTTCGACGTAGATCGTCTTCGGCATCGAAGTCGATGACTTAGCCCGCCCTTTCTCCGATGAAGCCGACGCTAGAGCCCGGGATCCGATGATCGCAGCGAGGAGACATCATCACGGAGCTATGGAGGTGGAGCACCAGATCTACAAAGGTTGTATTTCCGTTTACCCTTTAGTTAAGTTGTTAACTAGCTTCTCTTTTCGCATAAACTCTAGTTAACGATCCGTATTAGGGTCTCTCGGCATTTGTAAAATTTGAAAATGGCATGGTTGATGCCTTGTGAGACCTCATTAGTGTGCCTAGGAACCCTACTGTGGTATCAGAGCCTAGCTAGAGCCTTAGGCGATGCGTAGACGACGTTTGAAATCCGAACGAACATCGAAACCCTACTCCAAAATGCTCTCTGGACTTTTTTCAAAAACTGGGTTTTTTCCAGATTAAAAATGCTTAAAAAATTCAGCAGGAGATTCTAAGAATTACGGTGCAAAGACGAGCAAACGATACCCCCAAAGCGCGGCGGAACCGCAGCGGAAGCATGGCTTCTGCGGCGGTTCAGCGGCCAACTTATGAGATTACGCTTCCATTTTTGCATAGTAATTTGTCTATTTAGGTGCTGAATTTTATGGGAATTTTTAATGTTTACTCAAGAGTTGGGTTTTCTGGGGTTGTATTGGGACTTCGTTAATTCGATCGGATTGTCTAATTTTGTCTATGTTTTTTTTCCGGATAATTTTTGAATATGTTAAAAAGTTCGACCGGATATAAATACCCAACTTTTCCCCTACCGGGAAATTTCCAAGTGTTGGATCTTTCCGTGGTTTAATAATATTCTAAGTAGTGCAAGTAACGCGATGGACCCTCTAGAAGACAACAAACCTTAACTCGATTATGTGACCGTCTTGAACTGCCTTTTGAACCTTCGGGTTTGGGGCAGTACGGCGTGCTACATGTGAGGCGTTGGCTTGACCCTTCTACGGCTGGACCGTTGGTACTGAGGCATGAACTGGATGTTTTAAAACTTGTTTCATGTGTTGAGCTGTTTCGGGAAAACTTGGGTGTTCGATTGTTCGATCGGAAAGTTTAACATTTTCTATTTATCTGGAATGGGATACAATATTTGGAATTCACAAGTAGTTATGAGATAACTGAATGAATGTTATAAATATAGCACTTTAGTCTCATTTGATCGGTTGCCACGGAATTTTGATGAGATCAAAAGTCCGTCGAAATCACGTAGTGTACGCGGATATTCGCCGATAAAATTTATAGACAGCGACACCCTTTAGCCTCGACCAAGTGACTGTAGGAGAACCCCGTCGCCGAAAGCATCCGTTCGGGTGCTCGCGGCAGCGGTGTTCCGCCTTGGTGCACTTCGTCGACAGTATCGGGGGTGCGGCCGTCTACTAAAGTTTGCGACGAGCATTCGATCAGGATGTCGGGAATCCTGTTGAATTGCCCGACTTGATATTGAAAAGTGTTTTCGATATAGAGACTAAAATGCGGGGTTTATAATTGTTAGGCATGTGATGTCTAAGGAATTCATTTGGTCAGGCATGCGATGTCTGAGGAGAATGCGGATTCCAACTGTTGTAGTTTTACACTTTCTTTTCTGTGACCGTAAGTGTAATATGTGATATCGCCGGTTTCATTGCTATATGTCAACGACAATTGGGATGCGCATATTTACTTACGTTGATGACATGTGATGTTATGTGTTGCTGGATATGTTATATTGGATCGTCGCGTTTGAATAGCCGGGGTTTTTTTTATGTGAGATGAGTGTTTTTCATTTTCATTCATGTAAAAACTTGTATGTAATATTCTTTTATTGGGGCACTTCCAGGTAGCGGAAGATATCACCGTTGATGTATATTATTTACTTTTCCGCACTAGGATAGACCCAAGGAGGAGGGCACAAGTAACCGGGTTCTGGAGTCCAGTGGGAGACCAACTCGAGGAGTCGAGTCCGGGTCTCCTAACTCTAGAATCGGTAGGGTTGCTTGCCGCTCTCGTAGGGGTCTAGGGCTATGGGTTTGGCTATTCATCGCGACCGTGGAATCCGTGTTTTATACTGGCTCGTATTGAAAACACGGACGTCCTAGTATATCTAATATTTCATATGATTCTTCTGCTGCGATATCTGTGATGTGATCATGTGAAGTTCTGTGATAGATACAGTATATAGTATATATGATATATTGTATAGGCGTTGCTTATGTTTTACACCCGCGCTAGCCCTGCCCTGCTCTGCCATTAGTTACCTAACCTAACGGTGCACGAGGGGACATCGAGGCGAATGCGGATGGCATAAGTGTACGTCGTATTTATCTATGATGTTTAGGTACTAATATGATGGGACTTCATTAATATGATTAATGAAAGTAAAAGAAACCTAAAGATGTTGTAGAATCGAATTTCTAAATAAAACAGGTAGCTACAGTTCTTGCTTTGCATCACGGTGTTCCTTGTAGAACATCCTGCACCTTATTCGATAAGGAAAGGACCGAGATCCCTTCACCGGGAGTGACTCCTTTAGCAATAACTGGCAGATGCTACACCCCTCGGTTTGTTTTTTGATTGCTTCTATAGTTTCTGCTTTGCACAGTGATATATATGATATATCCCGCACCTCATTCGACGAGGAAAGGACCAACGATCCCTTCACCGGGAGTGACTCCTTTAGAAAAACTAGAAAAGCCTCAAAAACACTCCATTTCAAAATACATTCGATTCTACAACGATATCAAGTTCATTACGCAATAGGTTTTCAGAAAAACCTGTCGTAACCCTCCGTCATTTCAGATAAGTACTTGTTAGTATTCGTGGTACGTTTGTTGACTATGTTAAGGCGTAGTGTGCGGTAGCTAATTAGTGCTTATCTGCATAAGCATATGATGTGATTGGATTAGGGTAGTCGTGCGACTTTGTTGACTATGTTAAGGGTCGTGCGGGTGGGTTTAATTCAATCGGGAAATGACGGGTTGAACTTGACTAGCACTTATGATTTGTTGACTATGTTAAGGTCATATAGCTGCTAGGGGCAAAATATTATCGGGAATTTCAAGTGTTGAAATTTGCAATGAGATTGCATACCTTCTATGAGATAGTTGGATCCCGATACCCACTGTGAGTAATTGTTACTCCTGGGAGAGTTTTACACATTACAATTAGCCGATCAAGTAGGTGTCTAGAAAGGTGTCAACGGTGTTACGCCTCTGGGAAAACGAGGTTTACATTAATTAGGTTCGTGCGAAAGCACGGGGGACCTCCCTCAAAGTACCGACACTGGCCTGACTGAAAGATTGGCGAACTTGTAGCGTGTAATTAATCCCGGCTAGTCTTTCCTTTTAGGGTTTGAGGGTTTGAAGGAAGATTTGATAAAAACAGTGGGAGCCATCATGATTAGATAAAATAATAACCAATCTGATCTTGCAAGAGCATACGCTGAGTGTTTTCTTCTCTCTCTCTCCTGGAAGCGACCATATCACGCCTTAATCAAGATAATAATACTGATATATTGACCGAACCCACTTGTTATACTGAGCTGGGGAATGTTGGTCCCGCTCCAACTTATAATTGTTATAAGACAGAGCAGGAAATTGGGGAATACCAGATTTCCCATGCCGCCCAAACGAAGAAAGTGCATATGATGCATCTTCTTCGGGTGTGTTCGTTACATTGAACTGTTTCTCAGTGTCCTTTACGTCCTGGGTATATGATACCGGATCAGGATTCCGCATATGTAATATGTTACATAGGGCTACAGATAGGTAGAGAGCTGAGAACGGGTGATAAGTTTCATGAGGCAGAAAAACGGGGCAAGAGTTGCAGCCAAGTCTGTTGGTCATTGTCACCCTGTACATTGATTCTGAACGAATGTTATTAGATACCGAACCTGATATACAAAATCATATCAGTCTCTTTATTACTAAAGAAATGATAAAATTTTGTATTGTTGGATAATGTTTTGAACATTTCCTATATCAAAAGTTGATCGGTTCAGGCACGTTATCTAAAAGCATTGTCGTTCTAAATCAAACTACAGTACTTAGTATATAGAACACGCACAAGAGGAAGAGTTCAGAAATGAACGA
The DNA here is from genome assembly GCA_030015575.1 of Agapanthus africanus. NCBI lineage: Eukaryota > Viridiplantae > Streptophyta > Magnoliopsida > Asparagales > Amaryllidaceae > Agapanthus > Agapanthus africanus. Next base: position 378,341,078 of record JASDDO010000014.1, on the reverse strand, counting down.
ATCCTTCTTGAAGTATTGTAGACTAGGTCATATCAATGCGACCCGACTATCTGAAGTTACATAAACATGCATATTTAAATTAGTTTGAATTTACATCTTATGAAACTTGCCAGTCATGTCACAAAGATAATATGACCATAGCTCTATTTATTGGAAACAGAGAAAGAGTTAGTAAACTCTTGGGATGATACATGTTGATGTATAAAGGTCCCCAGTTTACACATGCCAAGACCGGTTCTTTGTACTTCATTACATTCTCTGATGATCTCTCGAGATTCAGACATATGTTCCTGTTGAAACACAAGTCCGAACCTTTTGAGATATTCACAGAATATGATTTAGAAGTAGGGAACCAAAATACGGGTACAAGTATTATGTCCTTTGATGTGATCGAGGAGGAGAATACTTGAGCACGGAAATCCTGGACTATTCTAAAAGAGAATGAGATTCTCTCTCAGAATTACTCCTCCGTATACACCATAGCACGATGGTATATCGGGGCGGAGCAGATACACCCTATTTGATATGGTGTGCTCTATGATGAGTATTACTGAGTTACCTTTTTCCTTTTAGGAGTTATGCACTTGAGATGTTGCATAACTATTGAATAGGGTTCCAATCAAATCAGTTGCCTACCACTTCATATGTGATATGGAAAGGGGAGAGCCCTTCTCTTAAGTCAGTTAAGATTTGGGGTTGTCCGGGCTATGTCTAAAAGCATAATCTGAACAAGCTCGAGGCAAGGTCTGTAATGTACTACTGGAAAGGTTCCAGCTATACAAAGTACAACAGATGATTTGATAGAACCAAAGGATTCAGTAGATTCCAACGAACCTCAGCCTCTCCGCCGATCTAGTAAGGTTCCTCACCCACCTGAGAGTTACTTCGGTTTCTCTATGACAGTGGGAGCGAGGATTGCATCATGAGATGATGACCTAACTAGTTTCGAGCTGGCCATCAAGAGTAGGGACTCTGTAAGAATGGCTGGATGCTTAGCAATCTAAGATGGAATCCATGTACACCAGCAAAGTATGGACTTTAGCTGCTATATCTGAAGGGTTAAATCCCCATCAGGAGCAAGTATATCTTGAGAAGATTACTTGGTGTAGATGGAAAAGTTGAGACTTTCAAAGCTAGACTTGTTAAAAGTTTGCATCATTTACCAGGCGTGGATTATGATGAAACCTTTTTCAAGTAACCAAGCTTAAGTCCATCCAGATCCTACTTGCCACGGCTACATACCATGACTACGATATCTGGCGGTTGGGTGCCATGACTGCCTTTCTAAATGATGTTTTAGAAGAGTGCATCTATAAGTACACAGCCAGAGGGCTTCGTAAACAGTGGGAGAAGCGGAAACGCGTGCAAGATGTTTTATGTGATAAAGCAGGCATCGCGGAGTTAGAACGTCTGTTTTGATGTAGTAGTCAAAGAGTTTGACTTCATCAAAATGGTAGATGAACCTTGTATATACAAAAAGGTAGTAGGGAGTATGGTGGTGATCCTCATAGAGTACGTGGATGACATACTCTTGATAGGGAAGGAGTTTCCTATGCTACGCTCGGTCAGTCTCCGCTTATCACAATGATTCTCCATATAGGATCAAAGTGATACCTCCTAAATCCTGGATTTTGGATCTATGAGATAGATCTAATTGGATATTAGGATACTCACTAGTTGTAGTGAGATGGTATCAATCGATCCTGGGGAGAATCACTGGAAAGGTTCCAGGGTGATAAGGACGACTGAAAGTCGGTCACAGGCATTGTCTTTACCCTCAGTAAAGGGACGGTATGTTGGAAGAGTTCCAAGCTAGATACCGTGACATACTAGACGATAAAGGTTGGATACATCGCTACTTAAGACGCTACCAAAGAGGAAGTCTGGGTGTATATTAGTTCATGAGATGAACTTAGTTCCTCCCATTGTGTGACAATGGAGTTGTGGCTTATGCCAAGGAACACCCGTCCCATCAGTGATCCAGACGTATTCTAAGGCAGTATCACCTGATCATGGAGATGGCTGATCTCCAAGGTGATCGAGGTTAGGAGAGCAGACTCAGAGGACAACACGGCGGATCCACTCACAAAGGCCTTTTCCCAGAGAGAGATTTTTATGGGATGGTTGAGTATGAGATACTACAACCACTGCTACAGATGGCCCTAGTGCAAGTGGGAGATTGTTAGTTATATGTATGCCCTAGAGGCCATTACTATACATAGGATGTATAATGTAGTGGATGCTTGGACATATATAGGGAGGACTTTCTTGCTCAACATGATAGTATGCTATCTGGTTACTCTTTACCTTAACGTGTATACTGATTGTCTCTTTGTTACATGTTGGTAAAGCCCTTAGGATGTGTACTTGACTACCTAGACTATGATGCGGATCATACTAGTGGGGACAAGGTAGTCCATAAGTACATCCTTCAAGGTCCCTAGTCGTGGGTGTATCGAGACGGGGCATCGATATACCAGTGTAGACTAGCGTATACCTTCTCGACCCATACAGATGGGCGATGGATGATCCCATATCCATTGGTGTTTGACATCAGAGATGATATACGGGTGCTCAGTGGAGACTGGGTACACTGAACGGACTCGCCGAGAACTCCCAGATGGTATTATACCTTACGTCAGATAGCAGTTCTCTGGTGACACTGGTACAGAGTAGTCTGTTGACCCGAGATCGTCATAGAGTCTTGTGTGATACCCACTGTGCTTTGATTTCCACCTTACCACGTCCAAGAGGGCATGCAAAACGGTGGTTTTTGGGTACAGTCCCGAATCACATGGAGGCAATGAGCGATAGGAGGGGATTCGTCTCTCCCGGTATAGGGAGTTGATGTTGCACTGTGTTCGATTGGCTATAACCGGAAATCCCTGGCCAGGGTTGCTGAGATGTACCGGTAAGAGTTACCAGTAGTTTCTCGAACTGTTATAGACCTCACATCGACACGACTTATCGAGCTATTGGGGACTGACGTTTACCACCCCTAGGCAAGATATGCGACATATCAGACGATCAGACCGGACTGTACGGTAAGTGTTACTGGTTGGATTCACAGAAGTGTGAGCGGGCTTTCTCGTCGATCTTCTGATCGCTCAATACCCGGGTGGCCGTTACGTTTAGCAGACCGCTTGCGGCTTGTGGGTGATTGATATGATCATCACCTGCTGCCAGCGTATTGACGAGTCTTTAGAGTCCTACACAGAGGTTTCCTGGCTCAAGCGAAACGAAATAGGAGCGCATATGAGATATGTGCGGGACCGAGAATTATACCAGTATGTTATACTGTATTCTATTCTCGTGATTTGTATCGTTGGTCGGTTATATGTGATATAGCCGGGTTACCGAATCAAGTGTTGATTCGATACATTGATACACTTGATATTAGTCGGTTGTATGCGATATGACCGGATCGTTAAATCAAGTGTTGATTTAATGATTTAATGTATAATTATATATTTGATATATTACTTTGCATTAACTAGTATTTGTTCACTTTAAATGGATTTTCTCACTTGAAGTACACAAGTTGTATATGTGATATACTTTTGTGCACTAGTTTGTATCATGTTTGATGATACATGCTAACTTGGGTTTGTGTAAGACTTAAACCTTGGTTAAGTAAATGGTTAGGGTTTTATCATCTTCTCTTGATTATTTAGTTTATTTATTTATTCTTTATTTTAGGAAAAGAAAATGATATGGTTGCTTCTTTTGTTCTTTTCTTAGATGTTTCAAGAAGCTTTGACCATTCTTGTTCTTTTCCTAAACCTAACCATTTAGCTAACCTTAGTTAATTCTCTACACTTGACCATGGTTGTGTATATGATAAGTATGATTTTATTTTCTATTTTAAAGATAACTCATCATATTATCTTCTTCTTCTTCTTCTTCAACAATGAAGAAAAGCTTGCTACCATCAATGGCAACTTGAGAAAAAGAGTGAGAAATCCAATTCTAAAGTGAACCCACTTCCTATTTCTTCATCCTCTATCACTTGCCAAGTAGTATAAGGTGTTTTCTTCACAAGTTTCTTGACTTGGTGAAGTTGGAGCTTGATCTTGTGTTGCCTCGACGTAGATCATCTTCGGCATCGAAGTCGATGACCTAGCCCGCCCTTTCTCCGATGAAGCCGACGCTAGAGCACGGGATCCGATGATCGCAGCGAGGAGACATCATCACGGAGCTATGGAGGTGGAGCACCGGATCTACAAAGGTTGTATTTTCGTTTATCCTTTAGTTAAGTTGTTAACTAGCTTCTCTTTTCGCCTAAACTCTAGTTAACGATCGTATTAGGGTCTCTCGGCACTTGTAAAATTTGAAAATGGCATGGTTGATGCCTTGTGAGACCTCATTAGTGTGCCTAGGAACCCTACACTTGCATGCGAGCTCTCTCCAAATCAGTCTTGGGAGACATCTTTTTGGAGAGAGTGAGTCCAGAGATCATAGGTTGGTTCCCACGCTTGGATTCTTCCATACTAAACCTCTTTAGTATGGTGTCAATGTACCTGGATTGGGACAATCCCAGTATCCTTTTGGATCTATCTCTATAGATCCTAATCCCCAATATGCCGGAGGCATCACCTAGATCTTTCATTGAGAATCTTTGTGATAAGAAGAGCTTGACTGATTGCAGCATAGGAATATCATTCCCTATCAAGAGTATGTCATCCACGTACAATACGAGGAAGACAACCTTACTCTCTGCTACCTTCTTATAGATATAAGGTTCATCTATGTTTTTGATGAAGTCAAACTCTTTGACTACTACATCAAAACAGATGTTCCAACTCCGCGATGCTTGCTTTAACACATAAATGGATTTAAGCAGTTTGCACACCTTTCCTCTGCTCCCACTATCTACGAAGCCCTCTGGCTAAGTCATGTACACGCACTCTTCTAAATCACCATTTAGAAAGGCGGTCTTAACATCCATTTGCCAGATTTCGTAGTCATGGTATGCAGCAATAGCAAGTAAGATCCGGATGGACTTAAGCATAGCCACTGGAGAAAAGGTTTCGTCATAATCCACACCTGGTCGTTGACGAAAACCCTTTGCTACAAGTCTAGCTTTGAAAGTCTCAACTTTTCCATCTACACCAAATTTCCTTTTAAAAATCCACTTGCTCCCAATGGGTTTTACCCCTTCAGGAGCATTTTCCAAAATTCATACTTTATTGGTGTACATGGATTCCATCTCAGATCGCATTGCATCCAGCCATTTCACAGAGTCATCACTCGTGATGGCCTGCTCGAAACTAGTCGGGTCATCATCTTCCATGATGCAATCCTCGCTTCCACCATCAATGAGAAAACCGTAGTATCTCTCTGGTGGACGAGAAACCCTACTAGATCGGCGGAGAGGCTATGGTTCGTTGGGTACTACTGAATCCTCTGGTTCTACTAAATCTTCAGTTGCAATTTGTGTTTCTGGAACCTCTTCCAGCTCTACCTCTTTGCCACTAATTTCTTTAGCAAGAAATTCCTTTTCCAAAAAGGTGGCATGTTGAGCAACAAACACTTTTTGTTCCTCAGCGTGGTAGAAAAAATATCCTTGAGAATTCTTTGGATATCCCACAAATCTGCAAAGAACTGATCGTGCCTCGAGTTTGTCTGGATTTTGTCTTTTGACATAGGCCGGACAACCCCATATCTTAACTCGTTTAAAATATGGTCTCTTCCCACTCCATATCTCATATGGTGTGGTAGGTACAGATTTAGACGGAACTAGATTCAATATGTATATGGCTGTCTCAAGCGCATACCCTTAGAAGGAAATAGGTAACTCAGCTTCGCTCATCATAGATCGCACCATATCTAATAGGGTCCGATTCCTTCGTTCCGATACACCGTTGTGCTGTGGTGTATAAGGAGGAGTAAGCTGAGAGAGAATCCCATTCTCTTTTAGATAATCTAGGAACTCATTGCTTAAGTATTCTTCTCCTCGATCAGATCGAAGGATCTTTATACTTTTGCCCGTTTGTTTTTCTATTTCGTGCTTATATTCTCTGAATTTCTCAAAAGCTTCAGACTTGTATTTCAACAGGAACACATGCCCGTATCTAGAGAGATCTTCAGTGAATGTAATGAAGTAGGAAGAACCGTTCCTGGCATGCGTAAACATGGGACCGCATACATCACTATGTACCAGTCCTAAGAGTTCGGTAACTCTTTCTCCGTGTCCACTAAACGGAGCTTTGGTCATTTTTCCTTTGAGACATGAATGGCAAGTATCATAAGATGAAAATTCGAATGAATTCAAATATCCATTTTTATGTAACTTAGCTAGCCGTGTCTTATTGATATGGCCAAGTCTACAATGCCACAAGAAGGATTCGTTCATTTCTGATCTTTTCCTCTTGTGTGTGTTTTGTATATTGAGGACTGTATTCTGATTTAGAATGAATATGCCATTATGTAACGAGCCTGATGCAATCAACTTTTGATCTAGGAATATGTTCATAACATTATCCTTTACTACAAAATTATATCCTTCTTTACTTAATAAAGAAACTGATATAATGTTGCACATCATGTTCGGTATATAATAGCACTCATTTAGAATCAGTGTATTACGACTTGGCAATACTAGGTGATATTCGCCAACTGCTTTGGCTGCAATACTTGCATCGTTCCCTACTTGAACGGAATGATCACCTTTTCCCAGTTCCCTACCTTTACGTAGCCCATGTAACAATTTACATATGTGGGATCCTGATCCGGTATCTAATACCCAGGACGTAGGGTGAACTGAGAAACAGTTTTCAATAACTAACACACCTGAAGAAGATGCATCAACATGCATGTTCTTTTGGGCGGCGTGAGAATCCAGATATTCTCCTATTCCCTGTTCAGTCTTATAACTCTTATAAGAAAGAACGGGACCAACGTTCCCCTACTCAGTATAATAAGCGTGTTCAGTCAATACATCCATATTATTATCTTGATTATGGCCTGACATGGTCGCTACCTGGAGAGAGAGAGAAGAAAATACTTTAGCGTATGCTCTTGCAAGATTAGATTGGTTATTATCTTATCTAATCAGGATGTCTCCCACTGTTTTTATCAAATCCACCTTCAAACCCTAAAAGGTAAGATTAGCCGGGATTAATTACACCCTACAATTTCGTCAATCTTTCAGCCAGATCAGTGTCGGTACTTGAGGGAGGTTCCCCGTGCTTTCGCATGGACCTAATTAAAGTAAACCTCGTTTTCCCAGAGGCGTAACCTCGTTAACACTTTTCTAGACACCTACTTGATCAGCTAATTGTCCTGTGTAAAACTCTTCCAAGAGTAACACTTACTCGCAGTGGGTATCGGGATCCAACTATCTCATAGGAGGTATGCAATCTCATTGCAAATTTCAACACTTGAAATTCCCGATAATATTTTGCCCCTAGCGATCTATGACCCTAGCGATCTATGACCTTGACTAAGTCAACAAACCATAAATGGCAAGTCAAGTTCAACACGTACATTTCCCGATTGAATTAAACCCACCCGTACGACCCTTGACTGAGTCAACAAGGCCGTGCGAATACCCTAATCCAATCACATCTCATGTTTTAGCAGATAAACACTACTTAGCTACCGTATACTACGCCTTGACTAAGTAAAAAAACATAGCATGAATACTAAATAATATCTATCTGAAATGACGGAGGGCTTCGCAGGTTTTTTCAGAAAAACCATGAGCGTAATGAACTTGATATCGTTGTAGAATCATATGAAATTTTGAAATGGAGTGTTTTTGAGGCTTTCATTTGTTTTGCTAAAGAGGTCACTCCCGGTGAAGGGATCTCGGCTCTTTCCTCATCGAATAAGGTGCAGGACATATCATATATATCACTGTGCAAAGCAAAACACTAAAAGCAATCAAAAGACAAACCGAGTTTTGTAGCATCTGCCAGTTTCGCTAAAGAGGTCATTCCCGGTGAAGGGATCTCGGCTCTTTCCTCATCGAATAAGGTGCAGGGTATATCATATATACCGCTATGCAAAGCAAAACTGTAGCTACCCTTTTTATAAAGTTTTGATTCTACAACATCTTTAAGGTTTCTTTTCTTTTTATTAATCTCATTAATAAAAAATCCCATCAGCTTATGCTTCCTAAGCATCACAGATAAATACGACTTACACTTATGCCATCCGCATTCGCCTCGATGTCCCCTCATGCACCGTTAGGTTAGGTAACTAACGACAGAGCAGGGCAGGGCTAGTGCGGGTGTAAAACATATGTAACGTCTATATAATATATCATATATACTATATACTGTATCCATCACAACATATCAAATGATCACATCACAGATATCGCAGCAGAAATATAGATATAATGTGGGATATACTAGGACGTCCGTATTTAGTATTTAGCCAACAATAGAAAATACAGATTCCACAATCGCGATGAATAGCCAAGCCCACACCCTGGACCCCTACGAGAGCGGCAAGCGACCCTACCAATTCTGGAGTTTAGGAGACCCGGTCTCGACTCCTCGAGATGGCCTCCCACTGAATCACATAAGACTCTATGACGATCTCGGGTCAACAGACTACTCTGTACCAGTGTCACCAGAGAACTGCCATCTGACGTGAGATATAATACCATCTGGGAGTTCTCGGCGAGTCCGTCCAGTGTACCCAGTCTCCACTGAGTACCCGTACACCATCCTTGATGTCAAACACCGATGGATATGGGATCATCCATCGCCCATCATATGGGTCAAGATGCGCATACGCTAGTCTACTCTGGTGTATCGATGCCCTGTCTCGATACACCCTCGACTAGGAACAGTTATAGCATGTACTCGTCGACTACCGTGGCCCCATTAGTATGATCTCATCATAGTCCCAGTAGTCTAGTACATATCCTAAGGGCTTTATCAACATGTAACAGAGAGACAATCTGAGTACATGTTAAGATAAAGAGCAACCAGATAGCGTACTATCCTGTCGAGCAAGAAAGTCCTCCCTATATATGTCCAAGCATCCATTACAATATACATCATATGTACAGTAATGGCCTATAGGGCATACATATAACTAACAAAGGGTTCCCACTCTTAACCCCTATCTTGACATGGATCTCCGTTCATGTCTAGCCTTTACCAAAACAATTGTTAATCTAATCTCTAATCGTGGTCGTGAATATCAATGAATTGATAACGCGCCTGATTAGGATGTTAACTATTCTTTTGATAAAGTTTATAAACTTTATAGGACGTAAAAGGTGTTAAAGGATTTTTAATCATCCATTGATCTACTCTAATCCTACGAACCCTAACAAGCGGAGAATTACTCGCGCATGATGGGAATAGAAGAACGGATAGAGATCATGATGTAAATAAAGAAAATAAAATTCAATAAGAATAAAACAACTACCTTTCTTAATCAACTTGATCAATTACACTTTGTTCCTTTAGAAAATGATTACAAAACCCTAGTTTGCTTCTCGATCTCTTCTTAAGGAAGTAGATGAACAGCTGATGATCAACCTGGATTCATGAGCCGTCTTGGACTTCGTGATCTCGTCGGTTTGAGGATTTTTCCAAGAGGCTCTCGTTCCTTTAAATAGCCTCAAACCCAGAATCCTTAGTTTCCTAATAGAGTAACTAGTTGTTAGGATCGTAGCCACCAAATCTCAAATCCCAACTCCTTATAGAGACCGCGGATCCACCGCAATAATGGGCATTTGGCCGCGGTTGGGCGGCATCTTGGTGTGATCTTTGGATCAAAATTCTGGAGCTTCATCTAGTTGACATGTGGTGATCTTTTGAATGTATGGATTTTGGAAATCTTCCCTAAGTCTCTGCCAGAATTGATTTCTTCGATTTACTTTAATATTTCGGCAGATTTGATCTCGATAACTCGGATTTCCTTGATTCCAGTCCTGATGTAATTTCTGCACAATATCTCAACAAATAATGTTAGTAGAATTTGTTTTTATTGAGATATTATCCTAACCATTTGATATGATATTATAGTTTAAGAAAATTGGTTAAGCATATTTGATAATGTAAGCATATTTAAATGGACTAAATATTATATAGATATTATATGCTTACATTTTCCTTCATAATGTTAATTATGATATATAAACATATGAAAATAGTATTTTTACAGATAAATTCTCATATGTGTCATATTTATAATAAACACCTTTAGATATTTAAGAAAAGTAAGGAAAATGTTATATCAAAAGTGCGATATTTTCGACTGAACAAATATGCAAATCATGGCATAAGTAGCGGACGTTCATTATAAAGAAAATAGCTATACATATATATCCTTTGTTCAACATATACGTTCCGCCTTTGAAAATGATTTAGAAAGGTTTTCTTTATAAAATTTCGTGTCATCATGGACACGTAGAAAAATATGGAGTCTATAACTCCTTTGAAATCCCCTCACAAGTATCGGTGCATGCAAAAATACCCAGGAACTGTCCTCAGACTAGTCATGTTCGGTTATTAAACTATATAGTATATATATCATAAAAACATGATGTTCGAAGGAAATCAGTCCCAAAAATGTATACAAGAATGCCACGTGCGTCTGGTGCGCACGGAAATCGAAATCAAATACAGGTGCCACGAATGTGTACGGAAACAAAACTAAGTGCAACGGGTATGCACGAAAACATATGTCGAGTGCAACGGGTGTGCACAACAACAATATCAGGTGCATCTGATATTCACGAAGAATCTCGATTTAGTGCATCTGGTGTGCACAAAATCACTGTAAGTGCACGGCGGCGCCCCGGCCGTCAACCCGACGGCCAAACGCGGAAGCGGTGATAAACTTAAATTTTGCGGACTTTGCAAACCGGCACACCCGCGCACTAAACCCCGGATCGTGCCATTAAACTAGACTAGCTAACTAACAAGAGAATGAGTTAGAGATATACCGACGATCCAAGTCCTCCGGTCTTCATCTCCACTCCGATCTCCTCGCGGGATCTCCGGTCGTCGCCTCCTCGCCGGAAGGGCACCACGTCGCCTGCATCTTTTACGGGCTCCCGCCTCGATACCGAGGCAACTCGGGCATGAAGCCGGCAACTCGACATGCCCAAGGTTTGCGGTAGGATGTGTAAAGTCTATGTCTCATTGGGGTATTGGAGTTGCCTTTGATGGAGGAATCATGAACTTTGGACTTTGGAATGAAGTGTAGAATTTTGCAAGCATGAAAATGATATGAACCAATCTTTTCTTAACATGAACTCTCTCATTCCCCTCCTCTAAATGTGGCCGGCCTCTCATCAAGAGAATGGTGGAGGAAAAATGAAAATCATCCATACATAAACCATGAAGGAGAGTGAGTGTAGGAGATGAGAAGAGGTGACCACATCCTAGACAAAGAAACATCAACCATACTTCACTCCATACCCTTTTCCAATCTCATAAATGCAAGAATGGTGCAACAAAAGAAAAGATGCTATCATATCAAAACTTATGCAATAAAACCCCTCCACTAAAGTTATTTGCACAATTGCAAATAACCCCCTCCATCGGAAAAGTCCGGCCGGGAAAGAACAAAGGAAAACCGGCCGGAACAGAAAGCAAACTGGCAACTCCAGAAAACTGGTCCCGTAATAAATTACAGGAAAACCCCGATACTGTGCATACACACCCGCATCTGTATTCCGTCCGGATACAAATGCAATGAGACAAAATCTACACTGTACTAGACTAGGACCGGCTTAAGCCAAAGCCGGCTAGTAATATCCGTCCGATCCTGATCCGTGCAATACCGCACGTATCTGATCGAACGCTGCCATATAACCATACGGCCACTAGTATAAAACTGTCCGATCCTGATCCGTGCAATACCGCACGTATCTGATCGGACCTTGCCATATCTCCATACGGCCTCTACAGCGTTTCGCCCGAAAGCTTGAGTAACTGAAAGTGTGGTGGACTCTAAAGACTCGTCAATACTATGGCTGTGGATTTAACCACTAGCACGTCAGAGGTATAAGCCAATACTTGACGGGCCACCAGCTATTGACTAAAAGGGACGTCGATGAGTGAACTCATCCTGACACCCTACTGAGCCTGTCAGTGACAATATCCGTCCAGTCCGGTCCGTTCGTCTATGAGCATCGCATGGCGGGCCTAGGGGGTTGGTAAAAGTCAGACCCCCAAAAGCGGTACAAGTCATGTCGGAGTGTAGCCCAGAACACCCTGAGATACTACTGGAATACCTACCAGTAAATCTCCTGCCTTGGCCAAGGTCTTCGTGTAATGGCTCTCCTAGACACAGCGCGACCTCACCCCCAATACCGGGAGAGACGAACCCCCGAAGATCCGCTCACTGCCTCCATGTGGCTCGGGACTGTACCCAACTAAAACCTGTTTGCACGACTCCTTTGAGCCGTGGTAGGGTAGTAATCAAAGTACAGTGGGAACTCACACGAGACAAATGACGATCCCCAGGTCGATGAACTAACCTGTACACATGTCACCAGGGAACTGCTATCTGACGTCAAGTATAATCCCAACTAGCAGGTTCCCGGCGAGTCCTGTCCGGTGTACTCATAACCCAATGAGCACCTGTATACATCTTAGGTGATCCAACTGACACCAGTGGCTTGTGAGACCGGCCACCGCCCCTCGTCGGGGTCTCGACTGTATACACTAGTCTACTCTGGAGAATCGATGCCCTGTCTCGAAACTCCTACGACTAGGGACCTTTTAAGGATGTGCTAATAGACTCCAGCTCTCACTTATATGATCGCCCTCATACTGCCGGCAGTCAAGCAAGAATCCTAGGGGCTCTATCAACGTGCAATAGTGACCTGTCATGTCACCTAAAGCAGTACACAATGATAAAGATAAACCAGATAGCATACTATCATCTCGAGTAAGACTGTCCTACCGGGATAGGTCCTCCCTCAATCATTGCAATCACGTGCCTGTGATCCAATAATTGACTCTGAGGGCACTATCTCCAACAATCTCCCACTTGCACTCAAGGCTAATTATTGCGATGTCGCATACTCACAGCCCGTGTGATACCGAACACCCAACTCCTCTACTTGTCAGTCTCACAAAGCTCGTTTGCGAAACTATTGCGTTCAAGGAATAGCCTCAGCGAGTGGATCCGCTTAGATGTTTCTTTCTATGTCTCTCTATACCTCATGTTCGCGGAGAAAGCCATCTCCCGAAATGAGCAATACCTGTCTTAGAATGTCTGGATGTCTGATGGGACCTAGCTCATAAATGAACTCCAAATCCAAACTTCTTAGACTGTATCGTCAACTGAACTTAATCAGTATCCTGCGCCAAGCCTCCCTCAGTATCTGCCTGGATCACCTGTCCAAAATACTGTCCCTCGTCAGAGGGAAAACTATAACTCTGTCAACCTCCTTGTCGTCCAGGTCACCTTGGAAGCCTGGAATGATAACTGTCTCCCGAAGGAGAATGCTGCTATCATATCCCTAGAACATCCACTTATGTTCTAAAACTGCCTCCGACTGTTTCTCCAGGATTGGATGAATATCAACTTATTGCATCTAGTGCAAGAACAACATCTGGTGTGGTACTTGACATCTCATGTGATTGACTCAATTGCCTAAGCAAGTGATCTGCCAATCATGTACATCCCTCTCTACTTTAGTCTGTAAGACACCTTTAGAGAAGGTGACTCCATTACCTGCAGGTACACTACCGTGCCAGGAGTCGTCCATTCTAAATACTCTTAGAATGCTGTCAAAGCACCCTGATTGGGAAACCACCCAAATCTAGATCTAAAACCATAGATCTAGTAACCAGTATGTCTGATATTATGTCCAAGTCCCATGTGGAGAAACCACTGTGTGACGACCAAAGTATAACCGATCGTAGTATAGGAATATCACTTCCTACTACCTTCTCAACAGATCCATCCCCTATTCTGATGACGTCAAACCTATGACTGTCACATCAGAAATGGATGATCTATCTCCGCTACATCTGCTTTAGTCTATAAATAGACACAAGCCTGATGTCCACCAATGCTTCCGCTGCTCCCACTGACTACGACAACCCTCTGGTAGAGTCATATAGACGTGCACTTCCAAAGCAAGTTTAGAACGACGCTATACTCATCCTCCTGCCGGGTCTCGCAGCCTGGAACAACAACAATGGCAAGTGTGGGTAAACAAGAACTTCCCTGTCACCGTCCTTGAGGCTACCGGAGTACCTCTCGGGTGCCTGAAGTTACCCACCTTATCTGCGGAGTGGCCAATGGAATGTCAAATCAGATTGAATCTTTAGGTTCCTTATCAAATCTTCAGTAATCGTTTGCGGTTCTGGAATCACTTCCAGTTCTACCATACTCCCACTGCTGTTTTTGAAAAAATTCATTTTTAACAAAACTGTGGCGAGTCTTGAACAATATTTCTATTGATCTGCCAGATGGTAGAAAATCAACCCTCGTCACAGCCTGGGTCAACCCACAAACAGCCATTACAGAAACGTGCCTTGAGTTATCCAGAGTCTGGTTTTAATCATAAGCCGGACAACTCCCCGTACCTTAACAATGTTAAGATATGAACTGTACTATATCCAATACAGAACCAGAGGCACTGATTTAATTGAACCAGATTCAAATCATGCAACTATCTCCAGTGCATGTCAACTAAATGGAAGGAGGCCGATCAGCGTTACTCAACTTAGGAATGCTTCCAATTATGAGTAACCTGAAAGAGAATCAATTTCTCTTTATCATTACTATCAACTGAATACCATGCACAAGTATCTACATCTTCGATCACTTTGAAGAATCCCGATACTTGCTACACCTGGTTCTCTACTCTATTCAAATACCTATAACTCCTCAAAACTCAGACCCTGTGTTTCTAGGAAACACATGTCTAAGAACTAGAGAAGTAAAAAGTAAACAGAATATAGTATGAGGACCAACCCCTCTGTCCTAATGGACACTGGACAACATACAATACTCTGTATGAGTCCGCTGAGTCTAACAACTCTTTCACTGTATGTCGTAGGTTGAAAACTGTACTTATGGTTAAGAAGAATTACACCGCTGTTCAATGCTCCTTACCTAACCATCCACTGATATAGGTAAATGTCATCGACATAATATCAAAAAGTATATCTCACTCTATGAAAATAGACGTACAGATATATCAATTTGAAATTGGTGCACAACAGCGGATATTCAAAACCAAATATTTGCCGACCGGCAAACAACCCAGGTGATCTCCTCAAATATCACCGATTACAACGAATCCCGATATAATGAGGATGATCACCCAATTCCCAATAACTTACTCCCACTCATCATCTGTAAAACCATACAGATGTGAGAATCATACCTGGTAAATACATACCCTGGAGCAAGTGTCTAATTGGGAAATCAGTTTTCTATTAACTGTACACAGTGAACCTGAAACATCGAAATGTTTCGTTGGGGTATCCTGGTATTCCCAGTAATGCCTCATCCATTATCCAGATTCACAACTATAACCGTATAATTCTTTGCCACCTTTCCAAATCCCTTCATATGTCTTTAGTCATTACCTTCTGTACACCCCTTTAGGCCAAATGGTTTTCTTCCTTCCCTACCGTTCGGCACCAGCCTATGGTTTGGAAGAAGACTATCCAAAAAGCATAAAGGGTGTACTGTCCTAATCCTAGGAACACTCGCATCGCGAGAGAAGGTGAAGATAAAAGACACCTGAATGTACTTTATTCCTATTTCTCCTGAACCAGGATCCATCCCCGAACTGGAACAAGTTCCTTTCGAGTTCGTATATAACCATACGATGGATTATCCAATAAAATGGGATCTTCGTAATGATACGGAGTGTCCTGGAGAAATACAAAGGTGATTTAGGATTGGCGAAGGAATACATGGTTTGGTCGTGAATATCTGTTGCAATTTACTTTGCCCTCTTACTAATCCCTTACTTTGTCTTAACTTAATACCTTCTGTACACCGTTTAGGCTAATTGGCTTTCTTCCTTCCCTACCGGTCGGCACCAGCCTATGGTTTGGAAGAAGACTATCCAATTTGCGTAATAGGTGTACTACTCCTAAATCAAGGAGTACTCGCAACCTGAGAGAGGGTGAAAAGAAAAGACAACTGAATAGTCTTATCCGTTTTCTCCAGAACCGGAAACCATCCTCGAATAAATCCCTTCGAGTTCGTATCTAACCATACGATGGTTTTGTCCAATGGAAGTGGACGTTCGTAGTAAAACGGGGTGTCCTGGAGAAAAGGGTAAAAGCAGGAGTGGCAATGAGGTTTGCAACTCTGACAATCCAAAAGCCAGTGTTAAGTAGGTTGGGTCAACTTGGTCACTGAGTCATAGTCTAGGGTCGGGTCAATGGTCGCTGCTACAGAGAGAGAGAAAAGAAACACTCAGCGTGCACTCTATCCTAGATCAGAATGGTTATCACTTTTTCTAATCAGGAAACCTCCCACTGTACCTCAAACTCTCCTCCAAACCTGAAAGAAGAATTAGTCGGGGTCACCCGAGGAGTAAACCAATTCATCAGTGGGAATCGGGATCCAACTCTCATCGCATGACAACGTGACGGAATCCGCTCACGGTATCACACTCCAGAAGGTATGCGCATATCTGGCAAGTTTCAGTACTTTTGAAACTCCCGATGTGATTTCTGCCCCATGCTCTTATGACCTTGACTTTGGCCAACATATCATAAGTCACATGTCAAGTTCAACCCGTCATTCTCCAGGTTAATTTGAACCCACCCGTACATACCCTTGACTTTGGCCAAAATGGCAGTACGACTGTCCCAAACCAACGCATCTATCTATGCTGCATATGAATACCCCAATAGCTACCAATCACCGTGCCTTGACTTTGGCCAACATACACAGCTTGAATACTATTGACTACCCATATGAAACGACGGAGGGCTACGAATGGTTTCTGGCGAAAACCTTTAACGTAATGAACTTGATCTCGTTGAAGGAACGGATAGCTTTTTAGAAAATATAGTGACGAAAACCTTTTACTAAAGAGGTCACTCCCGGTGAAGGGATCTCGGCTCTTTCCCCGTAGAATGGGGTGCAGGATATTCCAAATGAATACCACGATGCAAAACAAAAGTGATCGGCTATAGTGAAGTTAATGCCCTGACGCAAACTTCTGTACAAGGGGTCACTCCCGGTGAAGGGATCTCGGCCCTTGCCTCGTCGACTGAGGAGCAGGATATTCCAAATGAATACCACGATGCAAAACAAAAGTGAACGTCCTTGCAATAACAGCTTTTTGAAAAGTGTTCCAACAACATCAGAATAGGTTTGTTTAACTTGCATTGATCCGAATCAACGCAGTCCCATCAATTGATCACACCACAAAGAACGAAAATATACTGACGTACGTATATGCCATCCGCATTCGCCACTGGGTCCCGTCATCACCCGTTAGGTTAGTTAACTAACGGCAGAGCGGGGACTGGACTAGCGCGGATGTCAAACATATACAACATCTACTAATATATATACCAATATATTATATTTCGCTCAAGGCGTGAAAAGAAATGCAACATCACAGAAATGTACAGCATCACAGAACAATACAGATATCTGGGATCCCCGGGTTTCACAGAGCCACTACTGAAACCCGACGTTCCCCTGGTCGTGTGGATAGCCTGTGCAATGAAATCCTAGACCCCTACGGGCGCGGCAAGTCACCCGCCAAAACCTGAAGCGAGGCAGCCCCCTTCAGCTCCGTGAATGGACCACCCAGCACTCCACGGAATCCGGCAACTTGGGCACCCCTCCTGGGTCAACCTGTACCCCCTACGAGTGCGGCGAATAGCCCGCCAATCCCAGAGTGAAGCCCCCTCCGTCTCAATGCCATGAGATGCGGGCTTGTTGCCCTCCAGAACCCGGCTATCCGTGCACCCCTCCACGGGGTAATCCTAGTACAGAAAGTAAAATATACATACACCGGGTACATCGACCGCAACCAGGTCGTGTCCCAAAAGAATAATACAAACAGGCGGTGACGGCAGTCCACATGTCGGACGCTCGCCCCGCAATATCAAAAGTACATAATACACCAACACTGTACTAGCATTGCATCCAGGCTATCCCCCACGACCGATCCGCAACATCACAGCAAATACATAGAACATCAACGTGAAAGTCACGTTCGCAAATCCGTCTAACCGGGCTATAGCAGTTAGACCGGATTTACCGATCGAGTGACATTCACGGTCGCAGATATAATGTAAATACTGTGAAAAATGTGTTTAAAATTTTCCGATTGACCAAAAATTAACAAGTGGGCCCCCAATCAAAACTGTAGCATTCACAGAAAACCTGGGCCCAATTTTAATATCCCAGAAACCACATTTCTCACTCAGGAACACACTAAAAAAATTTGGAAGTATGAACAGTTAAAACCGCCGCGGAAGCGCGGCCCAAGCAGGGGTTTGGCCGCCCTTCCGCGGCGGAATAGTGAGATCATGG
Source organism: Agapanthus africanus (assembly GCA_030015575.1). Lineage (NCBI taxonomy): Eukaryota > Viridiplantae > Streptophyta > Magnoliopsida > Asparagales > Amaryllidaceae > Agapanthus > Agapanthus africanus. The sequence continues at coordinate 378,322,613 of JASDDO010000014.1, read as the reverse complement.
TACCAATTTTTTTCAGCATGCTTATAATTCCCTGCACATCACTCTGAGACAACCTGAAAAATTTTTAGACTCAAAAAAAATTCGACAGAAACTGATGTGCTTGAAATACGTGTTTTCGGGATTTTGTTCGATCGGAAACGTAAAACACATTACACAAAAGCTAGACGAAGTTAATGGCGAGGCTCTGATACCACTGTAAGTGCACGGCGGCGCCCCGGCCGTCAACCCGACGGCCAAACGCGGAAGCGGTGATAAACTTAAATTTTGCGGACTTTGCAAACCGGCACCCCCGCGCACTAAACCCCGGATCGTGCCATTAAACTAGACTAGCTAACTAACAAGAGAATGAGTTAGAGATATACCGACGATCCAAGTCCTCCGGTCTTCATCTCCACTCCGATCTCCTCGCGGGATCTCCGGTCGTCGCCTCCTCGCCGGAAGGGCACCACGTCGCCTGCATCTTTTACGGGCTCCCGCCTCGATACCGAGGCAACTCGGGCATGAAGCCGGCAACTCGACATGCCCAAGGTTTGCGGTAGGATGTGTAAAGTCTATGTCTCATTGGGGTATTGGAGTTGCCTTTGATGGAGGAATCATGAACTTTGGACTTTGGAATGAAGTGTAGAATTTTGCAAGCATGAAAATGATATGAACCAATCTTTTCTCAACATGAACTCTCTCATTCCCCTCCTCTAAATGTGGCCGGCCTCTCATCAAGAGAATGGTGGAGGAAAAATGAAAATCATCCATACATAAACCATGAAGGAGAGTGAGTGTAGGAGATGAGAAGAGGTGACCACATCCTAGACAAAGAAACATCAACCATACTTCACTCCATACCCTTTTCCAATCTCATAAATGCAAGAATGGTGCAACAAAAGAAAAGATGCTATCATATCAAAACTTATGCAATAAAACCCCTCCACTAAAGTTATTTGCACAATTGCAAATAACCCCCTCCATCGGAAAAGTCCGGCCGGGAAAGAACAAAGGAAAACCGGCCGGAACGGAAAGCAAACTGGCAACTCCAGAAAACTGGTCCCGTAATAAATTACAGGAAAACCCCGATACTGTGCATACACACCCGCATCTGTATTCCGTCCGGATACAAATGCAATGAGACAAAATCTACACTGTACTAGACTAGGACCGGCTTAAGCCAAAGCCGGCTAGTAATATCCGTCCGATCCTGATCCGTGCAATACCGCACGTATCTGATCGAACGCTGCCATATAACCATACGGCCACTAGTATAAAACTGTCCGATCCTGATCCGTGCAATACCGCACGTATCTGATCGGACCTTGCCATATCTCCATACGGCCTCTACAGCGTTTCGCCCGAAAGCTTGAGTAACTGAAAGTGTGGTGGACTCTAAAGACTCATCAATACTATGGCTGTGGATTTAACCACTAGCACGTCAGAGGTATAAGCCAATACTTGACGGGCCACCAGCTATTGACTAAAAGGGACGTCGATGAGTGAACTCATCCTGACACCCTACTGAGCCTGTCAGTGACAATATCCGTCCAGTCCGGTCCGTTCGTCTATGAGCATCGCATGGCGGGCCTAGGGGGTTGGTAAAAGTCAGACCCCCAAAAGCGGTACAAGTCGTGTCGGAGTGTAGCCCAGAACACCCTGAGATACTACTGGAATACCTACCAGTAAATCTCCTGCCTTGGCCAAGGTCTTCGTGTAATGGCTCTCCTAGACACAGCGCGACCTCACCCCCAATACCGGGAGAGACGAACCCCCGAAGATCCGCTCACTGCCTCCATGTGGCTCGGGACTGTACCCAACTAAAACCTGTTTGCACGACTCCTTTGAGCCGTGGTAGGGTAGTAATCAAAGTACAGTGGGAACTCACACGAGACAAATGACGATCCCCAGGTCGATGAACTAACCTGTACACATGTCACCAGGGAACTGCTATCTGACGTCAAGTATAATCCCAACTAGCAGGTTCCCGGCGAGTCCTGTCCGGTGTACTCATAACCCAATGAGCACCTGTATACATCTTAGGTGATCCAACTGACACCAGTGGCTTGTGAGACCGGCCACCGCCCCTCGTCGGGGTCTCGACTGTATACACTAGTCTACTCTGGAGAATCGATGCCCTGTCTCGAAACTCCTACGACTAGGGACCTTTTAAGGATGTGCTAATAGACTCCAGCTCTCACTTATATGATCGCCCTCATACTGCCGGCAGTCAAGCAAGAATCCTAGGGGCTCTATCAACGTGCAATAGTGACCTGTCATGTCACCTAAAGCAGTACACGATGATAAAGATAAACCAGATAGCATACTATCATCTCGAGTAAGACTGTCCTACCGGGATAGGTCCTCCCTCAATCATTGCAATCACGTGCCTGTGATCCAATAATTGACTCTGAGGGCACTATCTCCAACAATCACATCTAGTGTGCCACGTGTGCGCAAGAATCTCACTCAAGTGCTCAAGGTGCACAAAAATATAAATCCAGTGCACTAAAGTGCACGAAAACAAATATCGAGTATCAAAATCAAAATCAACGGTATACGACATACATCAATCGAAATCAAGTATACCGCGGTATATAAACTCATAAACATGTGCATCTGCGTGCACAAAACCTATATCAAAACTGAAAACTCGTGTAACTACACCGAATGCATAAGTCAAAATCATGTGCATACTGTATGCAAGAAATCGAAATCAAATATCTCGGAATGAATAAAAATCAAGTGCAATGGGTACGCACAAAACGAAATCAGTACAACTGATACATGAAAATACGAATCAAGTGCAACTGTAGTGCACATAGGAAATATCAATCACGAAACAAATCATCAAAATACTGGAATCCAAAATGATGAAAACGTGATGTCCGAATCACCAAGGCGAAATTCATAATAACTGCCGTCAAAGTGCCATTCCTCCAATATCGAAAGGTGCTGGTACATCTAAGGCTGAAAGAGCAAGATATCTATTTGCCTCTTGCCCATGGTATGTTGTCCTCTACTGTTAGGTCCTCGTTTTTCTCTGCAGATTACCAGTTACATGACTTCTCGGCTCAACAGCTCGATTCGGAGTAATGACGGAAACATTCCCGTTCTGGCGCTTCTTTGAAGATCTCCTGGCCAATTCACATGGCCACTCGTGACGTATCACGTCAACGATAGAAGTCTCTGGCCCACTGAGTGTGCGCGATACAATCGATCCTGGTTTAAGTCTATATGGAAAAGAGCTTCCGAAAAATCCTGTCCGGGTCTCTTTCCAATCTCATCTCTGCCGAACTGCCCGGAATTTGGCACTATTTACTTAATCCGTTTCTTGTTCCGGGACAGCTGCATTCTCATCACGATGTTCTTCTGGAAAGGTGTCCGTATCTAACGGGTCTGCGTGCGTAGTAAATCACTGACATCAACGGAGTGGAATGAAAACTCGTGGAAATTGTAACATTTCAAAAAAAAAAAAATTATTTTTGGGAATTTTTATAATTTAATATTATTTTATTGAATATTTTAATATTTCGGTATAATTAAATACCGATAAATAGGGGAAAATTTTGGAAAAATTATGGGAAATTCTAAAATAGGGTATTTTATGGAATTATGCCATTTTTAAGTTTTTATGATTAGTTTGACACTAATTTAGTGCTAATCGCGATTAAAAAGCGCTAATTGGATTTTTGGCATTTTTGTGCAAAACATGCACATATCATTTTTTTGTGCTCTACACTTGTGCATTTCTACCATGGTTTTTCATTTTGGTTTACTATTTGAGTGAGAAGGATTTTGAATAGAAAAGGAAAAGAAAAGAAAAGGAAAGAGAAAGGATTATTATATGAGGTATGGTGAGAGAGAGAGAGGTATGGGTTTCGTTTGACCAAGGACTTAGCCATTTCCCTTCATCCCTTCCCTCATTTCTCTCCCTCTTCCTCCATAGCTGCTGCTGCTCCTGCTCCTCATTCTCCCCCTCTTCAACTCCCCAAAACACCTATAAAACAACTCCAAAACCCTATCTCCATTTCACTAAAAGTGTGCACAAGATCAAGACCAACACATTGGACCAAGAAAGCAAGGATTTTGGCCACTAGGGGCAACTCAAGAAAATTCTTGATTTGCCAAATGAGGTATTTACTGAACCATTAGCTTAGTTTTAGCATTTCTTATACCCCTATGTTAAGATTAGAATCGATATCGTGTGATTTTGTGGATTTATAAAAACCTAGTTAGGGTTTAGTGGAAATTGTGGGTTATGATGTGAAATTGAGCTCAGTAGAGGAGACACAAATACCTTAGTGCTAGATTTGAGACCCAAACCTGAGACTAGAAACCCAAAATACGGAATTATGAAATCGATATCAGGGAAAACTGTAAATCTGTCACTGTTTTTGGATATCTGCTTTCACCCCGAGGCTCCTAAAATAAAATTGGTTTGACAGAGGGATGTGCAGGCACCCAGGAACCACCACACAAATCCCCAGCCCCTAACCCTTTAACCTGGCCATAGATTTAATCCCTCTGGCCGCAAATTGCGGCCAGAGCAGGTTGAAACCCCCTCGTTTTTGGTGCAGGGCCCTATCTCCAGTAAATTTGACCTTTGGTATGTGCAATTTTGACTGATTCCTTCTAGGATAGAATCTGGGGTAGTTTTCTTATGTTGGCGCATGTTTTACGACTTGTTTTAGCATGGATTTTAGTATTTGATGATTCGTTTCTGTCGGGTGGCGTTTGAACGTCAACGGCAAAGGGTTATTGATCGTGTTTGCATGCGAGACTATAGGTTTTTACCTATGGGCGTAGCGTGTGCCGTTTTAGTTTCCGATGTGATTTTCATGTGCTTTAGTGTTTGTGATATCCTTGTAGGTACCCCACGTGACATCGAGGCATTGAAGATAAAGATGGCGACATCGGCATCGGCACAAAAGAAGCAAGTGGGTAGATTTATATCTACAGGGAGAAGTCGGGTGGATGGCGTATAGCACCCCCGCAGTTCGTGGTGATGTATACGAATACGTATACACACATATATTGAATATATTGTTTGAGATTATTGATGTTAAAAGATGGATATTTGGTGTGTTTGGATTGGTTTAGTGTTGCGAAACCCTAGAGTAGTGGTTGCACCACACATACACACACACCCATACTTGCATACATTCTTCTTTCATATGTGCTTATATGGGAATATATGATTATGTGTTCACATGAGTATGGGACTATGTGATCATATACAAGATTTGAGGATAGTATTTGGGATTTGAGATGAGTCGATGAGATGTGATTTGAGACCGTGAGATCGGTGATATGGCAGGATTCATATTTGAGATACGTCATGATGTTTTAGCGGATCTTTGGACGACGATACCATGTGAATAGTGATTTATATAAAATGGTTGACATGAGATCAGATATGTTAAGATATTCATAATAAGTCGCATTGGGCGATGTATACCTCTTTATGACGATATATGATGATGATATCGGTTTGTATGAGACCGTCGATCAATAGTCAGGTCACGATTATATTGACGATATTAGTATTGTACTAGACATAGATCAGTACCCGGATTGTGATCTTTGATAAAGAGAATACCAGATGAATAATATGATGAATGTGATATTGACCCGTACCCAGATTTGGGATGCCGTACGACGGATTTACGTACGAGCTATATATTGATGTTTGATCCGCACTCTTGACTTGGGAATATCTGATTATAAATATGGTATCGGATGTGATATTATCGAGGCGGGATCACCGACTAATATATATATGTATATATATGTATCGACTCAGATGTTAGGCGGTTTCCTTACCTTCAGTTAGTCTGTTAGCTCAGCCGTATAGTTTAGTGTAGTTGTTAGACTAGATTCGACTCCTACCTATTTCAAAAACTAACGGATCGTGGGTATTTTAAAGACCGGTCGAGGGATTCTACGGATATTTCAAAGGAATTATCTTTTCTTAAAAACACCGTAGCCTTTATTTTCAAAACACCGCGATTTGTGTTATTTCAAATGGCACCACTGTAGAACTCATATTTTATTAAATGCAGATTAGTTATCGTTGTGTTTAGTATTCAGCTCCCGCACATTATTGATGTTCGCTCCGCATCGCATACTTATTTTGTGATTCATATACCATTGTTGATATTATGCTGTTAGGACACCAGCACCATTACCGATGATGCGTATGTACCACGTACACTTACTTGCCGGCTCACACACATCTTCATCGGTAATTGCCATGTCACTACACTTAGAAAATACTATTACATTGACATAGCTTGTTAGCTAATAGTTTAGACATGATATTAGTGTACTTGCCTTATATGCTAGTTCAGACATTGTAGTTATTACCTACTACTTCATGCATGTTATTATTCACTGTTATGCCGCATTCATGGATTCTCATGCCTATATTCACTGTTTACATGCTATTGAGGATTTGGATTCGGATTTTCATGAGATTTCCTGGATTTGGGGGGAAACCGTAAAAACATTTATAAACTTCTTTTCTCTCTCTTTTAAATGAAAAGTGCGGTTTTCCTATGATGTATGAGTCGTCCACCATGAGTTTGCTGATGGATTTCGAGACCCGATTCGAGGAGTTAGATGAACCGTTTCGGGTATATGGTGGGCCCGGTGCGGTACCCCGGGGCGAGAAGGTCGTGTTGTTGACGTTGAGCCTGGCAGGGAAGCACTACCAACCGGTGATTTTACCCGACGCGTCGGATATCCGGAGGATACCGTCGTGGTCTTGAGATTGATGGTAGGGGCCGGTCTGGACTGACGCGCCCTAGATAGTGAGATTGAGATACTGAGATTTCGTGATATTGAGGTACTGAGATTTGATGATATAGGCCAGTCCGGATAGCCGGAGCCTGGGATTTTGAGACATTAGGATTTATGTTTTGTTTCAATGCTAGACACTGTTTATGCTGATTTCACTTATGATACCTCGCTTTAAAAATACAGTAATCTCACTAAGTTATGAAAGCAGTTTCTTCAGTACATGTATTCTGTTTTCATGCATTCATACATCATCCATTTGATATATTGCTATCTGAGACACAGACACGAGCACTTGGTATTACTGTTGTTTAGAGGTATACCCTAGCCATTGTTATAGGCTGCCGGTTATATATTGGAGGATATATATTGATCGTATGACCTAGGATTGCATCATACATGCGATTACTGTTCGTAGATGTATTCTATTCACGAGTTGGCAACTCACCCCCGTTGTGTCATAGTTTCTTGCAAGTTTTGCCGTACAGGTTTCATTACGGCTTTGCTGGCACTGCTTCTTTTCAAGTGACTTGCTAGAAGGTGGGTTTATTTGCATCGTACCCATCATTATACCTTGTATATTATTATTCTGTTGTATCTAGAAGTTCCATCAACCAAACATGTATTTATTTCAGGGATAGAGACCAGTGATGTTTATTCTTTCAACCTTAGAGTCGCGCGTTGTATTTCTATGGATTTCTTGCTGTTTTGAGTTTCTTTTTCTGTTGTGATCCTCGCCTTTTGGCGTTGTATATTATTGTTGGAGATAGTGCCCTCAGAGTCAATTATTGGATCACAGGCACGTGATTGCAATGATTGAGGGAGGACCTATACTGGTAGGACAGTCTTACTCAAGATGATAGTATGCTATCTAGTTTATCTTTATCATCGTGTACTGCTTTAGGTGACCTTACAGGTCACTATTGCACGTTGATAGAGCCCCTAGGATTCTTTCTTGACTTCCAACAGTATGAGGGCGATCATATACGTGGGAGCTGGGGTCTATAAGCACATCCTTAAAAGGTCCCTAGTCGTGGGAGTTTCAAGACAGGGCATTGATACTCCAGAGTAGACTAGTGTATACAGTCGAGACCCCGACGAGGGGCGGTGGCCGGTCTCACAAGCCACTGGTGTCAGTTGGTTCACCTAAGATGTATACAGGTGCTCATTGGGTTATGAGTACACCGAACAGGACTCGCCGAGAACATGCTAGTTGGTTTTATACCTGACGTCAGATAGCAGTTCCCTGGTGACATGTGTACAGGTTAGTTCATCGACCTGAGATCGTCATTTGTCTCGTGTGAGTTCCCACTGTACTTTGATTACTACCCTACCACGCTCAAAGGAGTTATGCAAACAGGTTTTAGTTGGGTACAGTCCCAAGCCACATGGAGGCAGCGAGCGGATCTGCAGGGGTTCGTCTCTCCCGGTATTAGGGGTGAGGTCACGTTGTGTCTAGGAGAGCCATTACACGAAGTCCTTGGCCAAGTCAGGAGATTTACCGGTAGGTATTCCAATAATATCTCAGGGTGTTCTGGGCTACACTCCGACACGACTTGTACCGCTATTGGGGGTCTGGCTTTTACCAACCCCCTAGGACCGGCATACGATGCTCATAGACGAACGGACCAGACTGTACGGATATTTTCACTGACTGGCTCAGTAGGGTTTCAGGATGAGTTCTCTCATCGACGTCCCTTTTGGTCAATACCTGGTAGCCCGTCACGTATGGCTAATACCTCTGACGTGCTAGTGGTTAAATCCACAGGCAAAGTTTTGACGAGTCTTTAGAGTCCCCCACAGACCGTTTTCTCAAGTTTCGGGCGAAACGCTATAGAGGCCGTATAGAGATATGGCAGGGTTTGATCATATACGTGCGGTATTGCACGGATCATGATCGGACGGATAATACTAGCGGGCTTTGGTTTAAGCCGGATCCTAGTATTGTACAGTGTAGATTTTGTCTCATTGCATTTGTATTCAGTGGGAATACAAATGCGGGTATGTATATACAGTCGCGGGGTTTTCCTGTAATTTATTACGGGATCAGTTTTCTGAAGTTGCCAGTTTGTATTCCGTTTCGGCCAGTTTTCCTTTGTTCCTTCACGGCCGGATTTTATCCGTTGGAGGGGGTTATTTGCAAGTGTGCAAATTAGATATATGGAGGGGTTTTCTTGTAAATGGAGATATTATGATAATCTAGCATCTTTAGATTCCATTCTTTTCTTCACATGGTTAGCATTAAATGAGATAGGAAATGATTTGGCTTTGGCGTGACATTAATTTCTCATTATCATCACATTTTCTTATGGTCACCTTCCACCTAGCTTGTGCTCCCCCCCTTCATATTTCCCACTCTCATTTGGCCGGCCACTTGGGGGAAGATGAGAGATTTTTGTGAGTGAGGAATTTTTGCTATCTCATTTTTCCATTCATGCAACAAAGTTTAGCTCCACTTAAAAGTTCATTTTTCCTTCACCTCCATCAAAAATGGCAACTTCACAACCCCTTTGAGACAATGGATTCTACACTTAGCCTACAATATTCTTGGGCACGTCGGCTCGCCAACTTCATGCTCGAGTTGCCTCGGTCCAAAGGTGGGAGCCCGTAAAAGATCCCGGCGATGTGGTGCCCGTTCCGACGAGGAGATGAAGACCGGAGATTCCGCGAGGAGATCGGAGTAGAGGCCGAAGACCGAAGGACACGGATCGCTTGGTTGTAACGTTTTGGAAATCGTTATGCGATTTCGTCCGTTTTAGGGTAAGTTTGTCGGTATTTTCCGTTTTTACCCGACTGTGAACAAACGACCATATAGACTTGCCAGCACCTAGATTAGCAAAAATAAAGCTAGTGCGCGAACTTTGGGAGTATATGGGACGTTTTGGTTCAATTTGGTTTTTCCCAATTTTTAATATTATTTTAATGCGGTATTTAAATTTTGGGAAAATTTCCGTTTGCGATCTTTTCTTTAAACTTTGAGTTAGGAAATCCTTCTCACTCACCTAGGGATTTTGTGTGGCCTAGGATTTAAGATAGGATTTAATTGAAAAAGAAAAGATAAGAGAAGAGTTAGATGCATGCATGTGTGTGTATGTGTGCAAGTGCAATTAATTGGCAATAAATGGAGGAAATTGCTAGGAAACCCTCACAACTCCACCTCCTCACTCCCTTGGCCGAAATCCCCTCCTACCTACTGCCTTTGATCATTTCCCATATCATTTTAATTCATTCAAAACTCACAAACCCTCAAAATTCTGAAACCTTTCACAAAAATACCAAAAGCTTAGGAATTTCTTGATCTTGATCACTTGGGGAGGGGAAAGCTTGGAACTTGAGAGCAATATTGTTAGGTATATTCCCTTTACTGCTAATTTGTAGTTTTTGTGTAGTTTTGATCGTTAATTTCTGCGTAGATCGTAGTTTATATCGATGTAGGCGATATCGGTTTTTAGTGTATTTTTAGTGATATTGGTATCTGCTATGATCTGGGGAGTTTAGTGATTGAGGAAACAACTTTAGAGAGATGTGCAGGTTGACCTGAGACACCACCCAGGAGACGGGGACCACCCCGCCGGTCTGGGCCGGCGAGCTTTGAGGAGAGGGCCGGCGACGCCGGCCGACTTGGTGAGGTTTGGGGTGGGTCTTCTGTGGGTGTTGTCTGTTGTTGTTTTGGGTCTTTTGGTACTGTTGAATTTGTTAGTAAATGCAGTATACAAAATCTGGGATCGATTACCTTTAATCGTGTGTTTTGAGTTCGCGTGATACGTGTTGCGACACGAGTCGTGTGTCGTGCTGCGACGTACTCAGTTTGGGTTTAGGTATCGTTTCGTGTGTTTGCGCTAGACGTGTATTCGTGATGTGGTTTAGTGCGTTGATGCGTTTTATATTACGTAGTTTTACGTTATTGTGATTGCTTCTGAGATATTCACGTTATTTCTTGTGTTTGTGATATTATAGCGTCGCAAGCGGGGACTTCAGACGCTGCGAACAAAGGGAAGCAGGTGGTCGGATCTTCATAGCTGGAGACCACAGAGTGAGTAGATTTAACATCTACGGGGAATCGCCCGTATGGCGCTACGCGTCGGGGCTAGACATGATATAATATTAGCCGTATGCTTATTTGTTTATATAGAGATATTGCATGATTCATGTTGCATATAGTTACTTGTAGTGCATGACATTATACCTGCTGTACACTGCACTATTATCGACAGTCCATGTTGCACGAGCACCAATGATATGTTACACACACCCTGTCGGTATTGCCATGACACGCACAATACAAATGCTTATTGTATACCTTGCTAGTAGTTAGCGACATTAAACAGTTATATTTGTGCGATAGTACATGTTACATAGAACATACCTGTATACCTACATGCTCATATGTATACCATGCTATATTACTTGTTCGCACATATACCATGCTATATTATTTGTTAGCACATATACCTTGCTATTGTTATATGATCAGTTGTTATTGCATATATATCAGTGGTATGGGACGCTGTGTATATATGTATTCTGGATTTGGATATTACAGTTTTATAGCATATATATCGGTGGTATGGGACGCCGTATATATATGTATTTGGATTTGGATTTATATGATTTGTATTGCATATATATCGGTGGTATGGGACGCTGTATATATATGTATTCGGGATTGGGATTCTTGGGATCCGCGAGATATATTATATGGACTTGTGCATTTGAGATGCGATATGGGAAATTAAGGTGTCGATGTTGGGCACTTAATTTCCGAGAGATATATGGATATTTGACAGACCGATACGTGGAAACGCAAGTATCGAGGTGGGATACTTGGTTTCGAGGAACATATGAATATCAGAAAGACCGATACGTGAAAACGCAAGTATCGAGATAGGGTACTTGGTTTTCGAGGAACGTATGGATATCAGTATTTTTGAGTGTCGATGTTTGGCACTCAGGTTTCATGAGATGTACAGGATTTGAGGGCCGATCTGAGTATTTTTGGATTTGGGTGTTGTTGAGATACACCGTGTTTTTCATGCTTAAGATATGTGCATGAGATTATTTACTATTCCGCACTCAGTATTCACTTGATATGGATATCATGATAGTTGCATATTCATATTGTCATACTCATGCTATCAGTTCACTTGTTATTGATCATTGATGTTAGTGCATACTTGCGATTACTGTATGATGTTAATTACTATTCACGAGTTGGCAACTCACCCCCGTTGTGCCACAGTTTTGCAGGACTTACCCTCTGAGTAGTCGCGGCGGGGCAGCTTATCATCATTACTTTTGTGGATACCGCTACCTTTGGCAGTGAGGCCGTTGCATTATAGGTGGGTTTGCGGTTATCCGTTGTATATTGTATATCATTTGTTGGATCTAGTATTCTCCATCTACCCCTGTTGTATATGACTTAGAGACGACTTGTGAGAGATCAGTGTTGTATATTGGTTTTGAGAACCGTGCTCGTAGAAGCAGGTTATTTTGGTGATGTTTATTTCTTTATATAGTCGTTCTCTTGATATTTCTTCGCTTTGGCGTCGTATACTTGTTGTGGTGATTGTCTCCGCCGGTGGGCGTGATTTTTCTCCCACTTGGGATGTTTTATATATGCTATCTGTGTTGTACCCGTTTACGGGGCCAGTTTTACAAAGGAGGTGCTGCCGAAATTTTTATGAAAGAAAACTAGAGTTAGAGATTTTAAATGGCAACACTAATACTTTTAAATTATGTTTTCTCCGTTGATCCATTCTTGGGTGGTTTAGATTTCTGGGTTTTCGGCTTACTTAAGTTACGTACGCCTGGAGACGTTACGTAGTTTAAGTGCCGGTTACGGGCCGAATTGCGGGTCGTGACAAAGTTGGTATCAGAGCGTTAGGTTTTACCTTTCGGAGTCTAGGATGACCTTGGTATGATGGAGTAGGTGGCTTAAGCAGAGTGACGTAGCGTGTGTATGTTCCGCGGCATACTTACGACACGGTACTCCGCCTAAGTGACCTTAGGACTTGTTGATTGATATTCCTTCCGTGATTGATATACATCTTGTGATTCGAGTTCCGTTTCCTTATCGAATCTTGTTTCGATTTATAGCCCATATGCCGCCGAAGACTACGAGGGCTCAGAGAGCGGCCGCGAGGGCCGAGGTCAGAATTGACTCGCATGAGGCGAGGACTGACCGGGATGGTACGCCTGTTGTACCGGAGTATATTGCTATGATTGGAGCTGGTATGCAGGATCTGCGCCAGATTGTGGGGACTTTGGTAGAGACCATCCGAGCGCAGGGGCAGGCGGTTGTTCCACCCGCTGCGGAGGCTACGATGGTATCTACGGTTCCGATAGTCGCAGTTGCAGCTCCGGGGGTTATTGCTGTGTCGTTGACGGATTTCATGAGGCTGAGACCTCCGGTGTTTACGGGTACAGATGTTACCGAGGATCCGCAGTCGTTTATCGACCGGATGGCCAGGATTTGTCGCTCACTCCGATGTTCCGACGAGAGATGGGTGGAGTTTGCCAGTTTTCGTCTGGAGGGTATGGCCCAGAAGTGGTGTGAGTCGTTGGAGAGAGGCAGAGCCGCTGGTCTTGCTCCTATGACCTGGGCTGAGTTTGTGACGTCTTTTCTCGTTCGTTTTCTTCCACCGAGCGTCAGGGATGCGCGAGCGCGCAGATTTGAGTCTTTACGTCAGACGCCGGGGATGACGGTGTCGGATTATGATGTATTGTTTACTGAGCTGTCGATATATGCTCCATACCTGGTGGCGACTGAGGAGATGAGGGTGAAGAGGTTTGTTCGAGGCCTACTTACCCAGATATTCTTAGCCATCAGTGTTCAGCATTGTGACACGTATGCGGCAGCAGTGGATGCAGCTCTTTCGGTAGAGGAGCGTCTAGCTGAGTTATCAGTTGTTCCGGGACCGAAGAGAGTTCGTATAGGTGATCCGGCAGCGAGGCAGGCGTTTAGACGTCGAGACAGTTTTCGTTCTGATAGTGGCGGTTCGGGACGAGGTCGACTTTATGGTTCTTACCCTCAGGATGATCGGCAGTTTACTTCGGGATGTTACCGGTGTGGTAGTTTGGGTCATCGGGTTCGAGATTGTATAGAGCTGCGTGTGAACGAGTCAGCTGTACCGCAGGTTACCTTACCACCTTCTCCACCTCAGAGAGCGTTGCCTCTTGTTCCTGTAGTTGCGCCGCGTCAGACTCCTGTTCAGCGAGATCGTGGTCGCGGAGGTTTTGTACCGAGAGGTCGAGGTGGCAGAGGCAGAGGACAGCCAGTAGCCGGTAGAGGTCAGGCTAGGGTTTTTGCCTTGACTCACCAGGACGCTCAGGCGTCCAATGCCGTGGTTTCAGGTACTCTTTCTGTATGTTCTTATGATGCGCATGTTCTTTTTGATCCGGGATCCACGCATTCGTATGTTTCTACGCACTTCGTGCCGAGTTTAGGCCGAGAGTCGTGTTTGCTGGATCAGCCGCTGATCGTGACTACTCCTGTGGGAGAGTCGTTTGTTGCGCGTTATGTGTTTCGATCTTGTGTCGTCCATATTGGTGACAGAGATCTGCCCGTCGACTTGATCCTTCTGGAGATGTTGGACTTCGACGTTTTGTTGGGCATGGATTGGCTAGCTACTTGCTATGCGTCCGTGGACTGCCGCGAGAAGACAGTTAGATTTTGTTTTCCCGGCGAGTCGGTGTTCGTTGTGCAGGAGGACCGTAGTGCCGCCCCTCACAGCTTGATTTCTGTTTTGTGCGCTAGTCGGCTTTTGAGGAGGGGATGTCGGGGATTCTTGGCGTTCATTCATGATACTGGAGCCACAGTGGAGTTGTTGGACCAGGTTTCTACCGTGCGAGAGTTTCCCGATGTTTTTCCCGATGAGTTACCTGGGTTGCCGCCAGAGCGCGATATTGAGTTTTGCATTGATCTGATTCCTGGCACGGAGCCTATTTCTATACCGCCTTATCGGATGGCTCCGGCAGAGCTTAGAGAGCTTAAAGATCAATTGCAAGAGTTGCTTGATTTGGGACTTGTACGTCCGAGTGTTTCGCCGTGGGGAGCTCCTGTTCTGTTCGTCAAGAAGAAGGACGGCAGTTTGAGGCTATGTGTGGATTATCGTCAGTTGAACCGTGTTACGGTGCGGAACAAGTATCCTTTACCCCGTATTGACGATTTATTCGATCAGCTCCAGGGTGCGAAACATTTTTCGAAGATTGATTTGCGTTCGGGTTATCATCAGTTGCGGGTTCGGAGTGATGACATTCCGAAGACTGCTTTTCGTACACGCTATGGGCATTATGAGTTTTTGGTGATGTCGTTCGGACTCACCAATGCGCCAGCAGCGTTCATGGATCTGATGAACCGGATTTTCAGGCCGTTCCTCGACCAGTTCATTATCGTGTTTATTGATGACATACTGGTTTACTCTAGGAGTCGAGAGGAGCATGAGCAGCACTTGGGGATTACTTTGCAGATTTTGAGAGAGCACCAGTTGTATGCTAAATTCTCAAAGTGCGCGTTTTGGCTTGATCGAGTGGACTTCCTGGGTCATGTGGTGACTAGTGATGGGATTCTTGTGGACCCGAGGAAGATCGAGGCTGTACAGCTTTGGCCCAGACCTGGATCGGTGACTGAGGTCCGCAGCTTTTTGGGCTTAGCTGGTTATTATCGCCGTTTTGTGCAGGATTTTTCGAGTATCGCTGCACCGCTGACTGGATTGACCCGGAAGGGGGTTCCTTTTCTCTGGACTGATGCGTGCGAGCAGAGTTTTCAGCAGTTGAAGACTCGGTTGACGACAGCACCAGTTCTTTCTTTACCTTCTGGATCGGGAGGCTACGTTGTGTATTGTGATGCTTCTCGAGTGGGGCTCGGCTGTGTTTTGATGCAGCATGATAGGGTGATTGCATATGCTTCCAGGCAGTTGAAGAAGCACGAGCAGAATTACCCCACTCACGATCTGGAGATGGCTGCGGTAGTATTTGCGTTGAAGATCTAGAGGCACTACTTGTATGGAGAGTCGTGTCAGATCTTCACGGATCACAAGAGTCTGAAGTACATCTTCCAGCAGAGAGATCTGAACCTGAGACAGCGCCGATGGATGGAGCTAGTGAAGGATTATGATTGTGAGATCCTTTATCACCCGGGCAGGGCGAATGTGGTAGCCGATGCTTTGAGTCGTAGGCCCGTGGGTAGCTTGTCCCAGCTGAGCGCCGTTCAGTATCAGTCTTCTGCAGATTGGCAACTCTTATGTGATAGTAGAGTGCAGTTCGAGTTTACCTCCACTGGGGGACAGTTTGCTCATGTCCGCGCCCGTCCTCTACTTGTTGATCGTATTCGTGAGGCGCAACCCAGTGATGCTCGTTTGTCTGAGATTCTTGAGCTTGTTAGACGGGGTACAGTTTCGGAGTTCATGATGGATGACCAGGGTGTGCTACGATGCGGGACTCGCTTGTGTGTACCGGATGTTGATGGGTTGAGACGCGAGATCCTAGAGCAGGCACATCAGTCGGCTTTTAGCATTCATCCAGGTTCCACCAAGATGTATCGAGGCTTGAGAGACTACTACTGGTGGGAAGGGATGAAGCGCGATATTTCGGACTTCGTTTCGAGGTGCCTGACTTGTCAGCAAGTCAAGGCTGAGCATCAGAGACCGGCTGGAGAGTTGCAGCCTTTACCCATTCCGGAGTGGAAATGGGATCAGATTTCCATGGACTTTATTGTGGGTCTACCCAGGACCAGTAGAGGGTATGACTCCATTTGGGTTGTTGTAGACCGGTTGACGAAAGCGGCTCACTTCCTTCCAGTGAAGACCACTTTCGGCTATGCTCAGTACGCTCAGCTTTATATAGATGAAATTGTGCGTTTGCACGGTGTTCCCACATGCATAGTATCCGACAGAGGTACCCAGTTTACTAGCCGTCTATGGCAGAAGCTTCAGGAAGCTTTGGGTACCAGATTGAGTTTTAGCACCGCTTTTCATCCGCAGACAGATGGTCAGACGGAGCGGACTATTCAGACTCTGGAGGATATGCTCCGTGCATGTGTGCTTGATTTTGGGGGCAGTTGGGATCGTCACTTGCCGTTGATTGAGTTCTCCTATAATAACAGCTTTCAGGAGACTATTCAGATGGCACCTTTTGAGGCTTTATATGGTAGGAAGTGTCGATCGCCAGTCTGTTGGACCGAGCTTAGTGAGAGTTTGGTGTTGGGACCCCAGCTTGTTCAGGAGACTACGGAGAAGATCCAGCTGATTCAGGACAGGATGAGAGCAGCCCAGTGCTGGCAGAAGTCTTATGCCGACCGTCGTCGTCGCAGACTTGAGTTCGCAGTGGGAGATCATGTATTCCTGAAGATTTCTCCGATGAAGGGCGTTATGCGATTTGGGAAGAGAGGGAAGCTCAGTCCCAGATTTGTAGGTCCTTTCGAGATCCTTGAGCGAGTAGGTTCGGTTGCTTATCGTTTAGCGCTCCCGCCTAGTTTTCCGGATGTTCACCCCGTTTTTCATGTGTCGATGCTTCGTAGATACCTTCATGATCCTTCCCATATGATTCAGCACGAGACCGTTCAGCTTGAGCATGATCTTTCGTTCACCGAGCGGCCGATAGTTATTTTGGATCGGCAGGTGAAGAAACTTCGGTCTAGGGACTTGCCTTCTGTAAAGGTTCTGTGGCGTAGTCCGACTGGTGAGGAGATCACTTGGGAGATCGAGAGTGAGATGCGGGAGAGATTCCCTTATCTTTTTGAAGGTACGTTTTAGTATGAGATTGTAATTCGGGGACCGAATTTCTATAAGGGGGGAGATTGTAACGTTTTGGAAATCGTTATGCGATTTCGTCCGTTTTAGGGTAAGTTTGTCGGTATTTTCCGTTTTTACCCGACTGTGAACAAACGACCATATAGACTTGCCAGCACCTAGATTAGCAAAAATAAAGCTAGTGCGCGAACTTTGGGAGTATATGGGACGTTTTGGTTCAATTTGGTTTTTCCCAATTTTTAATATTATTTTAATGCGGTATTTAAATTTTGGGAAAATTTCCGTTTGCGATCTTTTCTTTAAACTTTGAGTTAGGAAATCCTTCTCACTCACCTAGGGATTTTGTGTGGCCTAGGATTTAAGATAGGATTTAATTGAAAAAGAAAAGATAAGAGAAGAGTTAGATGCATGCATGTGTGTGTATGTGTGCAAGTGCAATTAATTGGCAATAAATGGAGGAAATTGCTAGGAAACCCTCACAACTCCACCTCCTCACTCCCTTGGCCGAAATCCCCTCCTACCTACTGCCTTTGATCATTTCCCATATCATTTTAATTCATTCAAAACTCACAAACCCTCAAAATTCTGAAACCTTTCACAAAAATACCAAAAGCTTAGGAATTTCTTGATCTTGATCACTTGGGGAGGGGAAAGCTTGGAACTTGAGAGCAATATTGTTAGGTATATTCCCTTTACTGCTAATTTGTAGTTTTTGTGTAGTTTTGATCGTTAATTTCTGCGTAGATCGTAGTTTATATCGATGTAGGCGATATCGGTTTTTAGTGTATTTTTAGTGATATTGGTATCTGCTATGATCTGGGGAGTTTAGTGATTGAGGAAACAACTTTAGAGAGATGTACAGGTTAACCTGAGACACCACCCAGGAGACGGGGACCACCCCGCCGGTCTGGGCCGGCGAGCTTTGAGGAGAGGGCCGGCGACGCCAGCCGACTTGGTGAGGTTTGGGGTGGGTCTTCTGTGGGTGTTGTCTGTTGGTGTTTTGGGTCTTTTGGTACTGTTGAATTTGTTAGTAAATGCAGTATACAAAATCTGGGATCGATTACCTTTAATCGTGTGTTTTGAGTTCGCGTGATACGTGTTGCGACACGAGTCGTGTGTCGTGCTGCGACGTACTCAGTTTGGGTTTAGGTATCGTTTCGTGTGTTTGCGCTAGACGTGTATTCGTGATGTGGTTTAGTGCGTTGATGCGTTTTATATTACGTAGTTTTACGTTATTGTGATTGCTTCTGAGATATTCGCGTTATTTCTTGTGTTTGTGATATTATAGCGTCGCAAGCGGGGACTTCAGACGCTGCGAACAAAGGGAAGCAGGTGGTCGGATCTTCATAGCTGGAGACCACAGAGTGAGTAGATTTAACATCTACGGGGAATCGCCCGTATGGCGCTACGCGTCGGGGCTAGACATGATATAATATTAGCCGTATGCTTATTTGTTTATATAGAGATATTGCATGATTCATGTTGCATATAGTTACTTGTAGTGCATGACATTATACCTGCTGTACACTGCACTATTATCGACAGTCCATGTTGCACGAGCACCAATGATATGTTACACACACCCTGTCGGTATTGCCATGACACGCACAATACAAATGCTTATTGTATACCTTGCTAGTAGTTAGCGACATTAAACAGTTATATTTGTGCGATAGTACATGTTACATAGAACATACCTGTATACCTACATGCTCATATGTATACCATGCTATATTACTTGTTCGCACATATACCATGCTATATTATTTGTTAGCACATATACCTTGCTATTGTTATATGATCAGTTGTTATTGCATATATATCAGTGGTATGGGACGCTGTGTATATATGTATTCTGGATTTGGATATTACAGTTTTATAGCATATATATCGGTGGTATGGGACGCCGTATATATATGTATTTGGATTTTGATTTATATGATTTGTATTGCATATATATCGGTGGTATGGGACGCTGTATATATATGTATTCGGGATTTGGATTCTTGGGATCCGCGAGATATATTATATGGACTTGTGCATTTGAGATGCGATATGGGAAATTAAGGTGTCGATGTCGGGCACTTAATTTCCGAGAGATATATGGATATTTGACAGAACGATACGTGGAAACGCAAGTATCGAGGTGGGATACTTGGTTTCGAGGAACGTATGAATATCAGAAAGACCGATACGTGAAAACGCAAGTATCGAGGTAGGGTACTTGGTTTTCGAGGAACGTATGGATATCAGTATTTTTGAGTGTCGATGTTTGGCACTCAGGTTTCATGAGATGTACAGGATTTGAGGGCCGATTTGAGGGCCGATCTGAGTATTTTGGGATTTAGGTGTTGTTGAGATACACCGTGTTTTTCATGCTTATGATATGTGCATGAGATTATTTACTATTCCGCACTCAGTATTCACTTGATATGGATATCATGATAGTTGCATATTCATATTGTCATACTCATGCTATCAGTTCACTTGTTATTGATCATTGATGTTAGTGCATACTTGCGATTACTGTATGATGTTAATTACTATTCACGAGTTGGCAACTCACCCCCGTTGTGCCACAGTTTTGCAGGACTTACCCTCTGAGTAGTCGCGGCGGGGCAGCTTATCATCATTACTTTTGTGGATACCGCTACCTTTGGCAGTGAGGCCGTTGCATTATAGGTGGGTTTGCGGTTATCCGTTGTATATTGTATATCATTTGTTGGATCTAGTATTCTCCATCTACCCCTGTTGTATATGACTTAGAGACGACTTGTGAGAGATCAGTGTTGTATATTGGTTTTGAGAACTGTGCTCGTAGAAGCAGGTTATTTTGGTGATGTTTATTTCTTTATATAGTCGTTCTCTTGATATTTCTTCGCTTTGGCGTCGTATACTTGTTGTGGTGATTGTCTCCGCCGGTGGGCGTGATTTTTCTCCCACTTGGGATGTTTTATATATGCTATCTGTGTTGTACCCGTTTACGGGGCCAGTTTTACAAAGGAGGTGCTGCCGAAATTTTTATGAAAGAAAACTAGAGTTAGAGATTTTAAATGGCAACACTAATACTTTTAAATTATGTTTTCTCCGTTGATCCATTCTTGGGTGGTTTAGATTTCTGGGTTTTCGGCTTACTTAAGTTACGTACGCCTGGAGACGTTACGTAGTTTAAGTGCCGGTTACGGGCCGAATTGCGGGTCGTGACATTGGTATAGCTTCCTACTCTATATCTAGTTCGCTAGCATTAGGTTAATGGCCCGATCCGGGTTTATAGTGCGCGGTAGTGCCGGTTTACAAGTTTCGTAAAAGTTTCGTTTCCGCATTTTGGCCTCGGAATGACGGCCGGGGCGCTGCCGTGCACTTACAATTATATTGCTTGCGTGGTTGTGACCGTCGATTGATGAAGAGCTAGCTCCCGCTTGGGGATGCCTTTATTCATTATATATGCTTTATCAAGTTTTGTACCCGTTTGGAGTCAGTTTTTACAAAGGAAACTCTGCCGAAATTTTTAGAAAAGACTTGTGTTTTTAAAATGCATATTTCGGCGTATGTTGCAAACTATTTGATTTAAAATGGTTTTCCTTCACTCTACTACTTTTCTTGGTTTGGATTTCTGGGTTTTCGGCTTACTTAGATTACGTAAGCCTCGAGACGTTTCGTAATTTAAGTGCCGGTCATGTTCTGTACTTTCGAGTAGTGACAAAGTTAGTATCAGAGCGTTAGGTTTTACCTTCGGAGTGTAGGATGACCCTTGGTTGATGGATTAGGTAGCTTGAGTAGAGTGACGTACCGTACGTATGTTCCGCGGCATATTTACGATACGCCACTCTACTTAAGAAGCCTTAAGATGTACATTTCTTTGCTCATTATTATATTCATTCATGATCTAGCCTCATCGGTACCAGTTATGGTTTTGCTGCCACGATTACGGGCAAGGAGAGCTACGGCTAGAGTTGCGGTCAGCACGAGCTCGTTACGAATGAGGACTGACCAGGGGGCAATTCCGGCGACACACGATTGCAGAGATGTGTCTTTTTATGGTGTTTTCGCTCCATGAGCGTTTGATGGATCGCTGTATGAGACACTCGGACGTGCAGATCGACACCAGGGGATTGAGCCATTGACAGAGGCCAGCCAGATTTTGATGACCGCTGATATATTGCTTATTCATGATGATTGAAGCACTTTCAGCGTGCAGACGAGTGAGCCAGTTGTTGCTGCGAACGACGAGATATCGCCCTAGACGTTGGAACTATTGCGGTACGAGTTGTACTAAGAGATGATAGAAGGTCTCTAGTCACCGAGGATGAATGACTAGGACATGGAGTTCGTTCGCTACCCCGATGCGAGGTCATCAGATAGATTGATTCCATCTAGAGACGACTTCACGCGGATATGTGGAGAGCCGACAGAGACGATCGAATGTCAGAGACCTATTATTCCAAGTTTAAAGTATTCGGAAAGACATGCAGGCAATTCTATGGACCCTCTAGAAGAATGAAACCCTAACTCTACATAATTACCTTGTGAAAGCCTTTGAACCTTAGGGTTTACGGCAGTTCCGCGGCGCCATTAGTGAGGCTTGGGTTGTAAGTCCATGCTACCCTTCCCCGGAACTTACGCGGTTGCGGAAGTGGTGAAAAACGATTTTCAAGAGGGTGGTAACATAGGATCATAATACGGATCTTTGTTAAACAACTAACTGACATCCTAACTAGAGTTTTACCTACTCGGTTAGGGGGCTATACCTTTCTTGAACTCCTTCGTCTTCAACTCTTCCCGGTGTACGGATCGGCCTCACCTCGTCGTCTCCTTGCGCCGAAAATGGATCCACCTGAAAGCTCCTACCTTTGGCTTCTTCTTCGAACTTAAAGAAACTAGAACACTTGGTTTGCTAAACCTTGTGAACTAGGATGAGTAGAGAAGTGATTTGGGTTTTCTTTTATCTCAAAGGCAATGTTTCTCAACTCATGAGAGGGTGTTGTCTTGAACTAGAGAGAGAGCAATAAGGAGAGCTCAAGCAAGTGAGAGAAATGAAATGGAAGAATGAGAAAGACTTTTCTCAACCTCTCTCCCATAATCCAAAAATAATAATAATAATAATAATAATAATAATAATAATAATAATTGAGTATTATGTGATGGTTCATATCATATCAAGTGGCATTATCATTTCATTCACTCATATTGCAAAGCATAACAAGCAAGCAAAAGTCTTTGCCATGAAATGATAGCCATTGCAATGATGATGGTCAACTAGTCCAACCTAGTCAACCGGTCAACAAAGTCAACAAGTCAACAAAGTCAACCCCCCATCTCAACCATGACACAATAATACTTAATTAATATTATCATTAATCATATTTCTTATTCTCATTAGGGTTTAGCCAAAAGTCAATAGTCAACAGTCAACAGTCAACAACCCCAACGAGAATCCTCTGCCTCTGTCTCTCTGTCAACTGTGCATACACACCCGTATCCGTGTTCCGAGGAACATGAGTACAAACGAGATAAAACCAATCCCAAAATGTACACTAGGATCTGGCTTAAAACCAAAGCCCGCTAGTGTTAACTGTCAGGACACCAAACGTGCACAAGTGCACGGGTGTGACCGAACCCTGTCGCAAAACCATGCGACCTGTCGCAAAACCATGCGACCTCTACTCTTTTGCCTAAAGGCGAATAGCTTTCTGTGTGGGAATCTAAAGACTCGACACTACGCTGGCAGTGGGTTTAACCACAAACCGCAAGCGGCACTAGCTGTGCATAACGGTCCCCAGGTAGATGCCGACAAGAAGACGGACAAGGTGAAACCCATCTGAACTCCTACTGAGCCTGAATTTGAAAATCTCTGTACAGTCTGGTCTGTTCGTCTGATACATCGCATGGCGGCTCGTGTCGGAGTGTAGCCCAGAACACCCTGAGAAAGCACTGGAAACCTACCAGTATATCTCGCTTGCCCTGGCCAGGGACTACTCGTGTAATGGCTCTCCTAGACACAGCGCGATGTCAACCCCCAATCCCGGGAGAGACGAATCCTGTCTAACCGTCACTGCCTCCAAGTGCTTCGGGACTGCACCCAAAAACTACCTGTTTGCACGACTCCTTTGAGCCGTGGTAGGGTAGTAATCAAAGTACAGTGGGAACACACTCGAGGCGAATTGACAGTGTCAAGTCAGCAGACTAAGCTGTACTCATGTCACCTGGGAACTGATAACTGACGATAAGTATAGTACCAACCAACAGTTCCCGACGAGTCCTGTCCAGTGTACTCGTAACCCAACGAGCACCCGCATACTATCTCCAGTACGACGTACTAATGGCTGTGGGACAGACCATCTCCCCTGCTAGGATGAGAAGCGCATACGCTAGTCTACTCCGGAGTATCGATGCCCTGTCTCGATAGTCCTACGACTAGGGACCTGTATAAGGATGTGCTTATAGATTACCCAGTCCCCACGAGTGTGACCGCCATCACAACGCTGGTAATCAAGCAAAGATCCTAAGGGCTCTACTAATATGTATAAGCTATATGCTAAAAGAAACACATGCACATATTGAAGTAGAAACAAACCAAGTAGCATACTACCATTTTGAGCAAGATTGTCTATACAACTGTGAATATCCCCAGCTTCTATTAAGTAATATACAAGCTAGTATGATACAGTAATGGCCTCTAGGGCATATACACTAACAATCTCCCACTTGCACTAAGGCCATGAACTGGCGTATCGAAGACCTATCATCTCGATCAGCCGCTCGAACTGAGTTTAGGGTAAGGCCTTTGTGAGTGGATCAGCAGTGTTATCTTCTGTATTTACTCTCTTCACCTCGATCTCCCGGCGATCTACGATCTCCCTGATCAGGTGGTACCGCCTCAAAATATGCCTGGACTTCTGATGGGACCTGGGTTCCTTCGCTAAAGCTATAGTGCCGTTGTTGTCACAATACAGCGGTATTGGATCAACACTGGTAGGAACCACCTGAAGCTCCGTGAGGAACTTCTTCATCCAGACAGCTTCCTTTGCAGCATCGCAAGCAGCTATGTACTCCGCTTCCATAGTTGAGTCAGCAACGGTTTCCTACTTGGAACTCTTCCAGCAAACCGCCCCTCCATTGAGGGTAAAGACATAACCCGACATGGACTTGGAATCATCCCTGTCACTCTGGAAGCTGGAGTCTGCAAAGGCCTCGATCTGGAGGTCTTTTCCGCCATACACCAAGAACATCTCCTTAGTCCTTCTCAGGTACTTGAGAATGTTCTTTACTGCTATCCAGTGTTTCTCCCCTGGGTTCGACTGATACCGGCTTACAACGCTCAATGCGTATGCTACATCTGGTCTGGTACACAACATCGCATACATAATAGATCCTACCGCAGATGCGTAGGGTATTGATGACATGCGAGCCCTTTCCAAATCATTCTTGGGAGACATCTCTTTGGAGAGGGTGATTCCGTGACAAGCCGGTAGATTACCGCACTTGGAATCTTCCATACTGAATCGTTTCAGTATGGTGTCGATGTACCTTGACTGTGAAACTCCCAACAACCATTTAGATCTATCACGATAGATCTGGATCCCCAGAATGTAGTTGGCATCGCCCAGGTCCTTCATGGAGAACCTCTGTGACAAGAATCCTTTAACTGATTGTAACATAGGAATATCATTTCCTATTAAGAGAATGTCATCGACGTACAAGACGAGGAATACCACATTACTCCCTACAATCTTACTGTAAATGCATGGTTCATCTGGGTTTTTGATAAAGTCGAATTCTTTGACAGTATCATCAAAGCAGATGTTCCAACTCCGCGATGCCTGCTTGAGTCCATAGATGGACTTGAGCAACTTGCACACTCTACCGCTGCTCCCACTCTGAATGAATCCCTCTGGCTGATCCATATAGACGCACTCTTCCAAATTTCCATTTAGGAAAGCCGTCTTTACGTCCATCTGCCAGATTTCATAATCGTGGAAGGCAGCAATGGCAAGAAGGATCCGAATGGATTTGAGCATAGCTACCGGAGAAAAGGTCTCGTCATAGTCCAAACCAGGTCTTTGATGAAAACCATTTGCAACAAGCCTAGCTTTATAGGTTTCAACCTGCCCATCTACACCAATCTTCTTTCTGAAGATCCATTTGCAGCCTACGGGTTTTACCCCTTCTGGAGCAAGGTCCAAAGTCCAAACTTTGTTGGTGTACATGGACTCCATCTCGGTCCGCATTGCATCCAGCCATTTTACCGAGTCACCATTCTAAATGGCTTGCTGGAAGATAGTAGGCTCATCATAATCAACTGTACAATCCTCTCTATCCCCGTCTATGAGAAAACCGAAGTATCTCTCGGGCGGATGAGACTGCCTACTACTTCTGCGGAGCGGCGCAGGAATGTCCGGTTCCCCTGAACCTTCTGGTTCTACTAAGGTTTCAGTAATAGCTTGTGGTTCTGGAATTTCTTCCAGTTCTATTGCGCTCCCACTTATCTGATTTTCTAAAAACTCAGTTTCCAAGAAGCGGGCATGATGAGAAACAAAGACTTTTTGTTCCTCTGCGTAATAGAAAAGATACCCCTTAGAGTTCTTTGGGTATCCCACAAACTTGCAATGTACTGAGCGTGCCTCGAGCTTGTCCGCATGCTGCTTTTTGACAAAAGCTGGACATCTCCATGTCTTAAAGGGTTTAAGACAGGGTTTCTTCCCACTCCACATCTGGTATGGTGTGGTAGGCACTGTCTTAGTAGGAACTTGGTTCAAGATATATGCAGCTGTTTCTAGTGCATAACTCCAGAAAGATCGCGGTAACTCAGCCTTACTCATCATAGAACGAACCATATCCAATAGAGTTCGATTCCGCCTTTCAGATACACCGTTGTGTTGTGGTGTGTATGGAGGAGTACGCTGAGAGAGAATTCCATTCTCTTTTAAGTAGTCCAGAAACTCGGCACTCAAGTATTCACCACCTCGATCAGATCTCAGTGTCTTTATACTTTTGCCTGTTTTTTTTCAACTTCATTCTTGTATTCCCGAAATTTCTCAAAGGCCTCGGATTTGTGCTTCATTAAGAAGACATGTCCATACCTAGGGAAATCATCTGTGAAAGTAATGAAGTATGAATAATCACTTCTCGCATGTGTAGACATTGGACCACACACATCACTGTGTATGAGTCCGAAGAGCTCGCTCGCTCTTACTCCGTGTCCAGTGAACGGAGTCTTTGTCATCTTTCCCATGAGACAAGATTCACAAGTGGCATAAGACTGATACTCGAACGGATTCAAGTATCTCTCTTTATGTAACTTAGTTAATCGTGTCTCATTAATGTGACCCAGTCTACAATGCCATAAGAAAGCCTGATTTGTTTCCGGAGACTTTCTTTTAAGTGTGTTCTGGACACTGAATATCTGAGCTTGATTTAATACGTATATACCGTTATTTAATGTACCTGACCCAATCAGAACTTGATTTAGGTGGATGTGTACTACATCGCTTACAAAATTAAATTCATATCCTTCCTTAGAAAGTAAGGATACAGATATGATATTACAAGTCGCACCTGGTACATACAAACAGTTACGCAAAATCAATATCTGCCCAGTTGTCAGTCCAAGATGATATTCCCCTACGGATTCAGCATCCATGCTCATTCCGTTAGCAACCCTGAGAGTTATATTACCTTTCCTGATAACCCTACGGTTTCTCAGAGCCTGTAATGAATTACAGATGTGAGATCCTGATCCGGTATCCAATACCCAGGTAGTAGGGTTAACTGACATACAGTTCTCTATGACAAACACACCCGAAGCCGAAGCCACAACATGCTTCGAATTCTGGCTACTGGCTTTGCTAGCCCTGCAATCTTTCTGCCAATGTTCATTCCCGTTATAATAGGAACGTCCCTCTTTTACTACATCCAGTCCTGAAACTTTTGCCCTTGCTTTTCCTTCTTCTTCCCTGGTTTCCTTCAGGGTATAAGAAGAGGGCAGGGATTGTAGAATTAAGTCATTACTTGACCCATTCTCCAACGTGGTCTCCAGGTCCGTGATCTCAAAATAGCTGGTCTCTGTAAGGACGTTGCCCCTTACAGATGACCCGACAGCCAACCTCGCTTGAAGAAATTCGTTCGAGGTCTCATATCTTGCGATACGAGATTGCTCTCCATATAAATCTTTGTTATGGAGGAAGATAGAAACTGAGTCCATCTTCTCGTGCTGCCTCTGGTTTGCACCATCAACTGAGGCTAACATGAGGCACTTGGCTTATGCACAGTCTTTTTCCGATGTCCTGCGAATATAAATATCCGTGACAGGGGAAACTGGACCTGAGATGGCAGGGGTTTGATTAGTTAAGAGGTGTCCCAGCTTGTCATGGGCAATGGACATCTGGACAGACCTTTTCCGGTCAAAACAGTCAGATTCAGTCATTTTATTATCTAGATGTAACCTATGTCTGGTCACTGGGTCGCTGCAATTAAGAGAGAGAGAAGAAAGCACTCAGCATGATGCTCTTGCAAGTTTAGATTGGTTTTTAATTTATCTAAACAGGATGGCTCCCACTGTCTCTCGAATCCCTCCTTAAACCATAAAGGAAGAATTAGTCAGGATCAATCTCACCGTACAATTCTTGCTTAACCATTCGGCCATGCTGGTGTCGGTACTTCGAGGGAGGTTTTCCAACGCTTTCGCGAAGTTCCTTAATTAAATAACCTCTTTTCCCTGTGCGCGTAGCCCCGCTAACACCTTTCTAGGCACCTACTTGGTTTATAGCATTGATCGTTAAGTGAGAAAGTTCCGGAGGAGTAGCATATACTCACAGTAGGATTGGGATCCAAATATCATCGCGTGACAAAACTGAAGGAATCCTACCAGAATCATCACACTCTAAATGGTATGCAGCGCTAGCAAGTTTCAGTTCTTTTGAAACTCCCGATGTGGATTTTTTCCCCATGCTCTTATGACCTTGACTAAGGCCAACAAATCATAAGTCACATGTCAAGTTCTACCCGTCGTTGTCCAGGTTGATTTGAACCCACCCGTATATACCCTTGACTATGGCTAACAAAGTAATACGACTGTCCCAAACCAACGCATCTATCTATGCAACATATGAATATCCACCAGCTACCAAACACTGTGCCTTGACTAAGGCCAATAAACACAGCTTGAATACTGTTGAATATTCATATGAAACGACGGAGGGCTACGAATTGTTTTGGCGAAACCTTGAACATAGTGAACTTGATATAATCGAAGGAACCTTGATAGCTTTTAAAAGGAGTGGCTTAAGCTCCACGCTTTAAAAGTTATTTTTGAAAAGAAACCGAGTGGTTTTGAAAGTGTTCCAACGACTTTTACTTGGTTTATTTTTCTTGCATTAATTCCAATGTGTCCCATCATTTAATCCTACCATTGCAGAAAACAACAAAAATATGACGTACGCTTATGCCATCCGCATTCGCCACGGGGCCCCGTCATTACCCGTTAGGTTACTTAACTAACGACAGAGCGGGGGCTGGACTAGCGCGGATGCAAAACATAAGCAACGCCTAAATAGATATACTCATTCGTCACATGCAATGATAGCCATTCCAGATCACAGATGAACACATTGGATATACTAGGAATCCGCAATTCGTACGAGCCTGTAACGAAAGGCGGATTACACGGTCGCGATGAATAGCCAATACCCCACCCTAGACCCCTACGGGTGCGGCAAACTACCCGCCAAATATCCGAAGCGGAGCAACCTCCCTCAACGACGTGAGTAGGCCACTCGGTACATCGAGATACCTCGTAGTTTGTGCACCCCACCTTGCATCTATCCTAGGAGAAAAAACAGTAAAAAGAAATTATACAATGACGGCTACAACCCCGACCCGGTTGTGCGGTCAAAATATAATATTACATCAATTTACATATTACATGAATTGAAAGATAAAAGAAAAAACTCTCATCTCACAATCCCCGGCTATTCATCCGCGACAATCCAATGAATTCATATACACATACCATTAACATTACAGATCACAGATATGTATAACCCCCACTAATCGACGTATAGCGATTAGCGGACGTTCAATACATATAACACATCACAGATATATACCCGTCAGCTTAAGTCTTTAGAAGTTCGATCAAAATACGGATTTTCAATCCCCAAAAACTAATTTTTCTTTCTGTAAAATATGGGCAGAAAAAACATATCCCAAAAATCCCAAAACAGCCCCAGAAGCACTCTGCAAGAAACCTTTTCCTCGACCGAGTCAACTCGGCCGCGGAACCACGGCGGGAGCATGCTCCCGTCGCGTTTCCGCGGCGCTCTGACCGATTCGATGGACGAAATTTCTTGGGTGTTTTAACAAAAGCCTGAGCCGATTTTTAAGATAAGATTTATCATTTTTTGGACAGAAAAAAAATTCGGCAGAAACTGGATTTTACGGGTTCGTTTCGCGACTTTTTCATCGATCGAACTTCTAGTTACTTTGCTAACATGTTAGAAAGTGTTTAACCTGGCTTTGATACCACTGTAAGTCCATGCTACCCTTCCCCGGTACTTACGGGGTTGCGGAAGTGGTGAAAAACGATTTTCAAGAGGGTGGTAACATGGACTCATAATACGGATCTTTGTTAAACAACTAACTAACATCCTAACTAGAGTTTTACCTACTCGGTTAGGGGGCTATACCTTTCTTGAACTCTTTCGTCTTCAACTCTTCCCGGTGTACGGATCGGCCTCACCTCATCGTCTCCTTGCGCCGAAGATGGATCCACCTGAAAGCTTCTACCTTTGGCTTCTTCTTCGAACTTGAAGAAACTAGAACACTTGGTTTGCTAAACCTTGTGAACTAGGATGAGTAGAGAAGTGATTTGGGTTTTCTTTTACCTCAAAGGCAATATTTCTCAATTCATGATAGGGTGTTGCCTTGAACTAGAGAGAGAGCAAGAGGAAGAGCAAGAAGGAGAGCTCAAGCAAGAGAGAGAAATGAAATGAAAGAATGAGAAAGAATTTTCTCAACCTCTCTCCCATAATCCAAAAAGAATAATAATAATAATAATAATTGAGTATTATGTGATGGTTCATATCATATCAAGTGGCATTATCATTTCATGAACTCATATTGCAAAGCATAACAAGCAAGCAAAAGTCTTTGCCATGAAATGATAGCCATTGCAATGATGATGGTCTACTAGTCAAACCTAGTCAACCGGTCAACAAAGTCAACAAGTCAACAAAGTTAACCCCTCATCTCAACCATGAAACAATAATACTTAATTAATATTATCATTAATCATATTTCTTATTCTCATTAGGGTTTAGCCAAAAGTCAATAGTCAACAGTCAACAACCCCAACGAGAATCCTCTGCCTCTGTCTCTCTATCAACTGTGCATACACACCCGCATCCGCGTTCCGAGGAACACGAATACAAACGAGATAAAACCAATCCTAAAATGTACACTAGGATCTGGCTTAAACCAAAGCCCGCTAGTGTTAACTATCCGGACACCAAACGTGCACAAGTGCACGGATGTGACCGAACCCTACCGCAAAACCATGCGACATGTCGCAAAACCATGCGACCTCTACTCTTTTGCCAAAAGGCGAATAGCTTTCTGTGTAGGACTCTAAAGACTCGACACTACGCTGGCAGTGGGTTTAACCACAGACCGCAAGCGGCACTAGCTGTGCGTAACGGTCCCCAGGTAGATGCCGACAAGAAGACGGACGAGGTGAAACCCATCTGAACTCCTACTGAGCCTGAATGTGACAATCTCTGTACAGTCTGGTCTGTTCGTCTGATACATCGCATGGCGGGCCTAGGGGTGGTAAACGTCAGTCCCCTAATAGCGGTACAAGTCGTGTCGGAGTGTAGCCCAGAACACCTTGAGATAGCACTGGAAACCTACCAGTATATCTCGCTTGCCCTGGCCAGGGACTACTCGTGTAATGGCTCTCCTAGACACAGCGCGATGTCAACCCCCAATACCGGGAGAGACGAATCCTGTCTAACCGTCACTGCCTCCAAGTGCTTCGGGACTGCACCCAAAAACTACCTGTTTGCACGACTCCTTTGAGCCGTGGTAGGGTAGTAATCAAAGTACAGTGGGAACACACTCGAGGCGAAGTGACAGTGTCAAGTTAGCAGACTAAGTTGTACTCATGTCACCTGGGAACTGATAACTGACGATAGGTATAGTACCAACCAACAGTTCCTGACGAGTCCTGTCCAGTGTACTCGTAACCCAACGAGCACCCGCATACTATCTCCAGTACGACGTACTAATGGCTGTGGGACAGACCATCTCCCCTGCTGGGATGAGAAGCGCATACGCTAGTCTACTCCGGAGTATCGATGCCCTGTCTCGATAGTCCTACGACTAGGGACCTGTATAAGGATGTGCTTATAGATTACCCAGCCCCCTCGAGTGTGACTGCCATCACAACGCTGGTAATCAAGCAAAGATCCTAAGGGCTCTACTAATATGTATAAGCTATATGCTAAAAGAAACACATGCACATATTGAAGTAGAAACAAACCAAGTAGCATACTACCATTTTGAGCAAGATTGTCTATACAACTGTGAATATCCCAAGCTTCCATTAAGTAATATACAAGCTAGTATGATACAGTAATGGCCTCTAGGGCATATACACTAACATGGGTTTACCCTTCTACGGCTGGACTATCGATACTGTAGTACATACTCGATACTGTTGAACTGTACCCAAGATGTTGAGCTTTTGGGGGATTATGAAGTTTTGAAGAATCGATCGGATGGTTCGACTTCATTCGGATGCTTGGTGGTGAGATACACTTCTTGGAAGACTCCAGATACGAGGACAGCCGTTGGAGCTCAGTCCATGCAACCACGACGAGACGAGTCCGAAGCAGTCGGCATTAGAGAAAAGTGGAGTAAGAGGTTCGTACAAGATATGGATAAGATGACGTTCCCCTCCGCCGAAATCAGAGATGCAATACGTATGCCGAGGCATTGTACTTGGATATACCTTCCAGAAGGAGTCGCGATGAGTATGCAGCCGTTCCGGAGCCAGAAACAGATATAGTAAAGGACGATGACTTCCGGACAGTTCGGCAAAGACGAGATTTGGGGGAGACCTCGACAGGGCCTTTCTGGAATAAATTACGAGAAAACTTGGACCCAGGAGTGGTCATGTTACGCACACCAGCAGGCCAGATTTCAGGATCGGCGACGAGACATGCTATGAGTGACCACGACAGTTGTCCAGAGATTCTTGGAGGATGTGATTGAGCGGGACTATTCCGCCACACTTGATTTTGGTATTTTAGGCGATCTATTCGCATGATTGATTTTGATGATTGAGTTTCATGATATTTGTTGCACCTACTGAGTATTTACGCTTTTGCACAGTTGTTGCACTTGATATCGTTTTCGTGCATTGGTTTCACATGTTTATGATTTTATGGGTTTCATACAGTTGAGTTGATTTTGTGCATATGTACGCACACGATTTTATTTTTGCACTCGGTATAGTTCACATATGCTTGCAGTGCAGTGTTACGCATTTTGTGCACTTAGATGCATTGGACTTCAATTTCGATGATGATGCTCGATATTTGTTTTGTGCACCTTGTGCACCTGATTAGATTTTACGCATGTTCGGCGCTTGATATTGGATTTCATGATTTCGTGCACGATGGATGCACCTGATTTGGATTTTCGCGCATGTTGGGCGCATGTTATGATATGCGATTTTGGTGCACGCCTGATGCACTAACTCGAGATTCTTCGTGCATGTCAGATGCACCTGTTTTTGCTGTCAAGCACACCTGTTGCCCTTGACAGATGTTTCGTGCACACCCGATGCACTTAGATATTGTTTCTGTGCGCATGTATGGCACATTCATGGATTTTGATTTCCGTGCGCACCAGACGCACGTAGTATTCATATGCACATTTTGGGATTGATTTCCTATGGAGCAGTACGTTTTTGTGATGTTTTATTATTGTTTTCGTACTGAGCAGGACGAGTCAGATGACAGTATCTGAGTATATTTTGCATGCATTGATAGATTTCAAAGGGATTTCCAAAAAGCGAGCTATAGTCTCAGTATTTACCTACGTGTCTGATATGACACGAAACATTTAAAACAAGGGAACCCTTCTAAATTGTTTTCAAAACGGCGGAACGTACACATTAAACAAAAGATATATACGTATATGGTTATTTTCTTATGGTAGACGTCCGCCACTGTGCAGTATTATGCGCATTGCACAGCGACTTTAAAAGATTTGGCATGCATTTCCTCCAGATATTTACATGTATAGATTTGGTATTTACATGTATAGTTCCGAATTATAGCATATCGGTTTTTCTTTGGATTTGGCATTCGTGTCTTCATCTTGACTCCGATGATTGCGGGATGCTTGACGGAGTTTGATTTTGAGTTATCTACTCATTACTCATGCGCATGCATTGCGCTATGATGCGTTTTATGTATTGACGATTTCGGAGCCCCGACGACTTGGACATTTTATTGAAATGTTTTAGAATTTGGGGGTTTAAATTTAAATTCGAGGACCGAATTTCTTTAAGGGGGGAAGATTGTAACATTTCAAAAAAAAAAAAAAATTTGGGAATTTTTATAATTTAATATTATTTTATTTAATATTTTAATATTTCGGTATAATTAAATACCGATAAATGGGGGGGAATTTTGGAAAAATTATAGGAAATTCTAATCGTGATTAAAAAGCGCTAATTGGATTTTTGGCATTTTTGTGCAAAATATGCACATATCATTTTTTTTATGCTCTACACTTATGCATTTCTACCATGGTTTTTAATTTGGGTTTGCTATTTGAGTGAGAAGGATTTTGAATAGAAAAGGACAAGAAAAGAAAAGAAAAGGAAAGGCAAAGGATTATTATATGAGGTATGGTGAGAGAGAGAGAGAGAGGTATGGGTTTCTTTTGACCAAGGACTTAGCCATTTCCCTTCATCCCTTCCCTCATTTCTCTCCCTCTTCCTCCATAGCTGCCGCTGCTCCTGCTCCTCATTCTCCCCCTCTTCAACTCCCCAAAACACCTCTAAAACAACTCCAAAACCCTATCTCCATTTCACTAAAAGTGTGCACAAGATCAAGACCAACACATTGGACCAAGAAAGCAAGGATTTTGGCCACTAGGGGCAACTCAAGAAAATTCTTGATTTGCCAAATGAGATATTTACTGAACCATTAGCTTAGTTTTAGCATTTCTTATACCCCTATGTTAAGATTAGAATCGATATCGTGTGATTTTGTGGATTTAGGAAAACCTAGTTAGGGTTTAGTAGAAATTGTGGGTTATGATGTGAAATTGAGCTCAGTAGAGGAGACACAAATACCTTAGTGCTAGATTTGAGACCCAAACCTGAGACTAGAAACCCAAAATACGGAATTATGAAATCGATATCAGGGAAAACTGTAAATCTGTCACTGTTTTTGGATATCTGCTTTCACCCCGAGGCTCCTAAAATAAAATTGGTTTGACAGAGAGATGTGCAGGCACTCTGGAACCAACACACAAATCCCCAGCCCCTAACCTTTTAACCTGGCCATAGATTTAATCCCTCTGGCCGCAAATTGCAGCCAGAGCAGGTTGAAACCCCCTCGTTTTTGGTGCAGGGCCCTATCTTCAGTAAATTTGACCTTTGGTATGTGCAATTTTGACTGATTCCTTCTAGGATAGAATCTGGGGTAGTTTTCTTGTGTTGGCACATGTTTTACGACTTGTTTTAGCATGGATTTTAGTATTTGATGATTCGTTTCTGTCGGGTGGCGTTTGAACGTCAACGGCAAAGGGTTATTGATTGTGTTTGCATGCGAGACTATAGGTTTTTACCTATGGGCGTAGCGTGTGCCGTTTGTGATATCCTTGTAGGTACCCCACGTGACGTCGAGGCGTTGAAGATAAAGATGGCGACATCGGCATCGGCACACAGGAAGCAAGTGGGCAGATTTATATCTACGGGGAGAAGTCGGGTGGATGGCGTATAGCACCCCCGCAGTTCGTGGTGATGAATACAAATACGTATACACACATATATTGATTATATTGTTTGAGATTATTGATGTTAAAAGATGGATATTTGGTGTGTTTGGATTAGTTTAGTTTTGCGAAACCCTAGAGTAGTGATTGCACCACACATACACACACACCCATACTTGCATACATTCTTCTTTCATATGTGCTTATATGGGAATATATGGTTATGTGTTCACATGGGTATGGGACTATGTGATCATATACAGGATTTGAGGATAGTATTTGGGATTTGAGATGAGTCGATGAGATGTGATTTGAGACCGTGAGATCGATGATATGGCAGGATTCGTATTTGAGATACGTCATGATGTTTTAGCGGATCTTTGGACGACGATACCATGTGAATAGTGATTTATATAAAATGGTTGACATGAGATCAGATATGTTAAGATATTCATAATAAGTCGCATTGGGCGGTGTATACCTCTTTATGACGATATATGATGATGATATCGGTTTGTATGAGACCGTTGATCAATAGTCCGGTCACGATTATTTTGACGATATTAGTATTGTACTAGACATAGATCAGTACCCGGATTGTGATCTTTGATAAAGAGGATACCGGATGAATAATATAATGAATGTGATATTGACCCGTACCCAGATTTGGGATGCCGTACGACGGATTTACGTACGAGCCATATATTGATGTTTGATCCGCACTCTTGACTTGGGAATATCTGATTATAGATATGGTATCGGATGTGATATTATCGAGGCGGGATCACCGACTAATATATATATGTATCGACTCAGATGTTAGGCGGTTTCCTTACCTTTAGTTAGTCTGTTAGCTCAGCCGTATAGTTTAGTGTAGTTGTTAGACTAGATTCGACTCCTACCTATTTCAAAAACTAACGGATCGAGGGTATTTTAAAGACCGGTCAAGGGATTCTACGGATATTTCAAAGGACTTATCTTTTCTTAAAAACACTGTAGCCCTTATTTTCATAACACCGCGATTCGTGTTATTTCAAATGGCACCACTATAGAAATCATATTTTATTAAATGCAGATTAGTTATCGTTGTGTCTAGTATTCAGCTCCCGCACATTATTGGTGATCGCTCCGCATCGCATACTTATTTTGTGATTCATATGCCATTGTTGATATTATGTTGTTAGGACACCAGCACCATTACCGATGATGCGTATGTACCACGTGCACTTACTTGCCGGCTCACACACATCTTCATCGGTAATTTCCATGTCACGTACACTTAGAAAATACTATTACATTGACATAGCTTGTTAGATAATAGTTTAGACATGATATTAGTGTACTTGCCTTATATGCTAGTTCAGACATTGTAGTTATTACCTACTACTTCATGCATGTTATTATTCACTGTTATGCCGCATTCATGGATTCTCATGCCTATATTCACTGTTTACATGCTATTGAGGATTTGGATTCGGATTTTCATGAGATTTCCTGGATTTGGGGGAAAACCGCAAAAACATTTATAAACTTCTTTTCTCTCTCTTTTAAATGAAAAGTGCGGTTTTCCCATGATGTATGAGTCGTCCACCATGAGTTTGCTGATGGATTTCGAGACCCGATTCGAGGAGTTGGATGAACCGTTTCGGGTACATGGTGGGCCCGGTGCGGTACCCCGGGGCGAGAAGGTCGTGTTGTTGACGTTGAGCCTAGCAGGGGAGCACTACCAACCAGTGATTTTACCCGACGCGTCGGATATCCGGAGGATACCGTCGTGGTCTTGAGATTGATGGTAGGGGCCGGTCTGGACTGACGCGCCCTAGATAGTGAGATTGAGATACTGAGATTTCGTGATATTGAGATACTGAGATTTGATGATACAGGCCAGTCCGGATAACCGGAGCCTGGGATTTTGAGACATTGGGATTTATGTTTTATGTCGATGCTAGACACTGTTTATGCGGATTTCATTTATGATACCTCGCTTTAAAAATACAGTAATCTCACTAAGTTATGAAAGCAGTTTCTTCAGTACATGTATTCTGTTTTCATGCATTCATACATCGTCCATATGATATATTGCTATCTGAGGCACAGACACGAGCACTTGGTATTACTGTTGTTTAGAGGTATACCCTAGCCATTATTATAGGCTGCTGGTTATATATTTGAGGATATATATTGATCGTATGACCTAGGATTGCGTCATACAAGTGATTCATGTTCGTAGATGTATTCTATTCACGAGTTGGCAACTCACCCCCGTTGTGCTATAGTTTCTTGCAGGTTTTGCCGTACAGGTTTCATTACGGCTTTGCTGGCACTGCTTCTTTTCGGGTGACTTGCTAGTAGGTGGGTTTATTTGCATCGTACCCATCATTATACCTTGTATATTATTATTTTGTTGTATCTAGAAGTTCCATCAACCAAACATGTATTTATTTCAGGGATAGAGACCAGTGATGTCTATTCTTTCGACCTTAGAGTCGCGCGTTGTATTTCTATGGATTTCTTGCTGTTTTGAGTTTCCTTTTCTATTGTGATCCTCGCATTTTGGCGTTGTATATTATATTGCTTGCGTGGTTGTGACCATCGATTGACGAAGAGCTAGCTCCCGCTTGGGGATGCCTTTATTCATTATATATGCTTTATCAGGTTTTGTACCCGTTTGGGGTCAGTTTTTACAAAGGAAACTCTGCCGAAATTTTTAGAAAAGACTTGTGTTTTTAAAATGCATATTTCGGCGTATGTTGCAAACTATTTGATTTAAAATGGTTTTCCTTCACTCTACTACTTTTCTTGGTTTGGATTTCTGGGTTTTCGGCTTACTTAGATTACGTACGCCTCGAGACGTTTCGTAATTTAAGTGCCGGTCATGTTCCGTACTTTCGGGTCGTGATAGCAATCTCACATGAACTTCTTACTCCGCTTCCCTACAGTATGGACCAATTCGGAATCATCTCTTTCTAGCTATGTGGACTGTGCTCCCATTGGCTGTACTCATCTTTAGAGTCTCTTTCGAAGCTACGAACCCAGCATCTCTAATACCCTGTGGAAGGTGTCTGGCCAATTTCATCCTCGGGGACTCGTCCAAGTCATCGGAGTAATGTGCTTTCGCTCGTCCTTTCTTGATCGACTCACAACACGTCTGTGTGAGGTCCTCTTCTAACTGAGACTAGGCAATTTGATGTCCTCGCATTGGAGCATCCAAATGAACAAACTTTCCTAATCACTTATCCAAGGGTGACTAGCGATCTTCTATCACATCTCCGTGTATGGCCTTATGCTGCATTAGCTTCAAATGTCTGGGGGTGATATCTTCTCAAACTCAGCAACAGCTGGCTCATCTGTCCGCACCGTAGACAACGCCTCGATCATCTAGAGTAGACGGTACCTTAATAGTCTTCACAATCTGGCTGGCCTCTAGCAATGGCCCGATCATCCGGTAGAGATCTCGAACGTTCGTGTCAACGAGAAAACATAGTAAAACAATTATCAAGACGTTCATGTGTCACCGGAATACATCCTGGTCAGTCCTCGTTCCTAACGAGCTCATGCTAACCGCATCTCTAGTCGCAGCTCTCTCTGCTCGTGTAGCTATGGTAACGGAAACCACGATCCGATGTCGATGAAGATAGATCATAGGAACGAATAGAAATATAATGCCTAAGAAATGTACATCCTAAGGCTACTTAAGCGAAGTAGCGTATTGTAAGTATGTCGCGGAACATACACATGGTACGTCACTCTACTTAAGTCACCTACTCCATCAACCAAGGTGAACCTACACGAAGAAAGTTCGGGTCTAATACCCCTTCGGCCAA
Organism: Agapanthus africanus; assembly: GCA_030015575.1. Taxonomy (NCBI): domain Eukaryota; kingdom Viridiplantae; phylum Streptophyta; class Magnoliopsida; order Asparagales; family Amaryllidaceae; genus Agapanthus; species Agapanthus africanus. The sequence continues at coordinate 378,283,249 of JASDDO010000014.1, read as the reverse complement.
ATCTAAGCTTCGTAAGGTCAAGCTTAGGTTCCGAAATATATATATACGCCCTAAACTCCTCATAGTCAAACCTAGACTCGCACCAAGGTTAAACATAATGCTCTGATACCAACATTGTCACGACCCGGAAAAGGAACTTGACTGGAACTTGAATTATGTGAAGTCTATAGTGTTAGTTATATGTATGCCCTAGAGGCCATTACTGTACATAGGATGTATATTGTAGTGGATGCTGGGACATATATAGGGAGGACTTTCTTGCTCGACATGATAGTATGCTATCTGGTTGCTCTTTACCTTAACGTGTATACCGATTGTCTCTCTGTTACATGTTGGTAAAGCCCTTAGGATGTGTACTTGACTATCTGGACTATGATGCGGATCATACTAGTGGGGACATGGTAGTCCATAAGTACATCCTTCAAAGTCCCTAGTCGTGGGTGTATCGAGATGGGGCATCGATATACCAGAGTAGACTAGCGTGTACCTTCTCGACCCATACAGATGGACGATGGATGATCCCATATCCATCGGTGTTTGACATCAGAGATGATATACGGGTGCTCAGTAGAGACTGGGTATACTGGACGGACTCGCCGAGAACTCCCAGATGGTATTATACCTTACGTCAGATGGCAGTTCTCTGGTGACACTGGTACAGAGTAGTCTGTTGACCCGAGATCGTCATAGAGTCTTGTGTGGTTCCCACTGTGCTTTGATTTCCATCTTACCACGTCCAAGAGGGCGTGCAAAATGGTGGTTTTTGGGTACAGTCCCGAGTCACATGGAGGCAATGAGCGATAGGAGGGGATTCGTCTCTCCCGGTATAGGGAGTTGATGTTGCGCTGTGTTCGATTGGCTATAACCGGAAATCCCTGGCCAGGGTTGCTGAGATTTACTGGTAAGTGTTACCAGTAGTTTCTCGAACTGTTATAGACCTCATATCGAAACGACTTATCGAGCTATTGGGGTCTGACGTTTACCACCCCTAGGCGAGATATGCGACATATCAGACGACGAGACCGGACTGTACGGTAGTGTTACTGGTTGGATTCACTGGAGTGTGAGCGGGCTTGCTCGTCGATCTTCTCATCGCTCAATACCCAGGTGGCCATTACGTTTAGCAGACCGCTTGCGGCTTGTGGGTGTTTGATATGATCATCATCTGCTGCCGGCGTATTGACGAGTCTTTAGAGTCCTACACAGAGGTTTCCTGGCTCAAGCGAAACGAAATAGGAGCGCATATGAGATATGTGCGGGACCAAGAATAATGCGTGTATGTGATACCGTATTCCATTCTCGCGATGAATGTATCGAATGGTTGTATGCGATATAACCTAGTTATCGATTCAAGCGTTGATTCGATAAGCCGATACATTGTATACTAGTCGGTTGTGTGCGACATGACCGGATCATTGAATCAAGTGTTGATTTAATGATTTAATATATAATTATATATTTGATATATTACTTTGCATTAACTAGTATTGGTTCACTTTAAATGGATTTTCTCACTTGAATTGTGCAAGTTGTATATGTGATATACTTTTGTGCACATGATTGTATCATGTTTGATGATGCATGTTAACTTGGTTAAGTGTAAAGATTAAACCATGGTTTACTTAATGATTAGGGTTTTGATTATCTTATTCATTTGTTTATCTATTCATTTATTTATTTTGAAAAGATGAGAAAATAATGGTTGCTAGTTTTGTTGTTTAGTTGAAACTTCATGAAACTTTGACCTAGTCCACCATTCTTGTCTTTTGCTTAACCCTAACCATCATATCTAACCATGGTCCATTCTCTACACTAAACCAAGGTTAATATTATGATAAGTATTTATTTTCCTTTTCATTTTAATAACTTATCATAATATTATTCATCTTCTTCTTCATCTTCTTTCATGAAGAAGTTTGACTTCATCAATGGTGGATTGATGAAACAAGTGAGAAATCCAATTCTAAAGTCTACCCACTTCCTATTTCTTCATCCTATACCTCTTGCCAAGTAGTAGAGTGTGTTTTCTTCACAAGTTTCTTGACTTGGTGAAGTTGGAGCTTGATCTAGTGATGCCTCGACGTAGATCATCTTCGGCACGAAGCCGACGACCTTGCCCGCCCATTTCTCCGATGAAGCTGACGCAAGAGCCCGGATTTTGATTTAGACAGCGGAGAGGACTTCATCACGGAGCCATGGAGGTGGAGGACCGGATCTACAAAGGTTGTATATCCGTTCTCTTAGTAAAATAGTTTACTAGTTGCATCTTTCGCCTAGACATCTAGTTAACGATCCGTAGTCTAGGGTTTCTCGGCACCGCAATTTTTGAAATTGGCATGGTTGATGCCTTGTGAGACCTCTTGAGAGTGCCTTGGAACCCTACAGTGGTATCAGAGCCTAGCTAGAGCCTTAGGCGAAGTCTAGACGACGTTTGAATTCTGAACGAACCCGAAACCCCAACCCAAAATGCTCTCTGGAAATTTTCTAAAATTTTGGATTTTTGTCAATTAAAAATATGCAGAAAAATATGCAAGGTGTTATTTGAATTACTGTGAAATACGAGGGGCTAAATCGACTTTTCCACCGCGGAACCGCGGCCCCAGCTATGCATGGTGCGGCGGTTCCGCGGCCGTACTGTCCCTTTGACCAATGTTTTCTGCACAGTAATTCATATAATTGAATCCTATATTTTCTGGTTATTTTTAATGTGACTCTACAGTTGAGTGTTCTGGGCTTGTTTTGGGGGTTCGATGAATCGATCGGATTATTTAAACTTTGTCTATTTGGCTTTCCGGATATTTTTTTGAATATGTTAAAAAGTTCGACCGGATATAAATACCCAATTTTTCCCCTGTCGGGAAATTTCCAAGAGTTGGATTTTTCCGTAGTTTAAAGACGTTCTAAGTAATACAAGTAACGCAATGGACCCTCTAGAAAACAACAAACCTTAACTCGATTATGTGACCGTCTTGAACTGCCCTTTGAACCTTCGGGTTTGGGGCAGTACGGCGTGCCACATGTGAGGCGTTGGCTTGACCCTTCTACGGCTGGACCGTTAGTACTGAGGCACGAACTGAATGTTTTTAGACTTGTTTCATGTGTTGATCTGTATCGGGAAAACTTGGGTGTTCGATTGTTCGATCGGAAAGTTTGACATTTTCTATTTATCCGGAATGGGATACAATAATTGGAATTCACAATAAGTTATGAGATAACTGAATGAATGTTATAAACATAGCAGTTTAGTCTCACTTGATCGGTTGCCACGGAATTTTGATGTGATCAAAAGTCCGTCGCAATCACGTAGCGTACGCGGATACTCGCCGGATAAACTTAATAGACAGCCTCACTCCATAGCCCCGACCAAGTGACTGTAGGAGAACCCTGTCGCCGAAAGCATCCGTCCGGGTGCTCGCGGCAGCGGTGTTCCGCCTTGGTGCACTTCGTCGACGGTATCAGGGGTGCGGCCGCCTACTAAAGTTTGCGACGAACATTCGATCAGGATGTCGGGAATCCAGTTGAATTCCCCGACTTGATATTGAAAAGTGTTTTCGATAATGAGACTAAAATGTGGGGTTTATAATTGTTAGGCATGCGATGTCTAATGAATTCATTTGGTCAGGCATGCGATGTCTGAGGAGGTTGCGGATTCCAACTGTTGTAGTTTTACACTTTCTTTTCTGTGACCGTAAGTGTAATATGTGATATCGCCGGTTTCGTTGCTATATGTCAACGACAATTGGGATGCGCATATTTACTTACGTTGATGACATGTGATGTTATGTGTTGCTGGATATGTTATATTGGATCGTCGTGTTTGAATAGCCGGGGGTTTTTATGTGAGATGAGTGTTTTTCATTTTCATTCATGTAAAAACTTGTATGTAATATTCTTTTATTGGGGCACTTCCAGGTTGCGGAAGATGTCACCATTTGTATATTATTTACTTTTTCGCACTAGGATAGACCCAAGGAGGAGGGCACAAGTAACCGGGTTCTGGAGTCCAGTGGGAGACCAACTCGAGTTGTCGAGTCCGGGTCTCCTAACTCTAGAATTGGTAGGGTTGCTTGCCGCTCTCGTAGGGGTCTAAGGGTGTGGGTTTGGCTATTCATCGCGACCGTGGAATCCGTGTTTTATACTGGCTTGTATTGAAAACACGAACGTCCTAGTATATCCAATATTTCATATGTTTCTTCTGCTGCGATATCTGTGATGTGATCATGTGATGTTCTGTGATAGATACAGTATATAGTATATATGATATATTATATAGACGTTACTTATGTTTTACACCCGCGCTAGCCCTGCCCCGCTCTGCCGTTAGTTACCTAACCTAACGGTGCACGAGGGGACATCGAGGCGAATGCGGATGGCATAAGTGTACGTCGTATTTATCTGTGATGTTTAGGTACCTTAAATGATGGGACTTCCTTAATGAGATTAATGAAATAAAAGAAACCTAAGATGTTGTAGAATCGAATTTCAAAATTAAAACAGGTAGCTACAGTTCTTGCTTTGCACAGCGGTATATATGATATATCCTGCACCTTATTCGATGAGGAAAGGACCGAGATCCCTTCACCGGGAATGACTCCTTTAGCAATAACTGGCAGATGCTACACACTCGGTTTGTCTTTTGATTGCTTTTAAGAGTTTTTGCTTTGCACAGTGATATATATGATATATCCCGCACCTCATTCGACGAGGAAAGGACCGACGATCCCTTCACCGGGAGTGACTCCTTTAGCAAAACTAGAAAAGCCTCAAAAACATTCCATTTCAAAATTCATTCGATCCTACAACGATATCAAGTTCATTACGATATAGGTTTTCTGAAAAACCTGTCGTAGCCCTCCGTCATTTCAGATATGTACTGGTTAGTATTCGTGCTGCGTTTGTTGACCTCTGTCAAGGCGTAGTGTGCGGTAGCTGATTAGCGCTTATCTGCATAAGCATATGATGTGATTGATTTAGGGTAGTCGTGCGACCTTGTTGACCTCTGTCAAGGGTCGTGCGGGTGGGTTTACTTCAATCAAGAAATGACGGGTTGAACTTGACTAGCAGCCTATGGTTTGTTGACCTCTGTCAAGGTCATAGGAAGCTTGGGGCAAAATATTATCGGGAATTTCAAGTGTTGAAATTTTCAATGAGATTGCATACCTTCTATGAGATAGTTGGATCCCGATACCCGCTGCGAGTAAGAGTTACTCCTGGGAGAGTTTTATATATTACAATTAGCCGATCAAGTAGGTGTCTAGAAAGGTGTTAACGAGGTTACGCCTCTGGGAAAACGAGGTTTACATTAATTAGGTTCGTGCGAAAGCATGGGGGACCTCCCTCAAAGTACCGACACTGGCCTGGCTGAAAGATTGGCGAACTTGTAGTGTGTAATTAATCCCGGCTAGTCTTTCCTTTTAGGGTTTGAAGGAAGATTTGATAAAAAGCAGTGGGAGCCATCCTGATTAGATAAAATAATAACCAATCTATTCTTGCAAGAGCGCACGCTGAGTGTTTTCTTCTCTCTCTCTCCAGGTAGCGACCATATCACGCCTTAATCAAGATAATAATACGGATTATTGACCGAACCCGCTTGTTATACTGAGCTGGGGAACGTTGGTCCCGCTCCAACTTATAATTGTTATAAGACAGAGCAGGAAATAGGGGAATACCAGATTTCCCGTGCCGCCCAAACGAAAAAAGTGCATGATGATGCATCTCCTTCGGGTGTATTCGTTACAAAGAACTGTTTCTCAGTATCCTCTGCATCCTAGGTATATGATACCGGATCAGGATCCCAGATATGTAATCTGTTACATAGAGCTACAAAAGGGTAGAAAAACTGAGAACGGGTGATAAGTTTCATGAGGCAGAAAATGGGGCAAGAGTTGTAGCCAAGTCTGTCGGTCACTGTCACCCTGTATTACCAATACATTGATTCTGAATGAATGTTATTAGATACCGAACCTGATATACAAAATCATATCAGTCTCTTTATTAGTAAAGAAATGATAAAATTTTGTATTGTTGGATAATGTTTTGAACATTTCCTATATCAAAAGTTGATCGGTTCAGGCACGTTATCTAAAAGCATTGATGTTCTAAATCAAACTACAGTTCTCAGTATACAGAACACACGCAAGAGGAAGAGTCCAGAAATGAATGAATTCTTCTTGAGGCATTGTAGACTAGGTCATATCAATGCGACCCGACTAGCTAGAGTTACATTTAGATGCATATTTAAATCAGTTTGAATTTACATCTTGTGAAACTCGCCAGTCATGTCACAAAGATAAGATGACCATAGCTCTGTTTATTGGAAACAGAGAAAGAGTTGTTAAACTTTTGGGATAATACATGTTGATGTATGTAGGTCCCCTGTCTACACATACCAAGACCGGTTCTTTGTACTTCATTAAATTCTCTGATAATCTCTCAAGATTCAGACATATGTTCCTGTTGAAACACAAGTCCGAACCTTTTGAGATATTCACAGAATATAAGTTAGAAGTAGAGAACCAAAATACGGGTATAAGTATTATGTCCTTTGATGTGATCAAGGAGGAGAATACTAAAGCACGGGATTCCTGGACTATTCTAAGAATGAGATTCTCTCTCAGAATTACTCCTCTGTATACACCATAGCACGATGGTATATCGGGGAGGAGCAGATACACCCTATTTGATATGGTGTGCTCTATGATGAGTACTACTGAGTTACCTTTTTCCTATTGGGTGTTATGCACTTGAGAAGTTGCATACCTATTGAATAGGGTTCCGATCAAATCAGTTGCCTACCACTTCATATGTGATATGGAAAGGGAAGAGTCCATATCTTAAGTTAGTTAAGATTTGGGGTTGTCCGGCCTATGTCTGAAAAACAAAATCCGGACAAGCTCGAGGCAAGATCTGTTATGTAGAACTGGAAATGCTCCAGCTATACAGACTGCAGCTGATGATTTGATAGAACCAAAGGATTCAGTAGATACCAACGAACCTCAGCCTCTCCGCCGATCTAGTAGGGTTCCTCACCCACCTGAGAGATACTTCTGTTTCTCTATGACAGTGGGAGTGAGGATTACATCATGAAATGATGACCCAACTAGCTTCGAGCTGGCCATCAGGAGTGAGACTCTGTAAGAATGGCTGCATGTTTAGCGATCTGAGATGGAATCCTTATACACCAATAAAGTATGGACTTTAGTTGCTATATCTGAAGGGTTAAATCCCCATCAGGAGCAAGTATATCTTGAGAAGATTACTTGGTGTACATGGAAAAGTTGAGACTTTCAAAGCTAGACTTGTTAAAAGTTTGCATCATTTACCAGGCGTGGATTATGATGAAACCTTTTTCAAGTAGCTATGCTTAAGTCCATCCAGATCCTACTTGCCACGGCTACATACCATGACTACGATATCTGGTGGTTGGGTGTCATGACAGCTTTTCTAAATGATGTTTTGGAAGAGGGCGTCTATAAGTACACAGCCAGAGGGCTTCGTAAACAGTGGGAGCAGCGGAAACGCGTGCAAGATGTTTTATGTGATAAAGCAGGTATCGCGGAGTTGGAACGTCTGTTTTGATGTAGTAGTCAAAGAGTTTGACAATGTCAAAATGGTAGATGAACCTTGTATAAACAAAAAGGTAGTAGGGAGTATGGTGGTGATCCTCGTAGAGTACGTGGATGACATACTCTTGATAAGAAAGGAGTTTCTATGCTACGCTTGGTCAATCTCCGCTTATCACAATGATTCTCCATATAGGATCAATGTGATACCTCCTATATCCTGGTTTTTGGATCTATGAGATAGATCTAATTGGATGTTAGGATACTCACTAGTAGTAGTGAGATGGTATCAATCGATCCTGGGGAGAATCACTGGAAGTGTTCCAGAGTGATAAAGACGACTGAATGTCAGTCGCAGGCATTGTCTTTACCCTCAGTAAAGGGACGGTATGTTGGAAGAGTTCCAAGCTAGATACCGTGACATACTAGACGATAAAGGCAGGATACATCGCTACTTAAGATGCTACCAAAGAGGCAGGCTGGATGTATATTTGTTCATGAGATGAACTTAGTTCCTCCCATTGTGTGACAATGGAGTTGTGGCTTATGCCAGGAACCCCCGTCCCATCAGTGATCCAGACATATTCTAAGGCAGTATCACCTGATCATGGAGATGGTTGATCTCCAGGCTGATCGAGGTTAGGAGAGAAGACTCAGAGGACAACACGGCGGATCCACACACAAAGGCCTATTCCCAGAGAGAGACTTTTATGGGATGGTTGAGTATGAGATACTTCGACCACTGCTACAGATGACCTTAGTGCAAGTAGGAGATTGTTAGTTATATGTATGCCCTAGAGGCCATTACTGTACATAGGATGTATATTGTAGTGGATGCTGGGACATATATAGGGATGACTTTCTTGCTCGACATGATAGTATGCTATCTGGTTGCTCTTTACCTTAACGTGTATACCGATTGTCTCTCTGTTACATGTTGGTAAAGCCCTTAGGATGTGTACTTGACTATCTCGACTATGATGCGGATCATACTAGTGGGGACATGGTAGTCCATAAGTACATCCTTCAAAGTCCCTAGTCGTGGGTGTATCGAGATGGGGCATCGATATACCAGAGTAGACTAGCGTGTACCTTCTCGACCCATACAGATGGGCGATGGATGATCCCATATCCATCGGTGTTTGACATCAGAGATGATATACGGGTGCTCAGTAGAAACTGGGTACACTGGACGGACTCGCCGAGAACTCCCAGATGGTATTATACCTTACGTCAGATGGCAGTTCTCTGGTGACACTGGTACAGAGTAGTCTGTTGACCCGAGATCGTCATAGAGTCTTGTGTGGTTCCCACTGTGCTTTGATTTCCATCTTACCACATCCAAGAGGGCGTGCAAAACAGTGGTTTTTGGGTACAGTCTCGAGTCACATGGAGGCAATGAGCGATAGGAGGGGATTCGTCTCTCCCGGTATAGGGAGTTGATGTTGCGCTGTGTTCGATTGGCAATAACCGGAAATCCCTGGCCAGGGTTGCTGAGATTTACTGGTAAGTGTTACCAGTAGTTTCTCGAACTGTTATAGACCTCATATCGACACGACTTATCGAGCTATTGGGGTCTGACGTTTACCACCCCTAGGCGAAATATGCGACATATCAGACGACGAGACCGGACTGTACGGTAGTGTTACTGGTTGGATTCACTGGAGTGTGAGCGGGCTTGCTCGTCGATCTTCTCATCGCTTAATACCCGGGTGGCCGTTACGTTTAGCAGACCGCTTGCGGCTTGTGGGTGTTTGATATGATCATCATCTGCTGTCGGCGTATTGACAAGTCTTTAGAGTCCTACACAGAGGTTTCCTGGCTCAAGCGAAACGAAATAGGAGCGCATATGAGATATGTGCGGGACCGAGAATAATGCGTGTATGTGATACCGTATTCCATTCTCGCGATGAATGTATCGAATGGTTGTATGCGATATAACCTAGTTATCGATTCAAGCGTTGATTCGATAAGCCGATACATTGTATACTAGTCGGTTGTGTGCGACATGACCGGATCATTGAATCAAGTGTTGATTTAATGATTTAATGTATAATTATATATTTGATATATTACTTTGCATTAACTAGTATTGGTTCACTTTAAATGGATTTTCTCACTTGAATTGTGCAAGTTGTATATGTGATATACTTTTGTGCACATGATTGTATCATGTTTGATGATGCATGTTAACTTGGTTAAGTGTAAAGATTAAACCATGGTTTACTTAATGATTAGGGTTTTGATTATCTTATTCATTTGTTTATTTATTCATTTATTTATTTTGAAAAGATGAGAAAAGAATGGTTGCTAGTTTTGTTGTTTAGTTGAAACTTCATGAAACTTTGACCTAGTCCACCATTCTTGTCTTTTGCTTAACCCTAACCATCATATCTAACCATGGTCCATTCTCTAAACTAAACCAAGGTCAATATTATGATAAGTATTTATTTTCCTTTTCATTTTAATAACTTATCATAATATTATTCATCTTCTTCTTCATCTTCTTTCATGAAGAAGCTTGACTTCATCAATGGTGGATTGATGAAACAAGTGAGAAATCCAATTCTAAAGTCTACCCACTTCCTATTTCTTCATCCTCTACCTCTTGCCAAGTAGTAGAGTGTGTTTTCTTCACAAGTTTCTTGACTTGGTGAAGCTGGAGCTTGATCTAGTGATGCCTCGACGTAGATCATCTTCGGCACGAAGCCGACGACCTTGCCCGCCCATTTCTCCGATGAAGCCGACGCAAGAGCCCGGATTTCGATTTGGACAGTGGAGAGGACTTCATCACGGAGCCATGGAGGTAGAGGACCGGATCTACAAAGGTTGTATATCCGTTCTCTTAGTAAAATAGTTTACTAGTTGCATCTTTCGCCTAGACATCTAGTTAACGATCCGTAGTCTAGGGTTTCTCGGCACCGCAATTTTTGAAATTGGCATGGTTGATGCCTTGTGAGACCTCTTGAGAGTGCCTAGGAACCCTACATATAGGACCCCACCTAATTCAAGTAAGCCAAAAGTCCAGAAATCTAAATTTTTTTAGGGAAAATAGTGGAGGTGAAGTTTTGAAATAAAGGTTTACTGAAATCCGGTTCTTCTTTTACCGGTATAAGTAAAAATCATATGAGAATGTAATGTTTATATCTATCTTGAAAACAGTTTTCGACGTTTGAAATTTCGGTAACACCTTCTTTGTAATTTTTAACCCGAAAACAATATAAACAATAATAATTATAGGCATCCCCAAGCGGGAGCAAGCTCTTCGCCAATTGGCGAAAACAACCACGCAAGAATATAAATATACAACGCTGAAGGCGAGGATCAAAACACAGAAAGAAAGCAAGAAAACTAAAGTATCATCAAGAAACCAAAACAATAATGAATAAGTAGAAGAGCGTGACTCTAAGTCCGAAAGAATATACAATAGCGTTTTCTAAGTCTACAAATATACATAGTCTGGTTGATGGAGCTTTTAACTAGATATAATAGAATGAATATAAAAGTACAACGGTAGTCACGATGCAAGTGTATCCCACCTAAACAATGCAATCACCCGGAAGAAAGTGGTGTGCTAGCAAGCCGGAACGGAACCTATGCAGTCAAACCTGCAAAAAAAAACTGCGGCACAACGGGGGTGAGTTGCCAACTCGTGAGTAGAAGATATCACCGAGTAGAAACCGAATGTATGACGATCTCCTAGGTTATACAGTACAATACGATAATAGTAATAACACGATAACATCGAGTAGTAGCAAAGATAATAAAAGGCATAAGTGTAACATCAAGTACTCGTGTCCATGTTATAAAGTAACTACATGTCATGTGTATCATGTATAAATGCATCATCCAACGTGTGTCCAGCAACGACATACAAAAATCATGATAAAACCTGAGTGCCCAGCACCGACACTCGAAAACATCATGAAATCCGTGTCCAGCAGCAACACAAAATCCTTATATCTCGGACTCCGCCAGTCCGGATCGGCCCCATATCATCTGATCTCATGACTATGGTCGGTATCCTCCGGATATCCGCCGCGCCAAATATCACCGGTCGGTAGTGCTCCCCTGCCGGGCTCAATATCTCTCTATACGATCTTCTTGCCCGGGGGTACCGCACCGGGTCCACCATGCACCCGCAGACGGTGCCTCCTCTCTCCTCGAATCGGGTAAGCAATATAGCTCAAGAACCGAGAAAACCCATGGTGGACGCCACACATCATATCAAGGAAAACCGCAATTTTCTTTTAAAATGATCATATGTTTTCAAATTTATATGCGGTTTCCCAAATCCAGAAATCTCATGAAAAAACGGATTCTCATAATCATGAGCTTATAATGAAACAATGAATACCAGCATAAAGCCAAACTACAATGCATAACTGAACGTATGTATATGAATGGATGTGGCATCTAAGTAAGAAATGCAATGTCTAAACTAGCATGTGAGATCATGAATGTTAAACAATACAATTAACTACAAGTTATCAAGTTATAAAAGTGAAGTAACGTTTTCTAATGTGTACGTGATATGGAAATTACCGATGATGATATGTGTGAGTAGGCAAGCAAGTGTACGTGCAACATATGCATCATCGGTAATGGTGCAGGTGTCCTAACAAATGAGATCATAACGGCTAATGAAAGCACATGCATCTATGCAATGCGATGAAAACAACATGAACATAGCGGAAAAGTAAACAGAAAACGCAACATTATAAAATATCCATAGCTATATATGAGCCATACAGTTATAGTAATAGAAATAGCACGAATCGTTGGTTTGGAAAAGTAGGGCTACGATGTTTTTGAGAAAAGAGATATCTTTTGAAAATCTGTAGTATCCCTCGGGTTGCCTTTTGAAAATACATACGATTCGTTTGTGTTAGTTGTATATATGCCCTAGATGTCATTGTTGTGCATATGATGTATATTATAGTGGATGCTTGGATATATATAGAGAGGACTTTCTTGCTCGATATGATAGTATGCTATCTGGTTTCACTTTGTCTAAACATATTGACTTGTATTGGTTTACTGTCTTGCACTCACATGTTGATAAAGCCCTTAGGATATGTACTCGACTACTAGGACTATGATGCAGATCATACTAGTAGGGCCAGGGTAGTCCAAGAGTACATCCTATAACTGTTCCTAGTCGAGGGTGTATCGAGACTGGGCATCGATACACCAGAGTAGACTAGAGTATACACATCTTGACCCATATGATGGGCGATGGATGATCCCATATCCATCGGTGTTTGACATCAAAGATGGTGTACGGGTGCTCAGTGGAGACTGGGTATACTGAACGGACTCGCCGAGAAATCCTAGATGGTATTATACCTATCGTTAGATAGCAATTCTCTGGTGACACTGGTACAGGTTGGTCTGTAGACCCGAGATCGTCATAGAGTCTTGTGTGATTCCCACTGTGCTTTGATTTCCACCTTACCACATTCAAGAGAACGTGCAAAACGGTGGATTTTAGGTACAGTCCCGAATCACATGGACGCAATGAGCGATAGGAGGGGTTTCGTCTCTCCCGGTATTGGGGGTTGATGTTGCGCTGTGTTCGATTGGCTATAACTGGAAGTCCCTGGACAGGGCTGTTATAGAGATTTACTGGTAAGAGTTATCAGTAGTTTCTCGACCTGTTATAAGCTTCACATCGACACGAGTTATCGGTTAATGGGGTCTGACGTTCACCACCCCTAGACTGGATATGCGACATATCAGACGAAGAGACCGGACTGTACGAGTAGTGTTACTGATTAGCTCAATGGGAGTTTTGACAGCTTCGCTGGTTTTCTTCTGATCGCTCAATACCCGAGTGGCCGTTACGTTTAGCTCACCGCTTGCGGCTTGTAGGTGTTTGATATAATCATCACCTACTGCTGGCGTATTGACGAGTCTTAGAGTCCCACATAGGAGTTTCCTAGCTCAGGCAAAACGATGTGGTGTGCATATGAGATATGCGCGGGGACCCGATTGAATGCGAGTATGTGATACCGTATATTAATCGGGCGTTTTTCTATTGGTCAGGTCGTATGTGATATGACCGGTTTGTTAAATCAAGTGTTGATTTAACATTTGATTTTTAGTTTAATTCTTTATTTAAACCCTTTTCTTTGTTGATGATGTATGCATTCATATATGCACATGTTGATGTGCATGGACACATACATGCATACATGGATAGTTATCATGGTTGATGATACACTATATGGTGGCAATGCAAGACTCACATGGTAGTTAATATACATATATATATTTATTTATTTTTGAGTTAAGTTTAAAGATAATTCACTCATGGTTAATGTTTATCTTGATTTGACTTTTTGACCATTCTTGACCTAACTTATAACCATGAGTTAATTCTCTTTTGTCTATTTAACTCAATGTAAAATATCTAGATATTAACTAACCATGGTTTGAGGAGAGAAGGATTTAATATGATTATTTCATTCTCATCTAAGTTTAGTTTTATTATTCATCACAAAAGCTTTTGAGCTTGAGCTTTGTCATCAACTGCATCTTCCTCCCTCTCTTGAGTTTTCATTTGAGTGAGTTAGAGAAAAAGAAAGGGTTTTGATTAGAGAATACAAACCACCTCATCATTCTACACATATCTAGTGTCACGACCCAAAGTTCGGCCCGTGACCGGCACTTAACCACGTAACGTCTACAGGCGTAACGCGACTAAGTAAGCCGAACCCAGAAATAAAAACCATTTTGAAGTAGCGAGTGTTGAAAAAATTTATTAGAACATTTGTTAAAACGTTTAGAAAACCTTAAGTAATTCAGTAAAATTCTTTAAAGTTCAAGTTATTATCTTACAAAAATTTGGCAGCATTTCCTTTGTAAAAACTAGCCCCAAAATCGGGTACAAGACAATATATGAATACAATGATTTACAATAAGAATAAAGCATTCCAAACAGGAGCAATCATGCCCAACGGCGGAAACAATCACCACAATGCTAATATACGACGCCGTAGCGAAGAAATGTGCAGTATAAGTGAAAACAAGTATCATGAAGATAAAGCTGCATAAATAAAGTCGGCTCACAACGAGCTCGACACCAGAGTACAAAATAATATACATCGTCCTCACAACTGGTCTCTAAGTCAATACATGAAAGTAGATGGAGAGTACTAGATACAACAGCGTATACAACTGGGAAATAAACAGATACCATACAAAAACCCACCTATCAGCAAATCTCGCACGCCAACTGTAGTGGTATCTGTATCAAAAGATGCAAGAAAGCAGCCTGTCGCGACTACTCCGAGGGGCAACCTGCAAAACTGTGGCACAACGGGGGTGAGTTGCCAACTCATGAATAGTAGATAACATATAAAGGTAATCACGAGTATGCATGTACTGCGATACTCTAACATATGCCAGCAGATAATGTCTATATGATGAACTGGATACGCAATAATCATGCCTAACAGGTGCAATTTAATAACATCAATATATATATGATGAGCAGGATATGCAATAATCATACAAAAGCACTCTACCAGGTACTATAGCTACAGGATGAGATGCAAAATAATGAATGCTGAGTATGGGGATAAATATCATCTACACGGAATGTCAACGTAGAAGAATAACCGGTATCTATAAATGCACCCAAATCCCAGTAAAACTCAGGCGACGTCACTCTGATCGGCCCTCAAATCCTGTACAGCTCATGGAATCGTGAATGCCTAGCATCGGCACTCGAAAATATCACAAATCATCGTGTCAAGCATCGACACGCAAATCCTCAAGTATCGGGCCCGTCTGCGGAATCGGCCCTCGGCCCCGGCAGTACGTGTCGTCCCGTATCCATCTATCGACTTTGGTCGGTATCCTCCGGATAACCGCCAGGTCCAACCAATCACCGGTAGGTAGTAGTCCCTCTGCCAGGCTCACCGTCTGTATACACAACATCCCTTTCCTGCCCCGAGGTACCATACCGGATCCACCATGTACCCGCAATCGGCCTCGTCCAGCTCCTCGATTCGGGTTCACATGTCACACGTCTGAGAACCGAGAAAACGCATGGTGGACGCACTGAAATATCATATCAAGAGAAACCGGGTTTGTAAAACAGTGCGTATTTTCTTAAAATAGTACCACGGTTCTCAAATCCTGAAATCACATAAATCTAAATTCAATGCGTAAATCCATGCAATGTGTCGTATGACATTAAAAGTAAAAAAGGAAAACCACTCTATTAAAAAGATCCAGTTTTGAAAATATCTCGCGCGGTCCCTTAGTTTTCAAATCATGTCAATATTACCCATGTATGTAACATATGTATGTATATAGGTATGGATGTGCGAATGGATATGTACGCAATGTGAGTGTAACAATGTATATGTGCACAAGTAGCGATATGTCAAGCAATGTGTGCACTACTATGAATAGACCGTATGCATGTGCCAATATGCAACAAGTCATGTCTAATTATTAATGAATGATTTGTAGCAATCCTATAGTGTGTGTGCCATGGCAATCACTAACGGTGTGAGTGTAATATACAAATAGTGCTCGTGCAGCTTGAACCGTTAGTGACAGTGCAGGGTTGTATACTACCATTCCTGCATGAAACAGAAGGAGGTATGCTACAATAATACATATAAATATCTACGACTAAAATATCCTATCACGGCCTGACGCTTAACGCCATACGGGAAATTTTCCCGTAGATGTTAAATCTACTCACAGTGGTCTCGTGCTAAGTGTAGCCGACGACTTGTTTCCCCTTCTTCGCGGCGTCTATCGTACTCGCCTGCGAACCTAGAATTTCACAAAATAATACACATAAGCTAAAATCTACAAAAACGTGACATTAAATCCAAACGAGAAACCCGCGTCGCGAACAAAACGCGTGTGTGTCCGATATGCTAAAACGTGTGATTACGCGCCTGAAGCAACCCCGACATGTCGCGATACGCAGAAAATCACCAAACCCACACACGTGTCGCGAAAGTTAAAATTGTAAGAAATAGGGTATTTGGTTCCAGATTTTGATACAGATAGAATTTTTGAAAATTTCATACACCATAGGTCTTAGAAATGTAGCAGACACCAACAAAAAAAAACTCCAACACCCAGGTCCCCCATCTGGCCGCAATTTGCGGCCAGAATGATTATTCCGGCGGCCAACCCAGGGAATTGTGCTCTCGTGCTCTGTGTGTGTTCTCTAAACCTAGTGTACATGCTCCAGTAAATACAATTTTTGCCTGAAGCAAACGGGCTACAAGCAGATCACAACAGAGCCCAATACTTAGTTAAAAAGCTATTTTAACACTAAACTAAAACATTGTGGTGTTTTAGTGAAACCTGAAACAAAACCTAAGTTAAAACAACACTAACCACACTTAATTAAGTTAAACAAGCCATAAAAATGCTAACTTAACATAAACTTCACTAAATCCCCTTCATTAGCACTAAAAATGCACAAAATACGATTTTTAGCAAACAAAACTACAAGTTATGAACTAAGGTGATATGGGTGAGTTTAATACCTCCAAAAGATCCTAGGGAACCCTAACTTCCAGCCCTTGCCTTCAAAGGCACTGATTTGCCACCAAAATCCCCAAAAGTGCTATTTTTCCAAAGGTTTTTGTGAAGGAATATGAGATTTTAGTGTAGGGTTGTATATGGATCAAAGAGAAGCAAAAGAAGAAGAAGATGATGATGATGTTGCTGCTGCTGCTGCTATCTCTACTGAGATATTCAGGATAGAGAGGAAAAGAGAGAAATGAGAAAGAAGTGTGGTCAAAAGTCAAGCCCATTCTCACCTAACCCACACCATACCTCCCATTTCTTCAAATTTATTTTAAAAATTGAAGGTTGACTTGGTTATTTGGGGAAAATAGAACCATGCAAGAAGAAAATAAAATGGTTACACTTAACCTACGTTACAAAACAAATGATAAGTGTGCATGTAGTTACTCTAATCCTAGCTTAGGAAAAGTAATTAAGGAACAAAATTATTAAGGTGAACACAAGCTAAATTATAATTAATAAACCCTATTTATATATAAAAACACTTCTCGTCACAATTAGAACTAGTTTTATTCGAGTTTAAAAAGTAAAATAAGATTTACGGGATTTTATGAAAACACACATCATTACTAACTAACGCGAAATTAACCTAAACGAATTTCAAAGCGTTGCAATCTACCCCCGTTAAAGAAATTCGGTCCCCGAATTTAAAAATATACTGCTACACGTACCTTCAAAGAGATGAGGGAACTTCTTCCGCATCTCGCCCTCGGCCTCCCAAGTGATCTCTTCACCATTCGGGCTACGCCAAAGCACCCTCACTGATGGCAAGACCTTCGATCGAAGTTTCTTCACCTGCCGATCCAATATCAGGACTGGCTGCTCGGTGAACAAAAGATCGCGCTCGAGCTGAACGGTCTGATGCTGAATCATGTGTGAAGGGTCATGTAGGTATCTGCGAAGCATCGACACGTGGAAAACGGGGTGATCATCTGGGAAGTCGGTGAAAGTGCCAAACGATATGTTATTGCGCCCACACGCTCGAGGATCTCGAAGGGACCTATGAATCTGGGGCTAAGCTTCCCCTTCCGTCCAAACCTCATCACTCCATTCATCGGAGAGACCCTCAGAAAAACGTGATCGCCAACTGCGAACTCTAATCTGCGGCGGCGTCTGTCAGCATACGATTTCTGCCTGCTCTAAGTTGTCCTCATCCTATCTCGAATCAGCTGAATCTTCTCGGTCGTCTCCTGTACGATCTGTGGCCCCAAAATACTGCTCTCACTGAGCTCTGTCCAACAGACGGGCGATCTACATCTCCTCCCATACAAAGACTCGAAAGGTGCCATCTGAATAGTATCCTGGAAACTATTGTTGTAGGAGAACTCCACCAAGGGTAAATGATGATCCCAGCTACCACCAAAGTATAAAATGCACGCTCGGAGCATGTCCTCGAGAGTCTGAATAGTCCGCTCTGACTGGCCGTCGGTCTGCGGATGAAATGCTGTGCTGAAACTCAAGCGGGTGCCCAAAGCCTCCTGAAGCCTCTGCCATAGTCGGCTGGTAAACTGGGTACCTCTGTCGGACACGATACACGTCGGGACTCCATGCAGTCGTACAATCTTGTTGATGTATATCTGGGCATATTGAGCAAATCCGTAAGTCGTCTTCACCAGCAGGAAGTGAACCGCCTTCGTCAAACGATCCACAATCACCCAGATGGAGTCATACCCTCGCCTAGTCCTAGGTAAACCCACAATGAAGTCCATAGAAATCTGCTCCCATTTCCACTCCAGAATAGATAACGGCTGTAGCTCTCCCGCGGGCCTCTGGTGCTCGGCTTTGACTTGCTGACAAGTCAGGCATCTTGACACGAAGTCTGCGATGTCCCTCTTCATTCTGTCCCACCAGTAAACATCTCTCATATCATGGTACATCTTGGTGGAACCCGGATGAACACTGTACACCGATCGATATGCCTCCTCAAGAATCTCACGCCGCAGTCCCTCAGCATCTGGTACGCACAGTCTAGTCCCAAATCACAGTATCCCCTGATCATCGATCACGAACTCGAAAAATCTGCCCTATCCAATCTGTGCCATGATCTCTGAACAACGGTCATCACTGTACTATGTCTCATGTATACGGTCAAGCAACTGTGGGCGTGCACGAACATGCGCAAGCTGTCCCCCGATCGGCGTGAACACGAACTGCACTCGGCTGTCGCATAAAATCCGCCAATCTGCCGACGACTGCCTCTGCACTGCGCTCAAACAAGATAGACTACCCTCGGGCCTCCTGCTCAAAGCATCCGCTACTACATTCGCCTTGCCCGGGTGATACAAGATCTCACAATCGTAGTCCTTTACTAGTTCCATCCAACGGCGCTGTCTAAGATTCAGGTCCCGCTGTTAAAATATATACCTTAAGCTCTTGTGATCAGTGAATATCTGGCACGACTCGCCGTATAGGTAATGTCGCCAGATCTTGAGTGCAAAGACCACCGCAGCCATCTCCAAATCGTGAGTGGGGTAGTTCTGCTCATGTCTCTTCAACTGCCGTGAAGCATACGCGATCACCCTGTCATGCTGCATCAATACGCATCCAAGACCCACTCGAGAAGCATCACAATAAACCATAAATCCGCCTGATCCTGAAGGCAATGATAACACCGACGCCGTAGTCAAACAAGTCCGTAGCTGCTGAAAGCTGTGCTCGCACTCCTCTTTCCAATCGAAAGGAACTCCCTTCCGGGTCAACCCGGTCAAAGGTGCAGCAATACAGGAGAAGTCCTGCACAAATCGCCTGTAGTAACCGGCCAATCCTAGAAAGTTGCGGATCTCAGTAACTGATGCGGGTCTGGGCCAACTCTGAACGGCTTCGATCTTCCTCGGGTCCACACATATACCATCTCGTGTAATCACGTGACCCAAGAAGTCTACGCTGTCCAGCCAGAATGCACACTTGGAGAATTTTTTGAAAAGCTGGTGCTCCCTCAAAGTCTGCATTGTGATCTGCAGGTGCTGCTCGTGCTCCTCTTTGCTCTGAGAATACACCAAGATATCGTCAATGAATACGATGATGAACAAATCAAGATACGGCCGGAAAATACGGTTCATCAAGTCCATGAATGCTGCTGGGCATTGTTGAGTCCGAACGACATCACCAAAAACTCATAATGGCCGTAGCGCGTGCGGAAAGCTATCCTCGGTATGTCCTCCTGTCGAACCCGTAGCTGATGGTATCCTTGTAACGTTTTGAAAATCGTTTCGGGGAAATTTCGAAAAAACGGTAAAATAAGGGGGTTTTCTGTAAAAAGTTAAAATGCAAATATCTTTATTATAAAATTAAATATACATATTCTAGCTATGTAATTGCTAGTATTTGGTGTTTATTGAGCCACTGGTGAAATTTCAAATTTTCTGAAAAATTTTCCGAAATTAATTATTTTAATATTATTTTAAGCCGTCACTAATATATTTAATGAGGGAAAATTACAAATTGGAATGAGTTGAAACAAATTTTGTGCATCATAAAACATTAAATAAAATTTTATCATGTGGTTTTTGAAACGAAATCGTTTCCCAAAACGGTTTAGAAAATTATTGAAGAAAAATGCTTAAATGGTGAAAATAAGTTAAATGGAGATTTGGGGTATTATATTTATCATTTTCCCTCACCCCACAAACACACCCACACTCACACAACCCCATATTCAGCAGCCCTCTCCAAGTGTTCCTCACTTATTGATAGAAGAAAAGAAATCATGAGAAAGAAAACAAAGGAAGTGAGAAAATAGTAAAAAGAGTATAGTCTTTTGTTGATTTGGTCTTCTTTTCTCCCATTGACTTCACCCACCCCCACACCACACCTCACTCCTCTCCTCCCTTGGCCGAATCTGAACTGTTGGCAGCCCTCCCATTTTTCTCCAAGTCCTCATCTTCCTTCACCTCCAAATTCATTCAAAAATCAACCAAAATCAACACAAATCAAAGCAAACTCAAAATCTAATCCCTACCCATTTCTCATTAGCCAAACTTGCATGGATCTAGGGAATAAGTTGGCATTTTAGAGGCTTTGATTTCCATATTTGATCTCTTGATCATGAGGTATAATTCTAACCTTTTTCTTAATTTGTTGGTTATTGTTTTAATTTAGCTTAATTAGGAAATTAATTATGGTTCTAATTGAAAGATTTGAGTTTCAAGAGAAGGATTAATTTATAGTTAGGGTTTTTTTTGTTGTGTGTTTATGGATGCATAGTGTAATTCATCATATTGTGAAATGAAAAACCTAATCTTATTGCTAGTTTGCAAATTGTTAGGTTGAAATTGTGGTAATTACACTAATTTGCAAACTAGGTTTTGGAATTTAATTGCAAATGTTAGATTAAAAATCTAAATATGTTTTTCATGACTTCATTAACATTTTAAAGTGTATTTTAATGTTATAAATCATGCAAATCCAAGCTAGATTGTAGTTTGTGCATTTTTGCTATGAAATTATTAAAATTGGTTATGTTTGCAAACTAGATTTTTGAGATTGATATTAAGAATTAAGTTTAAAATCTAATTAACATTGGTATGACTTAATTAAGATGGTTAGTGAGCCTTATGGCCATTAGTTTTGTTAAAACATCATGTTTTGTACAAAAACGGGTAAATTTTGCTTGCTAGATTTTCGGAAAAATAGCTTTTAAAGTGAGTTTGAGGTTTTTGTGAATTGCAACCTATTTCATATTATAATTAGTGCTTGTGATTGTACAAATGAGTGTGTTTGGGTTTTTCTCGATGGTTTGGCATTTGTACGCCGACGTCGAGGGTTTTTAAGTTGATTTGTGGAAGCAAACCATAGGTTTTGACCTATGTGGGATTCGTGAGTCGTTTTGGTTATGAGTCGGATTTTAATGCGATACGATGCGTTATGATATGTAGGTACCCCATGTGGACTTCGAGACGACAAGCAAGCGCGTGGCGACGTCGGCACCGGCGAGCGAGGACCAGGTGAGTAGATTTATATCTACGGGGAGAAGTCGGGTGGATGGCGTATAGCACCCCCGCAGTCCGTGGTGGTGTATACGGATGCGTATACACACCAACAATTATTATATGTTATTTAGGATTAATAACGATGTTTAGGATGGATATTGGTGTGTTTGATTATTTTAGTGTTGCGAACCCTAGGGTAGTGTTGCACTACACATACACACCTACATACTTGCATACATTCCTATTTTTATGTGCTCATGGGATTCTTTATAGTTATGTGATCACATGGGTATGGGACTATGTGTTCACATACGGATTGAGGATGATACTTGGGATTGAGCTGAGTCGATAAGATTTGTTTTGTGGTTGTGATATCGGTGATATGGCAGGATTCGTACTTGAGGTACGTCCTGGTGTTATAGCGGATCTTGGGGCGGCGATACGGTTGAATAGTGTTATAAATAAAATGGTCGACATGTGATCGTGATATGAGGCATGATATGCTAGGATATTGATATTAGGCCGTATCGGGCGATGTATACCCTTGATGATGCTATGTGCTGACGGTATCGGTTTGTACGAGATTGTCGATCTGTAGTCAGATCATGAGTATATTGAGGATATTAGTATTGTACTAGACATAGGTCAGTACCCTAGACTATGATCTTGAATAAAGAGGATACCAGACGAATGGTGTGAGGAATACGATATTGACCCGTACCCAGATTTGGGGATGCCGTACGACGGATTTACGTACGAGCTATATCTTGATGATTGATCCGCACTCTTGACTTGGGATGTCTGATTGTAGATATGGTATCGGATATGATATTATTGAGGCGGGATCACCGACTAATATATATACATGTATGTATATGGATGGACTCAGCTGTTAGGCGGTTTCCTTACCTGTAGTCCAGCTTGTTAGCTTAGCCCTTTAGTTTAGTTTAGTTGTTAGATTAGATTAGATTCGATTCTTACCTATTTCAAAAACTAACGAATCGTGGGTATTTTAAAAGACAGCCCAAGGGATCCTACGGATATTTCAAAAGATGTATCTTTTCATAAAAACACCGTAGCCCCTATTTTCAAAACCCCATGATTCGTGTTATTTCAAAAGGCACCATTTGTAGGAATTATATTAGATTAATGCAGGTTAGTTACAGTTGCATCTAGTATTCAGCTCCCGCTTATTATTGTGGTTCGCTTCGCATCGCATACTTATGTTATAATTTCTTATTGCAATGTTGATATTATATTGTTAGGACACCAGCACCATTACCGATGATGCGTATGTACCACGTATACTTACTTGTCGGCTCACACACATCTTCATCGGTAATTTCCATGTCACGTACACCTTAGAAAATATCATTGCTTGACTTAGCTTGTTAGTTAGTAATTTGACATGATATTAGTGTACCTGCCTTATATGCCAGCTTAACATTGTAGTTATTACTTGTCACTTCATGCATACTGTTATTCATTGTTATGCCTATATTCATGGTTTTACATGCTATTGATGATTTGAATTCGGATTTCCATGAAATTTTCTGGATTTGGGGGGAAAACCGCAAAACTTATATAAACTGATTTCTCTCTTTTTAAATAAAAAGTGTGGTTTTTCCCATGATGTATGAGTCGTCCACCATGAGTTTGCTGATGGATTTCGAGACCCGATTCGAGGAGACGGATGAACCGTTTCGGGTACATGGTGGACCCGGTAAGGTACCCCGGGGCAAGAAGCGCGTGATGATGACGATGTGAGCCTGGCAGGGGAGCACTACCTACCGGTGATTTTACCCGACGCGTCGGATATCCGGAGGATACCGTCGTGGTCTTGAGATGGATGGTAGGGGCCGGTCTGGACTGACGGCGCCCTAGATATTGTGATTGAGACATTGAGATTTCGAGATATTGAGGTACAGAGACTTTGATACAGAGATATTGGGATTACATTTTGTGCCGATGCTAGGCACTGTTTTATGCTGATTTCATTATGATACCTCATTTTAAAAATACAAAGGAAATCTCACTAAATTATGAAAACAGTTCTTCATTTACATGTATTCTGTTTTCATGCATTCATACCTCATTCATATGATATATTGCTACCTGAGGAACTGACACGGGCACATGAGATTACACTCGGGTTAGATATTTACCCTAGCCTTGTTATAGGTTGCATGTTATATATATAATTGAGGATATATTATGATCTTTGACCTAGGTTGCGTTATTTATGCGATTTCTTTCCGTAGATGTTTTTCTATTCACGAGTTGGCAACTCACCCCGTTGTGCCCCAGTTTCTTGCAGGTTTGCCGTACAGGTTTCATTACGGCTTGCGGGCATAGTTTCCATCGGGTGATTTGCTAGTAGGTGGGTTTACTTGTATCGTACCCCCATTATATATCTTGTATATTATTATTCTGTTGTATCTAGAAGTTCCATCAACCAAACATGTATTTATTTGAGATAGAGACCAGTGATGTTATTCCTTCGACCTTAGAGTCGCGCGTTATATTGCTGTGGTTTTCTTGTGGTTTTGAGTTTCCTTTTGAATTTTGATCCTCGCCGTTGGCGTTGTATATTATATTGCTTGTGTGGTTGTGACCGTCGATTGACGAAGAGCTAGCTCCCGCTTGGGGATGCCTTTTTATTGATTTCGTATAATATTCATGCTGTATCCCGTTTGGGGGCCAGTATTTACAAAGGAGACTCTGCCGAAATTTTCGGGAAATATTTGATGTTTTTTTTTAAAACCGCATAATTCGGCTTATGCTATTAAAACTACTTGTTTTAAATTGGTTTTCCTTCACTCTACTACTTTTCTTGGTTTGGGTTTCTGGGTTTTCGGCTTACTTAGGTTACGTATGCCTCGAGACGTTCGTAGTTTAAGTGCTGGTCATATTCCGTACTTTCGGGACGTGACAATCCTGATCGCAAGTCGATCCTCGAAAAATATCCTGCCCCCTGAAGCTGGTCGAACAAGTTACTGATGCGTGGCAAAGGATATCTGTTCAGCACGGTAACCCTGTTCAGCTGGCGGTAGTCGATACACAAACGCAAACTGCCGTCCTTCTTCTTGACAAACAGGACCGGAGCACCCCAAGGAGAAACACTGGGTCGAATAAGTCCCTTATCCAGCAAATCTTGCAACTGGCCTTTCAACTCTCTAAGCTCCGCCGGTGCCATCCGATAAGGCGGTATAAAATAGGCCCCGTGCCGGGAATCAAATCAATAAAGAAAGCAATATCACGCTCAGGCGGTAGCCCAGGAAGCTCGTCAGGAAAAACATCAGGGAACTCACAAACAATCGGAACCCGGTCCAACGGAACATCCGTAGCTCTAGTATCACAAACATAGGCTAGAAATCCCTGACATCCCTTCCTCAAAAGCTGTCCAGCTCGAAGAGATGAAATCAAAATGTGAGGGGCGGCACCACGGTCCCCCTGCACAACAGAAGCCGACTCGCCGGGAAAACAAAATATAACTGTCTTCTCGCGGCAGTCCACAGACGCATAGCACGTGGCTAACCAATCCATGCCCAAAAGAACGTCGAAGTCCAACATCTCAAGAAGGATCAAGTCGACAGGCAACTCTCTCTCGCCAATACGGACAACACAGGATCGGAACATGTGCCTAGCGACAAACGACTCTCCCACAGGAGTGGTCACAAAAAGCGGCTGATCAAGCAAACCGGACTCTCTACCCAAACTCGGTACGAAGTGTGTGGAAACGTACGAATGCGTGGATTCGGGATCAAACAACACGTGTGCGTCAACAGAACATAAGGAAAGGATACCTGAGACCACTGCATTGGACGCCTGCGCGACCTGATGCGTCAACGTGAAAACCCATGCATGTCCTCCACCTGCGACTGGCGGTCCCCTACTAGCAACTGGTTGCACTCTGCCGGTAGCTGGCTGACCTCTGCCTCGGCCACCTCGCCCTCTCTGAGCAAACCCTCTGCGACCACGGCCGCTCTGTGCATGAGTCTGTCGCGGAGCAACAGTAGGTACAATAGGCAACGCCCTCTGGGGTGGAGAAGGTGGAAGTGTGACATGTGGTACGGCAGTCTCGCCCTCGCATGGCTCCGGGCAATCTCGAACATGATGATAAGTACTCCCGCATCGGAAACATCTAGATGGTGCCGGCTGACCCTCTTGGGGATAAGTGCTGAATAGCTGGCCTCGTCCCGATCCTCCGCTAACCCCCGTACCTGAAAGGAACCTGTCGCGGCGCCTAAACGGCTGTCTCTGTGCTGATGTATCTGTATGAACCCTCTTCGGACCTGGAACTATCGAAGTCTCAGCTAGGCGCTCCATGACTAATAAGGCTGCATCTACGGCTGCTGCATATGTCTCGCAATGCTGTGCGCTGATCGCGAGGAACAGTGGGGTAAGTAAGCCTCGAACAAATCTCTTGACTCGCATCTCCTCAGTAGCTACTAAGTATGGGGCATAAACGGATAGCTCGGTGAATAGCACATCATACTCTGCCACCGTCATCTCTGGTGTCTGGCGTAAAGACTCGAACCTGCGCGCTCGGGCATCCCTAACACTCTGGGGAAGGAAACGGGCAAGAAATACCGTCACAAACTCGGTCCAGGTCATAGGAGGAAGACCTGCAGCTCTGCCCTTCTCGATCGATTCACACCATTTCTGCGCAAGACCTTCCAGGCGGAAGCTCGCGAACTCTACCCATCTCGCATCTAAGCATCTGAGGGAACGACATATCTGGGCCATCCTATCAATAAAAGACTGTGGGTCCTCGGATGCATCGGTGCCTGTGAAGATCGGAGGCTTCAGCCTCATGAACTCTGATAGCAATACTGTAATCACCTCCGTGGTTCCTGTACTATAGGTACCATCGCGGTCCCCGTGACGGGTGGAGCTACCTCTGGTCGCTGCGCTCGAAGTGTCTCGACTAGCGACCCTATCGTCTGGCGCATCTCCTGCATACCGGATCCCATCTGGCGCATCTTCTGCATACCGGCCCCTAGCATAGCGATCTGGTCTGTCGAAGGAGGAACAGTCTGCTCTGGTGAAACGGGTGTACTACCCGGGTCTGTCCTTGGCTCTGACGAATCAACTCTAATCTCGGCTCTCGCGGCCGCTCTCTGCGCCCTCGTAGTCTTTGGCGGTATAATGGCTAAAAAGAAAGTAGGATTCGATAAGGATACGGAAATCGAATCACAAGAATGCATACAATCATGAAGAATTTCCAATCAATAAGTGCTAAGGTCGCTTAGGCGGAGTACCGTGTCGTGAGTATACCGCGGAACATACGCACGCTATGCCACTCTGCTTCAGCTACCTACTCCATCATACCAGGGTCATCCTACACTCCGAAGGTAAAACCTACGCTCTGATACCAACTTTGTCACGACCCAAAGTTCGGCCCATGACCGGCACTTAACCACGTAACGTCTACAGGCGTAATGCGACTAAGTAAGCCGAACCCAGAAATCAAAACCATTTGAAGTAGCGAGTGTTTAAAACATTTATTAGAACATTTGTTAAAATGTTTAGAAAACCTTAAGTAATTCAGTAAAATTCTTTAAAGTTCAAGTTATTATCTTAAAAAAAATTGGGAGCATTTCCTTTGTAAAAACTAGCCCCGAAATCGGGTACAAGACAATATATGAATACAATGATATACAATAAGAATAAAGCATCCCAAACGGGAGCAATCACGCCCAACGGCGGAAACAATCACAACAATGCTAATATACGACGCCGTAGCGAAGAAATGTGCAGTATAAGTGAAAACAAGTATCATGAAGATAAAGCTGCATAAATAAAGTCGGCTGACAACGAGCTCGACACCAGAGTACAAATAATATACATCGTCCTCACAACTGGTCTCTAAGTCAATACATGAAAGTAGATGGAGAGTAATAGATACAACAGTGTATACAACTGGGAAATAAAAAGATACCACACAAAAACCCACCTATCAGCAAAGCTCACACGCCAACTGTAGTGGTATCTGTATCAAAAGATGCAAGAAAGCAGCCTGCCGCGACTACTCCGAGGGGAAACCTGCAAACACTGTGGCACAACGGGGGTGAGTTGCCAACTCGTGAATAGTAGATAACATATAAAGGTAATCGCGAGTATGCACGTACTGCGATACTCTAACATACGCCAGCACATAATGTCTTTATGATGAACTGGATACGCAATAATCATGCCTAACAAGTGCAATTTAATAACATCAATATATATGATGAGCAGGGTATGCAATGATCATGCAAAAGTACTCTACCAGGTACTATAGCTATAGGATGAGATGCAAAATAATGAATGCTGAGCATAGAAATAAATATCATCTACACGGAATGTCTGTAGGGTTCCTAGGCACTCTCAAGAGGTCTCACAAGGCATCAACCATGCCAATTTCAAAAATACGGTGCCGAGAAATCCTAGACTACGGATCGTTGGCTAGATATTTAGGCGACAAAGCAACTAGTTAACTACTTTAACTAAAAGTAAACGAACATACAACCTTTGTAGATCCGTTTCTCCACCTCCATAGCTCCGCAATGAAGTCTCCTCGCTGTCCATATCAAATCCTGGGCTCTAGCGTCGGCTTCATCGGAGAAAAAGCGGGCTAGGTCATCGACGACGTGCCGAAGATGATCTACGTCGAGGCATCACTAGATCAAGCTCCAACTTCACCAAGTTAAGAAAACTTATGAAGGAAACACACTTTACTACTTGGCAAGAGATAGAGGATGAAGAAATAGGAAGTGGGTAGACTTTAGAATTGGATTTCTCACTTGTTTTCATCAATCACTATTGATGAAGAATGGTTTTCTTCAAGTGAAGAAGATGAAGAAATAGAAGATAATGATATGATAAGTTATTTAGAATAATAAAGAAAAAGAATACTTATCATAACATTAACTATAGTTATGTGTAGAGAATTGACTAAGGTTAAAAGAATGGTTAGGGTTAAGCTTGAAGACAAAATGGTCATATGGTCAAAGCTTCATGAAGCTTCATGAAAGAAAGAAAGAAAGAACAAAACCATTTTGTTTTCTTTTTTCATTTCATTTTCTTCCAAAATAAAAAGATAAATGAATTGACAAATAAATAGAAACCTTAACCATTTACTTAACCTAGGTTTAATTTTTTACACATACCAATTTTGTATGCATCATCAAACATGATACAATCGAGTGCACAAAAGTATATCACATATACAATGTGTACACCCGAGTGAGAAAATCCATTTAAAGTAAACCGATACTAGTTGATGCAAACTAATATATCAAAAATATAATTATGCATTAAATCATTAAATCAACACTTGATTTAACGATCCGGTCATATCGCATATAACCGACTAGTATCTTATGTATCGGCTTATCGAATCAATACTTGATTCGATAACTAGGTTATATCGCATACAACCAATTGATACATACATCGCGAGAATAGAATACGGTATCACATACCCGCATTATTCTCGGTTCCGCACATATCTCATACGTGCTCCTATTTCGTTTCGCTTGAGCTAGGAAACCACTGTGTAGGACTCTAAAGACTCGTCAATACGCCGGCAGCAGATAATGATCATATCAAGCACCCACAAGCCGCAAGCGGTCTGCTAAACGTAACGGCCACCCGGGTATTGAGCGATCTGAAGATCGACGAGCAAGACCGCTCACACTCCAGTGAATCCAACCAGTAACACTACCGTACAGTCCGGTCTCGTCGTCTGATATGTCGCATATCTTGCCTAGGGGTGGTAAACGTCAGACCCCAATAGCTCAATAAGTCGTGTCGATATGAGGTCTATAACAATTCGAGAAACTACTGGTAACACTTACTAGTAAATCTCAGCAACCCTGGCCAGGGATTTCCTGTTATAGCCAATCGAACACAGCGCAACATCAACCCCCTATACCGGGAGAGACGAATCCCCTCCTATAGCTCATTGCCTCCATGTGACTCGGGACTGTACCCAAAAACCACCGTTTTGCACGCCCTCTTGGACGTGGTAAGATGGAAATCAAAGCACAGTGGGAACCACACAAGACTCTATGACGATCTCGGGTCAACAGACTACTCTGTACCAGTGTCACCAGAGAACTGCCATCTGACGTAAGGTATAATACCATCTGGGAGTTCTCGGCGAGTCCGTCCAGTGTACCCAGTCTCTACTGAGCACCCGTATATCATCTCTGATGTCAAACACCAATGGATATGGGATCATCCATCGCCCATCTGTATGGGTCGAGAAGGTACACGCTAGTCTACTCTGGTATATCGATGCCCCGTCTCGATACACCCATGACTAGGGACTTTGAAGGATGTACTTATGGACTACTATGTCCCCACTAGTATGATCCGCATCATAGTCCAGGTAGTCAAGTACACATCCTAAGGGCTTTACCAACATGTAACAGAGAGACAATCAATGTACACGTTAAGGTAAAGAGTAACCAGATAGCATACTATCATGTCGAGCAAGAAAGTCCTCCCTATATATGTCCCAGCATCCACTACAATATACATCCAATATACAGTAATGGCCTCTAGGGCATACATATAACTAACAATCTCCCACTTGCACTAGGGTCATCTGTAGCAGTGGTTTTAGTATCTCATACTCAACCATCCCATAAAAGTCTCTCTCTGGGAATAGGCCTTCGTGAGTGGATCCGCCGTGTTGTCCTCTGAGTCTACTCTCCTAACCTCGATCCCTTAGAGATCAACCATCTCCATGATCAAGTGATACTGCCTTAGAATTTGTCTGGATCACTGATGGGACCTGCGTTCCTTGGCATAAGCCATAACTCCATTGTCACACAATGGAAGGAACATAGTTCATCTCATGAACCAATATAAATCCAAACAGCCTCTTTGGTAGCATCTTAAGTAGCGATGTATCCAGCCTTTATCGTCTAGTATGCCACGGTATCTAGCTTGGAACTCTTCCAACATACCGTCCCTTTACTGAGGGTAAAGACAATGCCTGCGACTGACATTCAGTCGTCTTTATCATCCTGGAACACTTCCAGTGATTCTCCCCAGGATCAATTGATACCATCTCACTACAACTAGTGAGTATCCTAACATCCAATTAGATCTATCTCATAGATCCAAAACTCAGGATTTAGGAGGTATCATTTTGATCCTATGTGGAGAATCATTGTGATAAGCGGAGATTGATCGAGCGTAGCATAGGAAACTCTTTCCCTATCAAGAGTATGTCATCCACGTACTATACGAGGATCGCCACCATACTCCCTACTACCTTTTTGTTTATACAAGGTTCATCTACCATTTTGATGATGTCAAACTCTTTGACTAATCCATCAAAACAGATGTTCCAACTCCGCGATGCCTGCTTTAATCCTATAAAGCATCTTGCACACGTTTCCGCTGCTCCCACTGTCTACGAAGCCCTCTGGCTGTGTACTTATAGACGCACTCTTCTAAAACATCATTTAGAAAAGCAGTCATGACACCCAACCACCAGATATCGTAGTCATGGTATGTAGCCGTGGCAAGTAGGATCTGGATGGACTTAAGCATAGGTACTGGAAAAGGTTTCATCTGTTGCGCCATGGCAGCGCCCCGGCCGTCTATCCGAGGCCAAAATGCGGAATCAAAATTTTCTTAACTTTTAAACTGGCGCTACCGCGGACAATATACCCGGATCGTAACCATTAACCGATACTAGCTAACAAGAGAAAGGTGAGAGATATACCGAGTGATCCGAGTCCTCCGGTCTTCTCGTCGTCGTCCCGATCTCCCGCGGAAACTCCGGTCGTCGCATCCTTGCCGGAAGGGCACCACATCGTCAGCATCTTTTACGGGCTCCCACCTCAATACCGAGGCAACTCGGGCGCGAAGTTGGCTAGCCGACGCGCCCAAGATTTGCTGTAGAATGTGTAGTGCTTTGTCTCTTTGGGGTTATGTTGCCTTGATGGAGGAATGAGGTTGGGAAATGAACTTGGGGATTTTGGTAGCAATGGAAAAATGAGATGGATGATTAATTTCCCACACCAAATGAAATGAACCTCTCTCATTTTTCTCCTCTCCTCAAAGTTGTGGCCGGCCATGCTCATTTTGAAATGGTGGAGGGAATGAAAACATAATACAAAGGGAGGTGAATGTAGGAGAGCAAAGGTGGTGACCACAACATAAAGCAAATCTCACATCAACCACTCAAATTACTCTAAATCCTTTCTAATCTCATAAAGCAAGTGATAAGGAGGAAAAAGAATCTCATCATGAAAAGCTATCATGATGCCACCAATATGCAAGATACCCCCTCCCCAAATGTAATTTGCAAAACTGCAAATTACCCCCTCCATCGGAAAAGTCCGGCCGGGAAAGAACAAAGGAAAACCGGCCGGAACGGAATGCAAACTGGCAACTCCAGAAAACTGGTCCCGTAATAAATTACAGGAAAACCCCGATACTGTGCATACACACCCGCATCTGTATTCCGACCGGATACAAATGCAATGAGACAAAATCTACACTGTACTAAACTAGGATCCGGCTTAAACCAAAGCCGGCTAGTAATATCCGTCTGATCCTGATCCGTGCAATACCGCACGTATCAGATCGAACCCTGCCATATATCCATACGGCTACTAGCACAAACCGTCCGATCCCGATCTGTGCAATACCGCACGTATCTGATCGGACCCTGCCATATCTCCATACGGCCTCTACAGCGTTTCGCCCGAAAGCTTGAGTAACTGAAAGTGTGGTGGACTCTAAAGACTCGTCAATACTATGGCTGTGGATTTAACCACTAGCACGTCAGAGGTATAAGCCAATACGTGACGGGCCACCAGCTATTGACCAAAAGGGACGTCGATGAGCGAACTCATCCTGACACCCTACTGAGCCTGACAGTGACAATATCCGTACAGTCCGGTCCGTTCGTCTATGAGTATCGCATGGCGGGCCTATGGGGTTGGTAAAAGTCAGACCCCCAAAAGCAGTACAAGTCGTGTCAGAGCGTAGCCCAGAACACCTTGAGATACTACTGGAATACCTACCAGTAAATCTCCTGCCTCGGCCGAGGGCTTTGTGTAATGGCTCTCCTAGACACAACGTGACCTCACCCCCAATACCGGGAGAGACGAACCCCTGCAGATCCGCTCACTGCCTCCATGTGGCTCGGGACTATACCCAACTAAAACCTGTTTGCACGACTCCTTTGAGCCGTGGTAGGGTAGTAATCAAAGCACAGTGGGAACTCACACGAGACAAATGTCGATCTCAGGTCGATGAACTAACCTGTACACATGTCACCAGGGAACTGCTATCTGACATCTGGTATAAGACCAACTAGCAGGTTCCCGGCGAGTCCTGTCCGGTGTACTCATAACCCAATGAGCACCTGTATACATCTTAGGTGAACCAACTGACACCAGTGGCTTGTGAGACCGGCCACCGCCCCTCGTCGGGGTCTCGACTGTATACACTAGTCTACTAATGGAGTATCAATGCCATGTCTCGAAACTCCTACGACTAGGGACCTTTCAAGGATGTGCTTATAGACTACCAGCTCCCACGTATATGATCGCCATCATACTGCTGGTAGTCAAGCAAGAATCCTAGGGGCTCTATCAACGTGTAATAGCGACATGTCAGGTCACCTAAAGCAGTACACGATGATAAAGATAAACCAGATAGCATACTATCATCTCGAGTAAGACTGTCCTACCGGGATAGGTCCTCCCTCAATCATTGCAATCACGTGCCTGTGATCCAATAATTGACTCTGAGGGCACTATCTCCAACAATCTCCCACTTGCACTCAAGGCTAATTATTGCGATGTCGCATACTCACAGCCCGTGTGATACCGAACACCCAACTCCTCTACTAGTCAGTCTCACAAAACCCGTTTGCGAAACTATTGCATTCGAGGAATAGCCTCAGTGAGTGGATCCGCAGAGAAGTTTCTTTCTATGTCTCTCTATATCTCAAGTTCGTGGAGAAAGCCATCTCCCGAAATGAGCAATACCTGTCTTGGAACGTCTGGATGTCTGATGGGACCTAGTTCATAAATGAACTCCAAATCCAGACTTCTTAGACTGTATCATCAACTGAACTTAATCAGTATCCTGCGCCATGCCTTCCTCAGTATTGCCTTGGACCACCTGTCCAAAATACTGCCCCTCGTCAGAAGGAAAAACTATAACTCTGACAGCCACTCTGCCATCTAGGTCACCTTGGAAGCCTGAAATGATAACCGTCTCCTAAAGGAGGCTGCCGTTATCATATCCCTAGAACATCAACTTATGTTTTAAAACTGCTTCCGACTATTTCTCCAGGATTGGATCAATATCAACTTATTGCATCTACTGCAAGAACAACATTTGGTGTGGTACTTGACATCTCATGATTGACTCAATTGCCTAAGCAAGTGATCTGTCAATCATGCGTATCCCTCTCCCCTTTAGTCTGTAAGACACCTTTAGAGAGGGTGACACCATCAACTGCAGGTACACTACCGTGCCAGGAGTCGTCCATTCTAAATACTCATAGAATGCTGTCAAGGTACCCAGATTGGGAAACTACCCAAATCTAGATCTAAAACCATAG
Source organism: Agapanthus africanus (assembly GCA_030015575.1). NCBI lineage: Eukaryota > Viridiplantae > Streptophyta > Magnoliopsida > Asparagales > Amaryllidaceae > Agapanthus > Agapanthus africanus. Next base: position 378,248,594 of record JASDDO010000014.1, on the reverse strand, counting down.
ATCTAGTAACCAGAATGTCTGATATAATATCCAAGTCCTGTGTGGAGAAACTACTGTGTGACAACCAAAGTATAACCGATCATAGTATAGGAATATCACTTCCTACTCTGTGTATGTCATCCAAATATCATGACATCACACCCTACTACCTTCTCAACAGATCTATCCCCTATTCTGATGAAGTCAAACCTATGACTGTCACATCAGAAATAGATGATCTATCTCCGCTGTATCTGCTTTAGTCTATAAATAGACATAAGCCACCTGTCCACCAATGCTTCCGCTGCTCCCACTGACTACGACAACCCTCTGGCAGAGTCATATAGACGTACACTTCTAAAGCTAGTTTAGAACGGCGCTATACTCATCCTCCTGCCGGGTCTCACAGTCTGGAACAACAGCAATGGTAAGTCTGGGTAAACAAGAACCTCCCTGCCACCGTTCTTGAGCATACCGAAGTACCTCTGGAGTGCCTGAGGTTACCCACCATATCTGCGGAGTGGCTAATGGAATGTCAATCCAGATTGAATCTTTAGGTTCCTTATCAAATCTTCAGTAATCGTTTGTGGTTCTGGAATTACTTCCAGTTCTACCATACTCCCACTACTGTTTTCTGAAAAAATCCATTTTTATTAAAACTGTGGCGAGTCAAGAACAATATCACTATTGATCTTCCAGATGGTAGAAAGTCAACCCTCGTCATAGCCTGGCTCAACCCACAAACAGCCATTACAGAAACGTGCCTTGAGTTGTCCAGTGTCTGGTTTTAAGCATAAGCCGGACAACTCCCCGTATCTTAACATCGTTAAGATATGAACTGTTCTATATCCAATATAGAACCAGAGGCACTGATTTAATTGAACCAGATTCAAATCATGCAGCTGTCTCCAGTGCATGTCAACTAAATGGAAGGAGGCCGATCAGCGTTACTCAACTTAGGAATGCTTCCAATTGTGAGTAACCTGAAAGAGAAGCAAGTTCTCTTAATCATTACTATCAACTGAATACTCTTCACAAGTATCTACATCTCCGATCACTTGGAAGAATCCCGATACTTGCAACATCTGGTCCTCTACTTTATTCAAATACCTATAACTTCTCAAAATTCGGACCCTGTGTTTCCACGAAACACTTGTCTAAAACTAGAGAAGTCATAAGTAAACCGAATATAGTACGAGGACCAACCCCTCTGTCCTGATGGACCCTGGACAACATACAATACTCTGTATAAGTCCCCTGAGTCTTATGACTCATTCACTGTGTGTCGTAGGCTGAAAACTGTGCTTATGGTTAAGAAGAATTACACCGCTGTTTAATGCTCCTTACCTAACCATCCACTGATATAGGTAAATGTCATCGACATAACTTCAAAAGGCATATCTCACTCTATAAAAATAGACGTACAAATATATCAGTTTGAAATTGGTGCATAACCGCGGATATTCAAAACCAAATAATTGCCGTCCGGCAAACAACCCAGGTGACTTCCTCAAATATCACCGATTACAACGAATCCCGATATAATGAGGATGATCACCCAATTCCCAATAACTTACTCCCACTCATCATCTGTAAAACCATACAGATGTGAGAATCATACCTGGTAAATACATACCCTGAAGTAAGTGTCTAATCGGGAAATCAGTTTTCCATTAACAGTACACAGTGAAACTGAAACATCGAAATGTTTCGTTGGGGTATCCTGGTATTCCTAGTAATGCCTCTTCCATTATCCAGATTCACAATTGTAACCGTATAATTCTTTGCCACCTCTCCAAATCCCTTTATATGTCTTTAGTCATTACCTTCTGTACACCCCTTTAGGCCAAATGGTTTTTTCCTTCCCTACTGTTCGGCACCAGCCTATGGTTTGGAAGAAGACTATCCAAAAAGCATAAAGGGTGTACTGTCCTAATCCTAGGAGCACTCGCAACGCGAGAGAAGGTGAAGATAAAAGACACCTGAATGTACTTTATTCCTATTTCTCCTGAACCAGAATCCATCCCCGAACTGGAACAAGTTCCTTTCGAGTTCGTATATAACCATACGATAGATTATCCAATAAACTTGGGATCTTCGTAGTGATACGGAGTGTCCTGGAGAAATACAAAGGTGATTTAGGATTGGCGAAGAAACACTTGGTTTGGTCGCGAATAGCAGTCACAATTTACTTTGCCCTCTTACTAATCCCTTGCTTTGTCTGAACTTAATACCTTCTGTACACCGTTTAGGCTAATTGGTTTTCTTCATTCCCTACCGGTCGGCACCAGCCTAAGGTTTGGAAGAAGACTATCCAATTTGCGTAATAGGTGCACTACTCCTAAACCAAGGAGTACTCGCAACCTGAGAGAAGGTGAAAAGAAAAGTCAACTGAATAGTCCTATCCGTTTTCTCCAGAACCAGAAACCATCCTCGAAGTCCTTTGAGTTCGTATATAACCATACGATGGTTTTGTCCAATGGAAGTGGACGTTCGTAGTAATACGTGGTGTCCTGGAGAAAAGGGTAAAAGCAGGAGTGGCAAAGAGGTTTGCAACTCAAATAATCCAAAAGCCAGTGTTTAAGAAGGTTCGGTTAACTTGGTCACTGAGTCATAGTCTTAGGGTCGGGTCAATGGTCGCAGCCAAAGAGAGAGAGAAAAGAAACACTCAGCGTGCACTCTAACCTAGATCAGAATGGTTATCACTTTGTCTAATCTGGAAACCTCCCACTGTAACGTCAAATTCTTCTCCAAACCTGAAAGAAGAATTAGCCGGGATCACCCGAGGAGTAAACCAATTCATCAGTGGGAATCGGGATCCAACTATCATCGCATGATAACTTGACGGAATCCACTCAAGTCACCACACTCCAGAAGGTATGCGCATGCCTGGCAAGTTTCAGTTCTTTTGAAACTCCCGATGTGATTTTTACCCCTAGGACCCAAGTGACCTTGACAAATAATCAACAAATCAAAAGGTCCTAGTCAAGTTCAACCCGTCATTATCTTGATTGCGTTAAACCCACCCGCACGACCCTTGACGAATAATCAACAAAGTCGTACGACTGTCCTAACTAATCCATATATCCATACGACAGAAAGCATTACAGAGCTACCGCACACTACGCCTCGGCGATTAGCAATGACAAACGTAGCGCGAATACTAAGCAATACTAATCTGAAATGACGGAGGGCTACGGCTGGTTTTTGGCGAAAAACCTTTAACGTAATGAACTTGATATCGTTGAAGGAACCGGATAACTTTTTATAAAAATATAGTGACGAAAACCTTTGCTAAAGAAGTCACTCCCGGTGAAGGGATCTCGGCTCTTTCCCCGTAGAATGAGGTGCAGGATATTCCAACTGAATACCACGATGCAAAGCAAAAGTAATCGGCTATAGTGAAGTTAATGCCCTGACGCAAACTTCTGTCCAAGGGGTCACTCCCGGTGAAGGGATCTCGGCCCTTGCCTCGTCGACTGAGGAGCAGGATATTCCAAATGAATACCACGATGCAAAACAAAAGTGAACGTCCTTGCAATAACAGTGTTTTGAAAAGTGTTCCAACAACATCAGAATAGGTTTGTTTAGCTTGCATTGATCCGAATCAACGCAGTCCCATCAATGGATCACACCACAAAGAACGAAAATATACTGATGTACGTATATGCCATCCGCATTCGCCACTGGGTCCCGTCATTACTCGTTAGGTTAGCTGACTAACGACAGAGCGGGGACTGGACTAGCGCGGATGCAAAACATATACAACATCTACTAATATATATACCAATATATTATATTCGCTCAAGACGTGATAAAATGCAACATCACAGAAATGTACAGCATCACAGAACAATACAGATATCTGGAAGCCCCGGGTTTCACAGAGCCGCTGCTGAAACCCGACGTTCCCCTGGTCGTGTGGATAGCCTGTGCAATGAAATCCTAGACCCCTACGGGCGCGGCAAGTCACCCGCCAAAACCTGAAGCGAGGCAGCCCCCTTCAGCACCGTGAATGGACCACCCAGCACTTCACGGAATCCGGTAACTTGGGCACCCCTCATGGGTCAACCTGTACCCCCTACGAGTGCGGCAAATAGCCCACCAATTCTAGAGTGAAGCCCCCTCCGTCTCAATGCCATGAGATGCGGGCCCGTTGCCCTCTAGAACCCGGCTATCCGTGCACCCCTCCGCGGGGTAATCCTAGTACAGAAAGTAAAATATACATACAATGGGTACATCGACCGCAACCAGGTCGTGCCCCAAAAGAATAATACAAACAGGAAGTGACGGCGGTCCACATGTCGGACGCTCGCCCCGCAATATCAAATGTACATAATACAACAAAACTGTACTAACATTGCATCCAGGCTATCCCCCACGACCGATCCGCAACAACACAGCACAATCACGGAACATCAACGTGAAAATCACGTTCGCAAATCCGTCTAACCGGGCTATAGCAGTTAGACAGGATTTACCGATCGAGTGACATTCACGGTCGTAGATATAATGTAAATATTGTGAACTAGCAAGTTTATAATATCCGATCGAACAAAATATACCAAGTGGGCCCCAAAGCATTACTGTAGCACTTGCAGAAAATCTGGGCCCAAACAAAATATACCAAAACCCTTATTTTCGGCCCAAAAGCCCACCACAAAAATTTGGTCAAATGAAACAAACATACTGCGGCGGAACCGCGGCAAAAGCGGGGTCATTGCCGCGGTTCCGCGGTCGTATGGAATGATCAAGCTACCAAATTTTTGCAGTGTTCTTAGGATTCTCTGTACATCATTCTGCAATCACCTGAAAAATTTTTGGACACCAAAAAAATTCGATAGAAACTGATGTGAAGGAAAATACGGTTTTTGGGATTTTGGTTCGATCGGGTCTTTAAACATACTAGAGCAAACCGCTCTATTAAAAAGATCCATGCAATGTGTCGTATGACATTAAAAGTAAAAAAGGAAAACCGCTCTATTAAAAAGATCCAGTTTTGAAAATATCTCGCGCGGTCCCTTAGTTTTCAAATCATGTCAATATTACCCATGTATGTAACATATGTATGTATATAGGTATGGATGTGCGAATGGATATGTACGCAATGTGAGTGTAACAATGTATATGTGCACAAGTAGGGATATGTCAAGCAATGTGTGCACTACTGTGAATAGACCGTATGCATGTGCCAATATGCAACAAGTCATGTCTAATTATCAATGTATGATTTGTAGCAATCCTATAGTGTGTGTGCCATGGCAATCACTAACGGTGTGAGTGTAACATACAAATAGTGCTCGTGCAGCTTGAACCGTTAGTGACAGTGCAGGGTTGTATACTACCATTCCTACATGAAACAGAAGGAGGTATGCTACAATAATACATATAAATATCTATGACTAAAATATCCTATCATGGCATGACGCTTAACGCCATACGGGCGATTTTCCCGTAGATGTTAAATCTACTCACAGTGGTCTCGTGCTAAGTGTAGCCGACGACTTGTTTCCCCTTCTTCGCGGCGTCCGTCATACTCGCCTGCGAACCTAGAATTTCACAAAATAATACATATAAGTTAAAATCGACAAAAACGCGACATTAAAGCCAAACGAGAAACCCGCGTCGCGAACAAAACGCGTGTGTGTCCGATACGCTAAAACGTGTGATTACGCGCCTGAAGCTACCCCGACACATCGCGATACGCAGAAAATCACCAAACCCACACACGTATCATACGTGTTGCGAAAGTTAAAATTGTAGGAAATAGGGTATTTGGTTCCAGATTTTGATACAGATAGAATTTTAGAAAGTTGCATACACCATAGGTCTTAGAAATGTAGCAGACACCAACAAAAAAAACTCCAACACCCAGGTCCCCCATCTGGCCGCAATTTGCGGCCAGAATGATTATTCCGGCGACCAACTCAGGTAGTTGTGCTCCCGTGCTTTGTGTGTGTTCTCTAAACCAGGTGTACATGCTACAGTAAATACAATTTTTGTCTGAAGCAAACGGGCTACAAGCAGATCACAACAAAGCCCAATACTTAGTTAAAAAGCTATTTTAACACTAAACTAAAACATTATGGTGTTTTAGTGAAACCTGAAACAAAACCTAAGTTAAAACAACACTAACCACACTTAATTAAGTTAAACAATCCATAAAAATGCTAACTTAACATAAACTTCACTAAATCCCCTTCATTAGCACTAAAAATGCACAAAATACGATTTTTAGCAAACAAAACTACAAGTTATGAACTAAGGTGATATGGGTGAGTTTAATACCTCCAAAAGATCCTAGGGAACCCTAACTTCCAGCCCTTGCCTTCAAAGGCACTGATTTGCCACCAAAATCCCCAAAAGAGCCATTTTTCCAAAGGTTTTTGTGAAGGAATATGAGATTTTTGTGTAGGGTTGTATATGGATCAAAGAGAAGCAAAAGAAGAAGAAGATGATGATGATGTTGCTACTGATGCTTCTATCTCTGCTGAGATATTCAGAAATGAGAGGAAAAGAGAGAAATGAGAGAGAAGTGTGGTCAAAAGTCAAGCCCATTCTCACCTAACCCACACCATACCTCCTATTTCTTCATATTTATTTTAAAAATTAAAGGTTGACTTGGTTATTTGGGGAAAATAGAACCATGCAAGAAGAAAATAAAATGGTTACACTTAACCTATGTTACAAAACAAATGATAAGTGTGCATGTAGTTACACTAATCCTAGCTTAGGAAAACTGATTAAGGGAAAAAATTTATTAAGGTGAACACAAGCTAAATTATAATTAATAAACCCCATTAATATAAAAAAAAACACTTCTCATCACAATTAGAACTAGTTTTATTCGAGTTTAAAAAGGAAAATAAGATTTACGGGTTTTTATGAAAAACACACATCATTACTAACTAACGCGAAATTAACTTAAACGAATTTCAAAGCGTTACATCTAGCCCATTTGTGTAGGGTGTTTGCTACACTTCTTCCATGGATCAAGTAAAGCAAGGAGCTTTGGGCAAAGGGACTTCGAGTGGATCATCGTGGACATGGAAGGTTGCTAGCGATCCATTCTAAACTCTCAAAGGTCCAAGGAGTCACCAAAGAGAGACTACAAAGTTTGTAATCTCCACTCTTAGTAATAGATTGTTCTTTATATGTGATACAAAGTTTCTAGTTAAGATTCTTGGTTTGTTTGCTTTGCACCTCTCTAAATTTTAAAGTGGCATGAGTGATGCTACCAAACCCTAGACTAGGTGCAAGGGAAACCCAACAGTGGTATCAGAGCCAAGCTAGAATTTTAGACATGGTGTTTTAACAAATACGAAAATGAAATCGACTCCGAAAATATGGTATTATGAAACCCTAAAATTGCTCTTTGGAAATTTTCTAAAAAGCCGTTTTAAAATTTTTTAAACTGGTGCAGAACATTGTATAGGAGAACCTAAAAACATGGGTGAAATACGGGGAGTGGTGCTTGGATTTTGTCCGAGCACCAGGCCAGAAATTCCTGCCTGGCCGGCCCCTGATCAGTCGAAAATAGTGCATTCTCAACACGTTAATTTCCCTACTCTTATCATTCATATATAGGTGTTTATTGTAAATAAAACACGGATTACGAATTCAACTGTAAAATACCAAATAACACGTATTATAGTTATAGTCGACATTCTAGAGGGAAATTGAGTGTTTATTACTACACGCATGATTTTGTATATCTCAACATTGTTTATCAAGATTGTGTGCAGAAAATCCTTCAGGTTAAAGAGCCGGAATCACAAAAGTGCCAACAAAATGCAGCAAGTCCAAGACTTGAGATCTGGCAGCAAACAAGAAAGAAATATAATATTCCAGGCATCAGAAAAGTACCCAAAAGATAACAGGAAACACCCCTGAAGATTGAAGGCAGCGAGCCCACTATATGGTCGCGAATTCGCGGCCGAGTTGGCCGATCCGCCGCGGATCTGCGGCCTGTTAGACACGTCATCAACTCATATTTCTCCACATGCCTTCTTGTAACGGCCAAGCTTCTAGAAGACTCTCTAAAGATCACGTGGCTTTATCCAGAAGGCTCGGCCTAACAACCTTATCCTAGAATATTCCTTGGAAAGAATATTCCTTCTAACAAACCACCACATTCTAGAAGGTTCTCTCCAACAACCTAGCTTTGGGGGGAAGATTCAAATGAGTGGTTATAAAAAGGGAGCTAAACCTAGGGTTTGGGTTGTTCATCAATTAGGGTAAAAATTCTAGCAAGATCCAAATCAATTCTAAACAAATTGAGTGACACAATTTGATCCAAATCAAGATCCATCGAGTACCAAATCAAGCAAGCCTTTGAAGCAACGCCGATTTTCATCCGAGGAAGAGATCCACGACGATCCGCGACTCAAGAAGACGATGCGAAGCTAGTTCGACGATTTAGTTCCTCCTCAAATCTTGTAATCTTTGAGTGTATTGTAACAAAACGTCGATTAATAAAAGGTGAAAATTCTTGATCTTGTTTTTCTTTACATTTGAGCATTATGAAGAGTTATCGATTTTTGATTGTTTTCTTTTTCATGATGTTTGAGTGAAAACTCCGCTTGTGGAGGAATCGATAAAATAGGTAGATGATGATGATTAAATTCTTGAACGATTCTTAAGCCTTATGAGTTTTGTAAACTTTATGAAATTGAATTAACGATGACCTAGTTTTGAGCGAGATGCTTTCTTGAATGTTTTCGCTCTAAATTAGAGATCAACGATCGATGATTGAATTTCCTAGAGGCTAGAATTTGAATGCTAATCAACGAAAGGACAAGGGATGATGATGTAGAAACCCTAGTTTCTTAAATAGATCCCTAAACCTCGTTGATTGTCATTGATCTAGCAAAAAATCTTCAATAGATAAGAATTTGTAATCATAAGTATTCATCATCACTATCAATTGGATCGATTCCTACAAGCCTCTTTACAAATCTTGATAATTCATGCAATTTGGACATCTTCTTGATCTTTAGTATTTCTTGATTTTAGACCTATTTCTTGATTATTCTTGAAACTAAATTTCACAATTATTGAATCATTTTCTTTTATCTTTTAATTTTCAACTCAACTAAAATGACTACGAACGAATCACACTTTCCCTGTGGACGATCCGCACTCGCTAAACGAACCTACAAAAGACACCGATTATTGATTGCAGTTTTTATAAAAAAAATTGGTTGTGATATATTTTACATTTTCCAAACACGACACGGAATTTAAGACCAATCAGCCCCCTTACCCCCTCTGCACTCTGTATTTCTCCTGTGCTCTTCTCTTCTGTATTTGCTGTAAGTCTATGTAACCCACCCCGGTACTTACGGGGAGGCGGAAAGAGAAAAAAATGGATTTTTATCACAAGGAAACATAGACTAACCATAAAGGATCTTTGCTAAACAAAAACTAACAAACTAACTACAAGTTCTAGCTACTAGGTAAGATGGTTATACTTAGTTCTTGAACTCCTTCTCTTCTTGTTGTGGTCCTCCTTGTTGCTAGCTCCTTAGAGTGGTGTAGACGGCTCCTCCTCTTCGTCTTTTCTTTGCCGAAGAAAGATCCACCCGAATGCCTCTACCTTGAGCTCCTATCTCAACCAAGAGGTAACTAGAGTGCTTGGCTTGCTAGACTAAGAACCCTAGAATTAGTAGAGAGTTGTCTTGATGGTTTTATCTCACAAAGCTCATGTTTTTTCAACTCATGAAACAAGAGAGCTTTGAGAGAGAGAGGAAGAGGGAGAGCTTTGCATGAGAGAGAATGAGCAAGAGAGAATGAGAGAGTAATCTCAACCTTGCTCTCATATGAGAAAGATATGAGAATAATAATACTAATTAAGAAAATTGTGATAGTTAGTTGATTTGACCATTATCATTTCGCATTAAATGATAATGCAAGCTTCAAGAAGCATCTTTGCAAAAGAAATCATCATGGTCAACAAAAGTTAACAAGTCAAATGGTCAACCCAACCCTAACAATGGCACAATTATCCTTAATTAATATTATTAATCATATTTCTCATTCTCATTAGGGTTTAGAAAAAGTCAACAGTCAAAAACCCTAATGAGGTTCATCTGCCTCTGTCAACTGTGCATACACACCCGCATCCGTGTTCCAAGGAACATGAATACAATGAGACAAAACCATTCCCAAAACAAATACTAGGATCTGGCTTAAACCAAAGCCCGCTAGTAATAACTGCCCGGGCACCAAACGTGCACAAGTGCGCGTATGTGAACGAACCCTGTTGCAAAACCATGCGACCTCTACTCTATTTTGCCCAAAGGCGAACAACCCTCTGTGTGGGACTCTAAAGACTCGACACTGCGCTGGCAGTGGGTTTAACCACAGGCCGCAAGCGGTACTAGCTTTACGTAACGGTCCCCAGGTAGATGCTGATAAGAAGACCGATGAGGTGAACCCATCCGAACTCCTACTGAGCCTGAATGTAACAATCTCCGTACAGTTCGGTTTGTTCGTCTGAGAGTATTGCATGTCGGGCCTAGGGGGCGGTAAACGTCAGTCCCCTAATAGCGGTACAAGTCGTGTCGGAGTGTAGCCCAGAACACCCTGAAAAAATGCTGGAAACACTACCAGTAAATCTTGCTTGCCCTGGCCAGGGACTTTGTGTAATGGCTCTCCTAGACACAACGCGATATCAACTCCCAATACCGGGAGAGACGAATCCTGTCTAACCGTCACTGCCTCCAAGTGCTTCGGGACTGCACCCAACTACTACCTGTTTGCACGACTCAATAGAGCCGTGGTAGGGTAGTAATCTAAGAACAGTGGGAACACACTCGAGGCGAAGTGACAGTGTCAAGTCAACGGACTAAGTTGTACACATGTCACCTGGGAACTAATAACCGACGATAGGTATAATACCAACCAACAGTTCCCAGCGAGTCCTGTCCAGTGTACTCGTAACCTAACGAGCACCTGCATACTATCTCCAGTACGACGTACTGATGGCTGTGGGACAGACCATCTCCCCTCTGTTGGATATATGTATGCCCTAGAGGCCATTATGTGATAGTGGATGTATCTATACATGTATATATATATTCAGTATGCATTCTTGCTCGACATGATAGTATGCTATCTGGTTCTTCTTTATCTGACATGTTGATTTGATCATGCTTTTATTCATTCATACATGCTGATAAAGCCCTGAGGATATCGGCTTGACTACAGTGATTATGATAGAGATCATACTAGTGGGACATCTGTAGTTTATAAGCATATCCTGAAATGTCCCTAGTCGGAGGTGTATCGAGACGGGGCATCGATATACGAGAGTAGACTAGCGTATATGATACTAGACCCATGTGATGGGCGATGGATGTTCCCACATTCATCGATGTTTGACATCAAGATCATATACGGGTGCTCAGTGGTGACTGGGTACACTGGACGGACTCACCGAGAACTCCTATATGGAATTATATCTATCGTCGGATAGCAGTTCTCAGGTGACACTGGTACAGGTTAGTCTGTAGACCCGAGATCGTCATAGAGTCTTGTGTGTTCTCCCACTGTATTTTGATTACCACCCTACCACGGCTCTACCGAGTCATGCAAACAGGTGGCCGTTGGGTACAGTCCCGAGACACACGAAGGCGATGAGCGATAGGAGGGGTTTCGTCTCTCCCGGTATTGGGAGTTGATGCTGTGCAGTGCCCGACTGGTTATATCAGCAAGTCCCTGGCCAGGGCTGCTGAGAATTGCTGATAAGTGTTATCAGTAGTTTCTCGATCTGTTATAGACCATTAACAGGGCACGACTTATTGAGTTATTGGGGTCGACGTGACCATCCCTAGGCTCGATATGCAGCATATCTGACGAAGAGACCGGACTGTACGGTAGTGTTGCCGGTTGGCTCGACGGGAGTTGTAGCAGGTTCGCTTGTTTTCTTCTGATCGCTCAATACCCGGGTGGCCGTTACGTTTAGCTGACCGCTTGCGGTTTGGGGGTACTTGATATGATCATTACCCTCTGCCGGCGTATTGACGAGTCTTAGAGTCCCACACAGGAGTTACCTAGTCCAGGCAAAACGTTGTGGTGCGCGTATGCGATATGCGCATGGACCCGATTAAAATGCGCGTATATGATACCGTACATTGATCGGGCGGCTTGCTTTTGGTGGGGTCATATGTGATATGGCCGGATTGATAAATCAAGTGGTGATTTATCATTTAACCTTTAGTTTTCTCACTTAAAACCTTTTCTTGGATGATGGATGTGTGCATGCATGTATGTTTTCTTTCTTTCTTACTAGTTTCATGCACATATGGATGTGCATACATACATACATACACCCATCTATCATGGTTGTTTACACATGGAAATGGTGGCACTATAAGACTCACACCATGGATGAATCTTTTGCTTTTATTTGATTTAAGGTTTAAAAACAAAATAGAAAAAGGAAAGGATAATCTTCATTTGTTTCTACACTCTTCTTTGACCTAACCATTCTCACCTACCCTTGACCATAGATTAACCTTTCCTTACATGGTTTAAACCCTAATTAAATACCAACCAAAAGATTTAACCATGGTTTGATATGAGAAGGAATAAAATATAAATGGATATATTTCATTTCTTCTCATGGTTATCTTTTATCATTATCTCTTGTTTAATATTGCCACCATCTTCTTCCTCCTTGATATTTTGCTCTCTAGTTTCTTCTAGTGAGCAATATACACATAAAGAAAGGTTTTTGAAGTGAGAATCTTAACAACAACATCATTCTACACAAGTTTAGCCAACTTGTTTAGAGTGTTCTCTTCGATTTTCAAAGTTGCGAGCTTGGACGGGGAACTCCGGGTGGATCGTCGTGGACGTGAGAGGACTTCAAGAGGACCTTCTTTCAACACCCAAGACACCAAGGAGTCCAACAAAAAGGGAGCTACAAAGGTTGTAGTCTCGAAACCCTAACTTTATAAGTTTTAAGTTTCATAACCCTAATTTTCTAGGATCGATTCCTTTGCATGCTTGTTTAGCACCATCAAAATTTAAACTTTGGGACATGTGATGCTTCAAAACTCAGTATAGGGTGCTTGGAAAATCTTACATTGGTATCAGAGCCGACCTAGAACATTAGGCGACGCTTTTACGAAGTAAAAATCCCGATCGAACAAAAATACGATTTTTTTGGACCCTCTCTGGACAAATTTTAAAATCTGACCTTTTTCAGAATTAAAAATACTTTAAAAATACAGCAGGGAAATCTAAGAATTGTGGTGAAATACGATACAGTGAATAGTTCATATGGCCGCGGAACTGCGGCAATTCCTTGCTTAGGCCGCGGCTCCGCGGCCGTACAGTGGTATCATTCAATGAAAATTGCACCATAATTCTTATGTCTGCTTGTAAAATGTTTTAGGTATGTTTAATCTGAAAATAGTTCTGTATTTTCTGGAGATGGTTTTGGACGCATAGATTCGATCGGTATTTTCATTTCGTTACTTTTCCGGGTAAATTAGAAAGTATTGAAGTGTTTGAACGAGTATCATTTGCTCATTATTCACGGGATTTAAATACTTTGGAGATACGTGCAAGTCTTTTTGTAGTGGTCCCTCTAGAAGACAACAAACCTTAACTCGATTATGTGACCGTCTTGAACTTCCCTTTGAACCTTAGGGTTTGGGGCAGTACGGCGTGCCACATGTGAGGCGTTGGCTTGACCCTTCTACGGCTGGACCGCTACTACTGTGTTACACTTCGGATTTTTTGAACCCTGCTCAAGTGTTGAGCTTTAGTGAATCTTGGGTACTTGATCGTTCGTTCGAAAACTTTAATACTGTCTGTTTATCTGGAATGTGATACAATATGTGGAATTCATATAGTTTAGGCATGAAATACGAAATATGTGATATTCCGCATTTATGATGTCTAAAGAGAATGTGGATTCCAAATATTGTAGTTTTACACTTTCTTTTCTGTGACCGTAAGTGTAGTATGTTCGATATCGCCGGTTTCGTTGCTATACATCAACGACAATCGGGGTACGCATACTTACTTACGTTGATGATATGTGATATTATGTGTTGCTGAGTTATGATGTGCAGGATTGTCGCGATTGAATAGCCGGGGGGTTTTATGTGAGATGAGAGTTTTATATTTTCATTCATGTAAATTCAAATGTAATGTAATATTCTTTTATTTGGGGCACTTCCGGGTTGAGGTTGTGTCACCAGTGTTGTATATTATTTACTTTTCCGCATTAGGATAGACCCAAGGTGGGGAGCACAAGTGACCGGGTTCTGGGGTTCAGTGGGAGGCCATCTCGAGGAGTCGAGACCGGGTCTCCTAAACTCCAGGATTGGTAGGGCCGCTTGCCGCTCTCGTAGGGGTCTAGGGGTGTGGGCTTGGCTATTCATCGCGACTGTGGAATCCGTATTTTCTATTATTGGCTAAATACTAAATACGGACGTCCTAGTATATCCCACATTATATATATGTTTCTGCTGCCTGTGTTCTGTGATATCTGAGACGAATGACATATTATATATATGATATATAGTAGACGTTGCTTATGTTTTACACCCGCGCTAGTCCCGTCCCGGTATGCCGTTAGTTAAGTAACCTAACGGTGCATAACGGAACATTGCGGCGAATGCGGATGGCATAAGCGTACGTGTTATTTTCGTTTCTTTTCTGTGATTGGCTTAAGGACTTAAATGATGGGATTACATTAATATGATTAATGTAAAGAAAATAAACCTAAAAAGATGTTGTAGAATCAAATTTGAAAAACCACTCGGCTCTTTATGAAAAAGCTATATTTCAAAACTGCGGAGCTCAAGCCACTCCTTTTGAAAACCGTTTGATTCTACGACGATATCAAGTTCAAAGCGTTAAAGATTTTCTTAAAAATCATCCGCAACCCTCTGTCATTTTAGGAAGTATAGTACTTAGTATTCGTTCTACGTTTGTTGACTATAGTTAAGGCGTAGTGTACGGTAGCTAAGTGATGTCTTCCTACACTGCATATGATGCAGATTAATTAGGACATTCATGCGACTTTGTTGACCATAGTTAAGGGTCATGTGAGTGGGTCTAATTAATCAAGAAATGATGGGTAGAAGTTGACTAGTACTTATGATTTGTTGACCATAGTTAAGGCCATAGGTACTAGGGGTAAAAACCATATCGGGAATTTCAATAGTTGAAATTTGCAATAAGATTGCATACCTTCCATATGATGGTTGGATCCCGATCCCACTGTGGGTAATAGTTGCTCCCAGGAGAGTTTTGTAGTTTACAATTAGCTAACCCATTAGGTGTCTAGAAAGGTGTTAACGGGGCTACGCCTCTGGGAATACGAGGTTTACTTTAATTAGGTCCGTACGAAAGCACGGGGAACCTCCCTCAAGTATCGACACTGGCCTGGCTGAACGGTTAGCGAAGTTGTAGACTGTAATTAATCCTGGGTAGTTTTCTTTTTAAGGTTTGAAAGAAAAACTTGATTAAAGCAGTGGGAGATATCGATTAGATAAGATAATAATCAATCTGATCTTTGCAAGAGCTTTTGCTGAGTGTATTCTTTTCTCTCTCTTAATGGCAGATACCAATGACAGGGCTCAAGCTTCTACTAGATAAAAATAAACTGAATGGGACCAATTATAAAGACTGGCTAAGGAATCTGAACATTGCCTTGACTTATGAAATGGTATCATATGTCCTCACGGCTTCAGCCCCGCCCGTCCCTGGTCCAAAATCCTCAGTTGCGGATATTGAAGTCCGCAAGACATGGGACGCTGACTGTGCCACGGCCAAATGCATCGCACTTGCATCGATGGATAACACACATCAAAAGCAGGACGAGAATATGGACATTCACGCCATATTCCTCCATATAAAGGAGTTGTATGGAGAGCAATCCTGTGTATTACGATACGAAGCATCAAAGAAACTGTTTCAGATGCGAATGGCCCCTGGCACACCAGTAGGAGACCATGTTCTGAAGATGATAGCTCTTATAGAAGAGCTTGAGGACCTAGGATGGACAATGGACAATGAACAATATATAGATATTATTCTGCAGTCCCTCCCCTCCACCTTTGCTCAATTCATAGTGAACTTCAACATGCACGGCATGGAGAAGGAACTCCCTGAACTCCTTAATATGTTAAGGAGTGCAGAGAGCACTATGAAGTCAGCAAAAACTCCCGTTATGACTATTGGACAGTCTTCCTCTTCTCGCCCGAAAGCTAAGACCAAGGGAAAGAAAAAGAAGAAGCCCACTAATCCTAAGGGTGGAGTTAAAAAGGTGAAGGGAAAGGAAAAGTTCAAGGCTGGAGACTCGGGGAAAGGCGAATGTTTTCATTGCCACAAGACAGGACATTGGAAGCGCAACTGCACGGAGTACTTAAGTCTCAAGAAGAAGCATGGTGATGCTTCTGCTTCAAGTGCGTTTGTGACAGAAAACTGTTTTTCAATAAACTTTGCTTCCTGGGTATTAGATACCGGTTCAGGTTCTCATATTTGCAATTCTATGCAGGGGCTGAGAAATAACAAGGTTTTGAAGACAGGTGACCATACTCTCCGCGTTGGAAATGGTTCCAATGTACATACAGTCGCAGTGGGAGAGTATCACTTGGGGTTGCCATCTGGATGTATTTTGATTTTGAATCCATGTTATTTTGTACCAAGTATGCTATGTAATATAATATCCGTTTCTTTGTTGGACAATGAAGGATATAATTTTGTACTGCAGAACAATGTTATGAACATTCACCTAAATCAAATGTTGGTTGGGTATGGTACGCTTAATAACGGAATATATGTCCTAAATCAACACACAGTTTTCAGTATACAACACACTAATAAAAGAAAACTTTCAGAATTAAATGAAGCTTTTCTTTGGCATTGTAGACTTGGTCATATTAACGAAACAAGACTAAACAAGTTACACAAAGATGGATATTTAAACTCTTTTGAATATAAATCTTATGCGATTTGCCAGTCTTGTATCAAGGGTAAAATGACCAAAACTCCGTTTACCGGACACGGAGAAAGAGCTACTCAGCTCCTGGGCCTCATACATAGTGATGCATGTGGGCTAATGTCTACACAGGCTAGAGGCGGTTTTTCATACTTCATTACATTCACTGACGACTTCTCAAGATTCGGTCATGTATTTTTATTAAAGCACAAGTCCGACTCTTTCGAGAAATTCATTGAATATAAACAAGAAGTAGAAAAACAAACCGGCTTGAGTATCAAAATGCTTCGATCAGATCGAGGTGGTGAGTATCTCAGTACAGAATTTGCAAACTTCCTAAAAGAGAATGGGATTCTCTCTCAGCTCACTCCCCCTTACACACCACAGCACAACGGTGTGTCAGAACGACGGAATAGGACCCTATTAGATATGGTCCGGTCCATGATGAGTGACGCTGAGTTACCAGTCTCGTTTTGGGGGCATGCATTGGAGACTGCAGCGTTTCTGCTAAACAGGGTTCCAACCAAAGCCGCGTCTACCACGCCATATGAGATATGGAATGGGAAGAGACCATCTCTTAAGAGAATTAAGATTTGGGGTTGCCCGGCCTATGTTAAAAAGCAGAATCCGGACAAACTCGAGACACGGTCAGTCATGTGTAATTTTGTGGGATATCCAAAGAATTCTTATGGATATCTGTTCTACCACAAAGAGGAACAAAAGGTGTTTGTTTCTCAGTATGCCACATTCTTGGAAAAAGAGTTTTTCTCAGATAAAGATGATGGCAAGGTAGTGGATCTAGAAGAGGTTCTGGAGACACAAACTACAAATGACGATTTGGTTGAACCGGCTATTGCAACAGAAACTGAAGAACCTCGGCCACTCCGTAGGTTTGGTAGGACTTCTCGCCCACCGGAGAGGTACTCTCCTATTGGGCATTCCTAGATCCAACAATTGCCTTCTCCTTTCAGGAAACTCGGGCGTCCCGTCCTAGTCATAAAGATGGTGACGGAGAAGATTGCATTATGGATGATGATGATCCTACCAGTTTTCAGCAAGCTATCACGAGTGGTGACTCTGTGAAGTGGCTGGATGCCATGAGATCCGAAATGGAGTCTATGTACACCAACAAAGTATGGACTTTGGACGTTGTACCCCCTGGGGTAAAACCTGTAGGGTGCAAATGGATCTTTAAAAGAAAGATTGGTGTGGATGGGCAGGTAGAAACCTATAAGGCAAGACTAGTGGCGAAAGGTTTTCGTCAAAGACCAGGTTTGGACTATGACGAAACTTTTTCGCCCGTAGCCATGCTTAAATCCATTAGGATCCTACTTGCTATCGCTGCTCACTACGACTATGAAATCTGGCAGATGGACGTTAAAACAGCATTTCTAAATGGAGATTTAGAAGAGTGCGTTTATATGGATCAGCCAGAGGGCTTCATTGATAGTGGGAGCAGCGGGAAAGCATGTAGACTGCTTAAATCCATATATGGGTTAAAGCAGGCATCTCGGAGTTGGAACATCTGTTTCGATGATGTTATCAAAGAGTTTGATTTCATCAAAAATCCAGATGAACCTTGTGTTTATAAGAAGGCTGTAGGAAGATCTGTCACATTCCTCGTATTGTACGTGGATGACATTCTTCTGATAGGAAATGATATTCCTATGCTACAGTCGGTCAAATCATTCTTATCACTAAGGTTCTCCATGAAGGACCTGGGTGATGCCACATACATCCTAGGCATAAGGATCTATAGGGATAGATCCAAAAAGTTATTGGGATTGTCCCAAACCAGGTACATCAACACCATCCTAAAAAGGTTTAGTATGGAAGACTCCAAGCGGGGTGCCTTACCCGCTTGCCATGGAGTCACTCTCTCCAAGGATTCTTGTCCAAAGACTGATGAAGAGAGAGCTCGCATGAGCATTATACCTTATTCTTCGGCAGTAGGATCTATAATGTATGCGATGTTATGTACACGCCCAGATGTAGCTTATGCACTTAGTGTTGTAAGCAGGTATCAATCCAACCCAGGGGAGAACCACTGGACAGCTGTGAAGAACATTCTTAAGTACTTACGAAGGACTAAAGAATTGTTCTTGGTGTATGGTAATACAGATCTCCAAATGGAGGCCTTTACCGATTCGAGCTTCCAGAGCGATAAGGATGACAGCAAATCTATCTCAGGGTTTGTATTTACCCTCAATGGAGGGGCGGTAAGTTGGAAGAGTTCCAAACAGGATACCGTTGCAGACTCTACGATAGAGGCTGAGTACATTGCTGCAAATGATGCCGCCAAGGAAGCCGTCTGGATGAAGAAGTTCGTCTCGGAGCTAGGAGTAGTTCCAACCATTGTTGATCCAATACCCTTGTATTGTGACAATAATGGGGCTATGGCGTTGGCCAAGGAGCCCAGGTCCCATCAGCGGTCCAGACACATCCTGAGGCGCTTTCATTTGATCCGGGAGATTGTAGATAGCCGCGAGATCGAGATTAAGAGAGTAGACACAAAGAATAACGCCGCGGATCCACTCACCAAGGCCCTCCCTCAGCCACAGCATGAACGACTTTTTGAGATGTTGGGTATGAGATACGCCAATAACTGGCCTTAGTGCAAGTGGGAGATTGTTGGATATATGTATGCCCTAGAGGCCATTATGTGATAGTGGATGTATCTATACATGTATATATATATTCAGTATGCATTCTTGCTCGACATGATAGTATGCTATCTGGTTCTTCTTTATCTGACATGTTGATTTGATCATGCTTTTATTCATTCATACATGCTGATAAAGCCCTGAGGATATCGGCTTGACTACAGTGATTATGATAGAGATCATACTAGTGGGACATCTGTAGTTTATAAGCATATCCTGAAATGTCCCTAGTCGGAGGTGTATCGAGACGGGGCATCGATATACCAGAGTAGACTAGCGTATATGATACTAGACCCATGTGATGGGCGATGGATGTTCCCACATTCATCGATGTTTGACATCAAGATCATATACGGGTGCTCAGTGGTGACTGGGTACACTGGACGGACTCACCGAGAACTCCTATATGGAATTATATCTATCGTCGGATAGCAGTTCTCAGGTGACACTGGTACAGGTTAGTCTGTAGACCCGAGATCGTCATAGAGTCTTGTGTGTTCTCCCACTGTATTTTGATTGCCACCCTACCACGGCTCTACCGAGTCATGCAAACAGGTGGCCGTTGGGTACAGTCCCGAGACACACGAAGGCGATGAGCGATAGGAGGGGTTTCGTCTCTCCCGGTATTGGGAGTTGATGCTGTGCAGTGCCCGACTGGTTATATCAGCAAGTCCCTGGCCAGGGCTGCTGAGAATTGCTGATAAGTGTTATCAGTAGTTTCTCGATCTGTTATAGACCATTCACAGGGCACGACTTATTGAGTTATTGGGGTCGACGTGACCATCCCTAGGCTCGATATGCAGCATATCTGACGAAGAGACCGGACTGTACGGTAGTGTTGCCGGTTGGCTCGACGGGAGTTGTAGCAGGTTCGCTTGTTTTCTTCTGATCGCTCAATACCCGAGTGGCCGTTACGTTTAGCTGACCGCTTGCGGTTTGGGGGTACTTGATATGATCATTACCCTCTGCCGGCGTATTGACGAGTCTTAGAGTCCCACACAGGAGTTACCTAGTCCAGGCGAAACGTTGTGTTGCGCGTATGCGATATGCGCATGGACCCGATTAAAATGCGCGTATATGATACCGTACATTGATCGGGCGGCTTGCTTTTGGTGGGGTCATATGTGATATGGCCAGATTGATAAATCAAGTGGTGATTTATCATTTAACCATTAGTTTTCTCACTTAAAACCTTTTCTTGGATGATGGATGTGTGCATGCATGTATGTTTTCTTTCTTTCTTACTAGTTTCATGCACATATGGATGTGCATACATACATACATACATACACCCATCTATCATGGTTGTTTACACATGGAAATGGTGGCAATATAAGACTCACACCATGGATGAATCTTTTGTTTTTATTTGATTTAAGGTTTAAAAACAAAATAGAAAAAGGAAAGGATAATCTTCATTTGTTTCTACACTCTTCTTTGACCTAACCATTCTCACCTACCCTTGACCATAGATTAACCTTTCCTTACATGGTTTAAACCCTAATTAAATACCAACCAAAAGATTTAACCATGGTTTGATGTGAGAAGGAATAAAATATAAATGGATATATTTCATTTCTTCTCATGGTTATCTTTTATCATTATCTCTTGTTTAATATTGCCACCATCTTCTTCCTCCTTGATATTTTGCTCTCTAGTTTCTTCTAGTGAGCAATATACACATAAAGAAAGGTTTTTGAAGTGAGAATCTTATCCACAACATCATTCTACACAAGTTTAGCCAACTTGTTTAGAGTGTTCTCTTCGATTTTCAAAGTTGCGAGCTTGGACGGGGAACTCCGGGTGGATCTCGTGGACGTGAGAGGACTTCAAGAGGACCTTCTTTCAACACCCAAGATACCAAGGAGTCCAACAAAAAGGGAGCTACAAAGGTTGTAGTCTCGAAACCCTAACTTTATAATTTTTAAGTTTCATAACCCTAATTTTCTAGGATTGATTCCTTTGCATGCTTGTTTAGCACCATCAAAATTTAAACTTTGGGACATGTGATGCTTCAAAACTCAGTATAAGGTGTTAGGAAAACCTTACACCCTCCTGGGAAGAGAAGCGTATACACTAGTCTACTCTGGAGTATCGATGCCCTGTCTCGATAATCCTTCGACTAGGGACCTGTATAAGGATGTGCTTATAGACTACCTATCCCCCACTAGTGTGACTGCCATCACAACGCTGGTAGTCAAGCAAAAGATCCTAAGGGCTCTATCAATATGTATTAGCAATATGTCAAAAGAAACACATACACATATTAAGATAGATACAAACCAAGTAGCATACTATCATATTGAGCAAGAATGTCAATCCGTGTATATATCCTAAGCTTCCAAAATGTAATATACAAACTAGTATTATACAATAATGGCCTCTAGGGCATATCACACTAACAATCTCCCACTTGCACTAAGGCCATGTGCTGGCATATCGCAGACCTATCATCTCGAATAGCCTCTCGAACTGCGTCTGAGGAATGGTCTTTGTAAATGGATCTGCAGTGTTATCTTCTGTAGCAACCCTCCGAACCTCGATCTCCCGGCGATCCACGATCTCCCTGATCAGGTAATACCACCTCAAGATGTGTCTGGACTTCTGATGGGACCTGGGTTCCTTTGCTAAAGCTATAGCCCCGTTGTTGTCGCAATACAGAGGTATTGGATCAACAATGGACGGAACCACCTGATGTTCTGTCAAGAACTTTCTCATCCAGACGGCTTCTTTTACGGCATCAGATTCTGCGATATATTCCGCTTCTATCGTCGAGTCAGCAACGGTTTCCTGTTTGGAACTCTTCCAACACACCGCCCCTCCATTGAGAGTAAAGACATAACCCGACATAGATTTGGAGTCATCCTTGTCACTCTAGAAGCTGGAGTCAGCAAAGGCCTCGATTTGGAGGTCTTTTCCGCCGTAAACCAAAAACATATCCTTAGTCCTTCTCAGGTACTTCAGAATGTTCTTTACCACTATCCAGTGCTTCTCCCCAGGGTTTGACGGATACCGGCTTACTACACTCAGTGCATAAGCTACATCTGGTCTAGTACACAACATCGCATACATTATAGAGCCTACCGCGGAGGCGTAGGGTATAATTGACATGCGACCCCTTTCCAAATCAGTCTTAGGAGACATCTCTTTGGAGAGGGTGATCCCGTGACAAGCCGGTAAATTACCACGCTTGGAATCTTCCATACTGATCTTTTCAGTATGGTGTCGATGTACCTGAACTGTGAAAGTCCTAATACCCTCTTGGACCTATCACGATAGATCCGGATCCCCAGAATGTAAGAGGAATCACCCAGGTCTTTCATGTAGAACCTGTGTGACAAGAACCCTTTGACAAATTGTAGCATAGGAATGTCATTTCCTATCAAGAGAATGTCATCCACGTATAAAATGTGGAATACGACAGTTCGCGCTACAATCTTACTATAAATACATAGTTCATCTGGATTTTTGATAAAGCCAAATTCTTTGACCATCTCATCAAAACAGGTGTTCCAACTCAGTGATGCCTGCTTCAGTCTATAAATGGACTTAAGCAACTTGCACACCTTCCCGCTGCTCCCACTCTGAATGAAACCCTCTGGCTGGTCCATATAGACACACTCCTCTAAATTTCCATTTAGAAAAGCGGTTTTTACGTCCATCTGCCAAATCTCATAATCGTGGAAGGCAGAAATGGAAAGAAGGATCCGAATGGATTTGAGCATAGCCACCGGAGAAAAGGTTTCTTCATAGTCCAAACCAGGTCTTTGATGAAAACCCTTTGCAACAAGTCTAGCCTTAAAGGTCTCAACCTGTCCATCTACACCAATCTTCCTTTTGAAGATCCATTTGCAGCCTACGGGTTTTACCCCTTCTGGAGCAACGTCCAAAGTCCATACTTTGTTGGTGTACATGGACTCCATCTCGGTCCGCATTGCATCCAGCCATTTACCGAGTCAGTGCTCTGAATGGCCTGCTGGAAGCTAGTCGGCTCATCATTATCAAAGATGCAATCCTCACTATCCCCGTCTATGAGAAAACTGTAGTATCTCTCGGGCGGATGAGACTGCCTACTACTTCTGCGGAGTGGCGCAGGAATGTCCTCTCCTTTCGAACCTTCTGGTTCTACTAAGCTTTCAGTAATAGCTTGTGGTTCTGGAATTTCTTCCGGTTCTATTGCGCTCCCACTTATCTGATTTTCTAAAAATTCAGTTTCCAAGAAGCAGGCATGACGAGAAACAAAAACCTTTTTTTCCTCTGCGTAATAGAAGAAATATCCCTTGGAGTTCTTTGGATATCCCACAAACTTGCACTGTACTGAGCGTGCCTCGAGTTTTTCCGCATGCTATTTTTTGACAAAAGCTGGACATCCCCATGTCTTAATGTGTTTAAGATGGGGTTTCTTCCCACTCCACATCTGATATGGTGTGGTAGGCACTGACTTAGTTGGAACTCGGTTTAAAAGATATGCAGCTGATTCTAGTGCATATCCCCAGAAAGATCGCGGTAACTCAGCGTTACTCATCATGGAACGTACCATATCCAATAGGGTTCGGTTTCGTCTCTCCGATACACCATTGTGTTGTGGTGTGTATGGAGGAGTAAGATGAGAGAGAATTCCATTCTATTTTAGGTAACCCAGGAACTCGGCACTCAAGTATTCACCACCTCGATCAGATCTCAGTGTTTTGATACTTTGGCCTGTTTGTTTTTCTACTTTATTCTTGTATTCCTGGAATTTTTCAAAGGCTTCAGATTTATGCTTCATTAAGAAGACATGTCCATACCTTGAAAAATCATCCGTAAAAGTAATGAAGTAAGAATAACCACTTCACGCATGTGTAGACATTGGACCACACACATCGCTGTGTACGAGTCCCAAGAGCTCGCTCGCTCTTACTCCGTGTCCAGTAAACGGAGTCTTTGTCATCTTTCCTTTGAGCATGATTGACAAGTTGTATATGATTGATATTCGAATGGATCCAAATATCCTTCTTTATGCAACTTAGTTAACCTTGTCTCATTGATGTGACCCAGTCTACAATGCCATAAGAAAGCATGATTTAATTCTGGAGACTTTCTTTTGTGTGTATTCTGGATATTGAAAATCTGTAGTTGGTTTAATACGTATATACCGTTGCTTAATGTACCCGACCCAATCAGAACATGATTAAGGTGAATGTTTACAACATTGCTTACAAATGCAAAATCATTGCCTTCTTTAGACATTAAAGATACGGATATGATATTACAAGTCGAACTGGGTACAAAATAACAGTCGCACAAAACCAAAAAATGTCCATCTGTCAATCCTAAGTGATAGTCCCCTACAGACTTAGCATCCATGCCTTCTCCGTTTGCAACTCTGAGGATCATATCACCTGCTTTCAAAACTCTACGCCTTCTCAGTGCCTGCATAGAATTACAGATATGAAATCCCGATCCGGTATCCAATACCCAGGAAGTTGAGTTGATTGATAGACAGTTTTCAATAACATACACACCTGAAGACGAAGCCATAACTTGCTTCGGGTCCTGGTTCATGGCCTTCCAAGCCCTGCGATCTTTCTTCCAGTGTCCTTTCTTATGACAATAAAAGCACTCTTCCTTTCCCACAAGCTGTCCCGCTACCTTTGCTACCTTTGCCTTTCCCTTGGCTTCCACCTTACTAACACCGCCCCTTGGTTTAGTGGGGGCCTTCCTCTTCTTTCCTTTGGATTTCGTCTTGGACCTAGAAAAGGAAGCTCCTCCAACAGACAAAGCGCGTGTTTCCCTGACTTTCTGTAGGGTTCCCTCTGCAATTCTCAACATGTTGAGGAGTTCCGGAAGTTCAACATCTTTTCCTTACATGTTGAAGTTCAGGATAAACTGGGCGTAAGTGGAAGGAAGGGACTGGAGAATCAAGTCAGTGTAGAGCTCGTTCTTTAACGTGGTCCCGAGGTCCGCGAGCTCCTCAATGTAGCCAATCATCATAAGCACGTGTTCCGCTGCAGATGATCTGACGGCCAACCTCGCTGAAAACAACTTTTTCGAGGTTTCGTATCTGGCGATACGGGATTGCTCTCCATAAAGATCCTTAGTATGGAGAAATATGGATTCAAGGTCCATATTCTCGTGCCTCCTCTGATGTTCATTGTCCATAGAGGCAACCACGAGGCACTTGGCCTTCGCGCAGTTAATCTCTCAGGTCTTACGGATTTCCTTATCCGCGACACTGGATTCTGGACCTGGGACGGCGGGGGCTTTAGTGGTAAGGAGATACCCCAACTTGTCATAAGTGATTTCCCTTTTGACATTCCTGAGCCAATCTTTGTAGTTTGGCCCTGTCAGTATATTTTTATCTAGTAGTAACTTAAGGCCGGTCATGATGTTTGGTCGCTGCAATTAGGAGAGAGGGAAGAAACACTTTAGCATGATGATCTTGCAAGTTTAGAGTGGTTTTTAGTTTGTCTAAACAGGATGGCTCCCACTGTATCTCGAATCCTTCCTCAAACCATAAAAGAAGAATTAGTTGGGATCAATCGCACCGTACAATACTTTCTTAACCGTTCAGCCAGGCCAGTGTCGGTACTTCGAGGGAGGTTTTACGACGCTTTCGCGAAGTTCCTTAATTAAATAACCTCTTTTCCCTTTGAGCGTAGCCCCGCTAACACCTTTCTAGACACCTACTTGGTTTATAGCATTGATCGTTAAGTGAGAAAGTTTCTCGAGGAGTAGCATATGCTCACAGTAGGATCAGGATCCAAATATCATCGTGTGACAAAGCTGAAGGAATCCTACCAAAATCATCACACTCCAAATGGTATGCTACACCAGCAAGTTTCAGTTTCTTTAGAAACTCCCGATGTGGATTTTTGCCCCATGCTCTTATGACCTTGACTTTGGCCAACAAATCATAAGTCACATGTCAAGTTCTACCCATCATTTTCCAGGTTAATTTGAACCCACCCGTACTTACCCTTGACTTTGGCCAACAAGGCAGTACGACTGTCCCAAATCAACGCATCTATTTATGCTACATATGAATATCCAATAGCTATCAATCACTATACCTTGACTTTGGCCAACAAACACAGCTTGAATACTATTGACTATACATATGAAATGACGGAGGGCTACGAATGGTTTTGGAGAAACCGTGAACGTAGTGAACTTGATATAATCGAAGGAACGTGATAGCTTTTAAAAGGAGTGGTTTCAGCTCCGCGTTTTTAAAAGTTTTCTGTTTTGGGAAAATCCGAGTGGTTTTGAAATTGTTCCAACGATTAAACTTTGGTTTGTTTTCTTTGCATTAATTTAATGCGGCCCATCAATTAATCCTACCATTGCAGAAAACAACGAAAATATGACGTACGCTTATGCCATCCGCATTCGCCATGGGTCCCCGTCATCACCCGTTAGGTTACTTAACTAACGACAGAGCGGGGGCTGGACTAGCGCGGATGCAAAACATAAGCAACGCCTACTAGATATCATATATAGATATATACATTCGTCAGACGCAATGATAGCCATTCCAGATCTCAGATGAACACATTGGATATGCTAGGAATCCGTGTTTCATTCGAGCCTGCAACGAAAGACGGATTACACGGTCGTGATGAATAGCCAAACCCCACCCTAGACCCCTACAGGTGCGGCAAACTACCCGCCAAGTACCCGAAGTGAAGCAACTTCCCTCAACAACGTGAGTAGGCCACTCGGCACTTCAGAGTACCCAGTAGTTTGTGCACCCCACCTTGCGTCTATCCTAGGAGCAAAAACAGTAAAAGAAATAATATACAATGGCGGCTACAACCTCAAACCGGATGTGCGGCCATAAAAATAATATTACATCAATTTACAATTTACATCAAATGAAAGATAAATAAACACTCATCTCACAACCCCGGCTATTCATCTGCAATAATCCAACACGTTCATATACACAATCCAACATCACGGATCATAGATATGTACAACCCCCACTAATCGACATATAGCTATTAGTCGACGTTCAGTACATATATCATATTACAGATATAACCAATTAGCTAAAGTTTATAGAATTTTGATCAATATTCCAATTTGAAACTACCCAAAACACAACATTGTTCTCAGAAGAATCTGGGCAGAAACAAAGCATCTTAAAAATCACAAAACATCAATCTGGACACACTGCAGGAAAAACGAGTTGACTCCGAGTCGACTCGGCCGCGGATCCGCGGCGAAACACATGGTTTCGCCGCGCTTCCGCGGTGGTCTAACCGAGTCATGAGCTCGTTTTTCTTAGGTGTTCCTAAAAAACCCTGCACGTATTTTTCAGGTCTGTGGAAATATTTTTAGACCTGTTTTTAAAAATGGCAGAAAATACAGATTTTTGACGTATTTTGCGATTTTTCCCGGATCGAAGTTCTAAACACTTTGCTAACATGTTAGTTGTTGTTTAACCTGTCTCTGATACCATTGTAAGTCTATGTAACCCACCCCGGTACTTACGGGGAGGCGGAAAGAGAAAAAAAACGGATTTTTATCATAAGGAAACATAGACTAACCATGAAGGATCTTTGCTAAACAAAAACTAACAAACTAACTACAAGTTCTAGCTACTAGGTAAGATGGTTATACCTTGTTCTTGAACTCCTTCTCTTCTTGTTGTGGTCCTCCTTGTTGCTAGCTCCTTGGAGTGGTGTAGACGGCTCCTTCTCTTCGTCTTCTCTTTGCCGAAGA
The DNA here is from genome assembly GCA_030015575.1 of Agapanthus africanus. Classification (NCBI taxonomy): domain Eukaryota; kingdom Viridiplantae; phylum Streptophyta; class Magnoliopsida; order Asparagales; family Amaryllidaceae; genus Agapanthus; species Agapanthus africanus. The sequence goes on along the minus strand of JASDDO010000014.1, from coordinate 378,220,274 downwards.
AAGATCCACCCGAAGGCCTCTACCTTGAGCTCCTACCTCAACCAAGAGGTAACTAGAGTGCTTGGCTTGCTAGACTAAGAACCCTAGAATGAGTAGAGAGTTGTCTTGATGGTTTTATCTCAAAAAGCTCATGTTTTTCAACTCATGAAACAAGAGAGCTTTGTGTAGAACCTCATGGGTGTGCCTAGGATCCCTACAGAGCTTTTTTCTTTTCATGAAGAAGATGAAGAAGAAAAGAATGGAAAAGAATTATCAAAAAAGAAAATCAAGTGAAGCCTTATCATAATGCAACCATGGGTGAGTTTAACACATGTAGAGAATAAACTAGGGTTTAGGTGAATGGTTAGGTTAAGGAAAGAAACAAAATGGTCAAGAGTTTTCAAAGCTTCATGAAGCTTCAAGTAAAAACCAAAAGAAGCCACCATTTTATTTCTTGCCCAAAAAATAAATGAATAAAATAAATAATTAAGTTAAAACCCTAACCATTAACCTAAACATGGTTTAAAGTAAACACACACCTAAGTTTACATGTATCATCAAACATGATACAATCTAGTGCACATAAATATATCACATATACTACTTGTGCACATCAAGTGAGAAAATCCATCTTCATGCCTCAGTACCAACGGTCCATCTGTAGAAGGGTCAAGCCAACGCCTCACATGTGGCACGCCGTACTGCCCCAAACCCTAAGGTTCAAAGGGCAGTTCAAGACGGTCACATAATCGAGTTAAGCTTTGTTGTCTTCTATATGGCCGCGGAACCGCCGCACATGCAAGGGTGGGGCCGCGGTTCCGCGGCGCTTTAGTTGAGTTAGGTGCACGTGATTCACAGTAACTCCTAGAAAACCCTGCTGTATTTTTTGGATAATTTTAATTTGGAAAAATCCACTGTTTTGAAAAATGTACAGAGAAGAGGTTCTACAAGTGATCAACCATGCCAAAATAAAAATTTTCCATGTGCCTAAGAACCCTATGCTAGATCGTTAACTAGAGGATAGGCGAAAACTAAACAAGTTAACAACTTAACTACAAGTGAAAGTGACTACAACCTTTGTAGATCCGGTCCTCCACTTCTCTAGCTCCATGTTGACGTCCCTCCGCTGCGATCATCGGAATCCCGAACTTTAGCGTCGGTTTCATCGGAGAAATGGGCGGGCTAGGTCGTTGACTTCGATGCCGAAGATGATCTACGTCGAGGCGACTCAAACTCAAGCTATTCCTTCACTTAGTCAAAAATTTTGTGAAGAGAACACCCTATACTACATGGCAAGTAGTAGAGGATGAAGAAATAGGAAGTGGGTTCACTTTAGAATTGGATTTCTCACTCTTTTTCTCATGTCACCATTGGAGCTAGCAAGCTTTCATGAAGCTTGATGAAGATGAAGAAGAAGAAAGAATTAAAAAGATAATGAAATAAGAATGAGACTTATCCTTTTAATTATGGTACCATGGTTAAGTTAAGCCCTAATGCTTAACTTGTGTAGAGAATTGACCAAGGTATTAGGTTAAAGGTTAGGTTAAAGAATTATCAAAAGAAATGACAAAAGAGTGGACTTTTTCAAGGTTTCTCCAAGCTTCTTCAAGCTTGACAACTTTAACCAAGTTCATTTCTTTTGTTAATTCTCTTGATAAAACAATACCCTAATCTTAAACTTAATCTTGATATAATTCTCATACACACAACTTGTATGTATCATCAAACATGATACAAACATATGTACACAAATATATATCATATATACACTTATGCACAAACTAGTGAGAAAACAAATCTTAAGTGAACCAATACTAGTTAATGTAAAGTAATATATCAAATATATAATTATACATTAAATCATTAAATCGATACTTGATCTAATGATCCGGTCATATCGCATATAACCGACTAATATCAAGTGTATCAATGTATCGAATCAACACTAGATTCGGTAACCCGGCTATATCTTATATAACCGTCCAATGATACAAATCGCGAGAATAGAATACAGTATCACATACTGGTATTATTCTCGGTCCCGCACATATCTCATATGCGCTCCTATTTCATTTCGCTTGAGCCAGGAAACCTCTGTGTAGGACTCTAAAGACTCGTCAATACGCCGGCAGCAGGTGATGATCATATCAAACACCCACAAGCCGCAAGCGGTCTGCTAAACGTAACGGCCACCCGGGTATTGAGCGATCAGAAGATCAACGAGCAAGACCGCTCACACTCCTGCGAATCCAACCAGCAACACTTACCGTACAGTCCGGTCTGTTCATCTGATATATCGCATATCTCGCCTAGGGGTGGTAAAATGTCAGACCACAGTAGCTTGATAAGTCATGCCGATATAAGGTCCATAACAAGCATGAAACTACTGATAACTCTTACCAATAAATCACTGCAACCCTGACCAGGGATTTCCAGTTATGGCCAGTCGATCATAGCGCAACATCAACCCCCAATACCGGGAGAGACGAATCCCCTCCTATCGCTCATTGCCTCCATGTGAATCGGGACTGTACCTAAAAACCACCTGTTTGCACGACTCAGTAGAGCCGTGGTAGGGTGGAAATCAAAGCACAGTGGGAGACACACAAGACTCTATGACCATCTCGGGTCAACAGACTAAGCTGTACCAGTGTCACCAGAGAACTGCCATCTGACGTGAGGTATAATACCATCTGGGAGTTCTCGGCGATTCCGTTCAGTGTACCCAGTCTCCACTGAGCACCTGCATACCATCTCTGATGTCATACACCAGTGGATATGGGATCATCCATCGCCTATCACATGGGTCGAGAAGATATACGCTAGTCTACTCTGGAATATCGATGCCCCGTCTCGATATTCCCACGACTAGGAACATTGAAGGATGTACTCATGGACTACCCAGGCTCCACTAGTATGATCTACATCATAGTCCTGGAAGTCGAGTACACATCCTAAGGGCTTTATCAACATGTAACAGAGAGACTGAAAGTATACATGTTAAGATAAAGAGCAACCAGATAGCATACTATCATGTCGAGCAAGAAAGTCATACCTATATATGTCCCAGCATCCACTACAATATACATCCTATGTACAGTAATGGCCTCTAGGGCATACATATAACTAACAATCTCCCACTTGCACTAGGGCCATCTGTAGCAGTGGTTGCAGTATCACATACTCAACCATCCCATATAAGTCTTTCTATGGGAAAAGGCCTTTGTGAGTGGATCCGCCGTGTTGTCCTCTGAGTCTACTCTCCTAACCTTGATCACCTTGGAGATCAACTATCTCCTTGATCAGGCAATACTGCCTCAGAATATGTCTGGGTCACTGATGGGACCGGGGTTCCTGGGCCAAAGCCACACTTCCATTGTCACACAATGGTAGGAACCTAGTTCATCTCATGAACTAATATACACCCAAACTGCCTCTTTGGTAGTATCTTTGATAGCGATGTCACTAGCCTTTATCGTCTAGTTTGCCACGGTATCTAGATTAGAACTCTTCCAACATACCGTCCCTCCACTGAGGGTAAAGAAAATGCCTGCGACTGACATTTAGTCGACCTTATCACCCTGGAACCTTTCCAGTGATTCTCCCCAGGATCAACTGATACCATCTCACTACAACGAGTGAGAATCCTAACATCCATTTAGATCTATCTCATAGATCCAAAAGCCAGGATTTAGGAGGTATCACCTTTATCCTATTGGAGAATCCTTGTGATAAGAGGAGATTGACCGTGTGTAGTATAGGAAACTCTTTTCCTATCAAGAGTATGTTGTCCACGTACAATACGAGGATGAACACCTTACTCTCTACTACCGTTTTGTATATACAAGGTTCATCTACCATTTTGATGAAGTCAAACACTTTGACTACCACATCAAAACAGACGTTCCAACTCCGCGATGCCTGTTTTATTCTGCAAAGCAACTTGCACACGTTTCCGCTGCTCCCACTGTTTACGAAGTCCTCTGGCTGTGTACTTATAGACGTTCTTTTCTAAATCAGTATTTAGAAAAGCGGTCATGACACCCAGCCACCAGATATCATAGTCATGGTATGTAACAATGGCAAGTAGGATCTGGATGGACTTAAGCATAGCCACTGGAAAAGGTTTCATCATTTCCACTCCTGGTCGATGACGAAAAACCTTTAACAAGTCTAGCTTTGAAAGTCTTAACTTTTCCATCTACACCAAGTAATATTTTCAAGATATACTTGCTCCTGATAGGGATTTAACCCTTCAGATATAGCAACCAAAGTCCATACTTTGTTGGTGTACATGGATTCCATCTCAGATCGCTAAGCATCCAGCCATTCTTACAGAGTCCCCACTCTCGATGGCCTGCTCGAATCTAGTTGGGTCATCATCTCATGATGCATTCCTCGCTCCCACTGTCATCGAGAAACCGAAGTGTCTTTCAGGCGGATGAGGAACCCTACCAGATCGGCGGAGAGGCTGAGGTTCGTCGGGGAATATTGAATCCTTTGGTTCTGTCAAATCAGCTGCAGTTTTGTATGGATGGAACCTTTCCAGTTCTACAGAACTGACCTTGCCTCGATCTTGTCCGGATTTTGCTTTTGACATAGGCCGGACAATCCCAAATCTTAACTTACTTAAGAGATAGGCTCTTCCCATACCATATCTCATATGGAGTGGTAGGCACTGATTTGATTCGAATCCAATTCAATAGGTATGCAACTTCTCAAGTGCATAACCCCTAAAGGAAATAGGTAACTCAGTAGTACTCATCATAGAGCACACCATATCTAATATGGTGCGATTGCTCCGCCCCGATACACCATTGTGCTGTGGTGTATTCAGAGGAGTAACACCGAGAGAGAATCTCATTCTCCTTTAGAATAGTCCAAGAATTCCATGCACAAGTATTCTCCTCCCTGATCTTATCATAGGACATAATACTTATACCCGGTTTTTGGTTCTCTACTTCTAACTTATATTCTGTGAATATCTCAAAAACTTCGGACTTATGTTTCAACAGGAACATATGGTTGAATCTTCAGAGATCATCAGAGAATGTAATGAAGTACAAAGAACCAGTCCTGGCATGTGTAGACAGGGGACCTTGCATACATCACTATGTATCAGTCCCAAGAGTTCACTAACCCTTTCTCTGTTTCCAATAAACAGTGCTATGGTCATCTAATTTTTGTGACATGACTGGCAAGTTTCATAAGATGTAAATTCAAACTAATTTAAATATGCATCTAAATGTAACTTCAGCCAGTCGGGTCGCATTGATATGACCTAGTCTACAATGCCTCAAGAAGGATTCGTTCATTTCTGAACTCTTCCTCTTGTGTGTGTTCCGTATATTAGGAACTGTAGTTTGATTTAGAACGTCAATGCTTTTAGATAACGTGCCTGAACCGATCAACTTTTTGAAATGTTCAAAACAATATTCAACAATACAAAATTATATCCTTCTTTAATAAATAAAGAGATTGATATGATTTTGTATATCAGGTTCGGTATCTAATAGCATTTGTTCCGAATCAATGTATTTGTAATACAGGGTGACAGTGACCAACAGACTTGGCTGCAACACTTGCACCGTTTTCTGTCTCATGAAACTTATCACCCGTTCTCAGTTCTCTACCTTTCTGTAGACCATGTAACGGATTACATTTGCGGGATCCTGATCCGGTATCTAATACCTAGGACGTAGAGGACACTGAGAAACAGTCTTTTATAATGAACACACCCAAAGGAGATGCATCATATGCACTTTCTTCATTTGGGCGGCATAGGAATCTTGGCATTCCCCTATTTCCTGCTCGGTCTTATAATAATTATAAGTTGGAGCGGGACCAACGTTCCCCAACACAGTATAACAAGCGGGTTCGGTCAATACATCCATATTATTATCTTGATTAAGGCGTGATATGGTCGCTACCTGGAGAGAGAGAGAGAAGAAAACACTCTGTGTGCGCTCTTGCAAGATTAGATTGGTTATATATTTTATCTAATCAGGATGGCTCCCACTGTTTTTATCAAATCTTCCTTCAAACCCTAAAAGGAAAGACTAGCCGGGATTAATTACACTCTACAAGTTCGCCAATCTTTCAGCCAGGCCAATGTCGGTACTTTGAGGGAGGTTCCCCGTGCTTTCGCACGGACCTAATTAAAGTAAACCTCGTTTTCCCAGAGGCGTAACCCCATTGACACCTTTCTAGACACCTACTTGATCGGCTAATTGTAAAGTGTTAAACTCTCCCAGGAGTAACAATTACTCGCAGTGGGTATCGGGATCCAACTATCATATAGAAGGTATGCAATCTCATTGAAAATTTCAACACTTGAAACTCCCGATAAAGATTTTTACCCCTAGCACGTATGACCTTAACTATGGTCAACAAATCATAAGTACTAGTCAAGTTCTACTCGTCATTTCGTGATTAATTAGACCCACCCACATGACCCTTAACTAAGGTCAACAAAGTCACGTGACTGTCCTAACTAATCGCATCATATGCGGTGTAGGAAGACATCACTTAGCTACCGTACACTGTGCCTTGACTATGGTCAACAAACACAGCACGAATACTAAGTACTCTACTTCCTAAAATGACGGAGGGTTGCGAATGGTTTTTAATAAAACCTTTAACTCTTTGAACTTGATCTCGTTACGGAATCGAATGGTTTTTAAATGGAATGTTTTTTAGGCTTTTCTAGTTTTTGCTAAAGGGGTCACTCCCGGTGAAGGGATCGTCGGCCTTTCCTCATCGAATAAGGTGCAGGATATATCATATATACCGCTGTGCAAAGCGAAAACTGGCTATATCTTATATAACCGTCCAATGATACAAATCGCGAGAATAGAATACAGTATCACATGCTGGTATTATTCTCGGTCCCACACATATCTCATATGCGCTCCTATTTCGTTTCGCTTGAGCCAGGAAACCTCTGTGTAGGACTCTAAAGACTCGTCAATACGCCGGCAGCAGGTGATGATCATATCAAACACCCACAAGCCGCAAGCGGTCTGCTAAACGTAACGGCCACCCGGGTATTGAGCGATCAGAAGATCAACGAGCAAGCCCGCTCACACTCCTGCGAATCCAACCAGCAACACTTACCGTACAGTCCGGTCTGTTCGTCTGATATGTCGCATATCTCGCCTAGGGGTGGTAAAGCGTCAGACCCCAGTAGCTTGATAAGTCATGCCGATATAAGGTCCATAACAAGCGTGAAACTACTGATAAATCTTACCAGTAAATCACTGCAACCCTGGCCAGGGATTTCCAGTTATGGCCAATCGAGCATAGCGCAACATCAACCCCCAATACCGGGAGAGACGAATCCCCTCCTATCGCTCATTGCCTCCATGTGAATTGGGACTGTACCCAAAAACCACCTGTTTGCACGACTCAGTAGAGCCGTGGTAGGGTGGAAATCAAAGCACAGTGGGAGACACACAAGACTCTATGACGATCTCGGGTCAACAGACTATGTTGTACCAGTGTCACCAGAGAACTGCCATCTGACGTGAGGTATAATACCATCTGGGAGTTCTCGGTGAGTCCGTTCAGTGTACCCAGTCTCCACTGAGCACCCGCATACCATCTCTGATGTCAAACACCAATGGATATGGGATCATCCATCGCCCATCACATGGGTCGAGAAGATATACGCTAATCTACTCTGGAATATCGATGCCCCGTCTCGATATTCCCACGACTAGGAACATTGAAGGATGTACTCATGGACTACCCAGGCCCCACTAGTATGATCTACATCATAGTTCTGGAAGTCGAGTACACATCCTAAGGGCTTTATCAACATGTAACAGAGAGACTGAAAGTATACATGTTAAGATAAAGAGCAACCAGATAGCATACTATCATGTCGAGCAAGAAAGTCATACCTATATATGTCCCAGCATCCACTACAATATACATCCTATGTACAGTAATGGCCTCTAGGGCATACATATAACTAACACTTTGAGAGAGAGGAAGAGGGAGAGCTTTGCAAGAAAGAGAATGGGCAAGAGAGAATGAGAGAGTAATCTCAACCTTGCTCTCATATGAGAAAGATATGAGAATAATAATACTAATTATGAAAATTGTGATGGTTAGTTGATTTGACCATTATCATTTCACATTAAATGATAATGCAAGCTTCAAGAAGCATCTTTGCAAAAGAAATCATCATGGTCAACAAAAGTCAACAAGTCAAATGGTCAACCAAATCCTAACCATGGAACAATTATCCTTAATTAATATTATTAATCATATTTCTCATTCTCATTAGGGTTTAGAAAAAGTCAACGGTCAAAAACCCTAATGAGGTTCCTCTGCCTCTGTCAACTGTGCATACACACCCGCATCCGTGTTCCGAGGAACATGAATACAATGAGACAAAACCAATCCCAAAACAAATACTAGGATCTGGCTTAAACCAAAACCTGCTAGTAATAACTACCCGGACACCAAACGTGTACAAGTGTGCCTATGTGAACGATCCCTGTCGCAAAACCAAGCGACCTCTACTCTGTTTTACCTAAAGGCGAACAACCCTCTGTGTGGGACTCTAAAGACTCGACACTACGCTGGCAGTGGATTTAACCACAGGCCGCAAGCGGTACTAGCTGTACGTAATGGTCCCCAGGTAGATGCCGATAAGAAGACCGAAGAGATGAACCCATCCGAACTCCTACTGAGCCTGAATGTGACAATCTCCGTACAGTCCGGTCTGTTCGTCTGAGAGTATCGCATGTCGGGCCTAGGGGGCGGTAAACGTCAGTCCCCTGATAGCGGTACAAGTCGTGTCGGAGTGTAGCCCAGAACACCCTAAGAAAATGCTGGAAACACTACCAGTAAATCTCGCTTGCCCTAGCCAGGGACTTTGTGTAATGGCTCTCCTAGACACAGCGCGATATCAACTCCCAATACCGGGAGAGGCGAATCCAGTCTAACCGTCACTGCCTCCAAGTGCTTCGGGACTGCATCCAATTACTACCTGTTTGCACGACTCAATAGAGCCGTGGTAGGGTAGTAATCTAAGAACAGTGGGAACACACTCGAGGCGAAGTGACAGTGTCAAGTCAACGGACTAAGCTATACTCATGTCACCTGGGAACTGATAACTGACGATAGGTATAATACCAACCAACAGTTCCCAGCGAGTCCTGTCCAGTGTACTCGTAACCTAGAGCACCTGCATACTATCTCCAGTACGACGTACTGATGGTTGTGGGACAGACCATCTCCCCTCCTGGGATGAGAAGCGTATACACTAGTCTACTCTGGAGTATCGATGCCCTGTCTCGATAATCCTTCGACCAGGAACCTGTATAAGGATGTGCTTATAGACTACCCAGCCCCACTAGTGTGACTGCCATCACAACGTTGGTAGTCAAGTATCATAAGGGCTCTATCAATATGTATTAGCAATATGTCAAAAGAAACACATACACATATTAAGATAGATACAAAGCAAGTAGCATACTACCATATTGAGCAAGAATGTCAATCCGTGTATATATCCCAAGCTTCCAAAATGTAATATACAAACTAGTACTTTACAATAATGGCATCTAGGGCATATCACACTAACATTTGGGGTTTCTAGTATTGTTTGCTTAGCCCAATTTTCATGTGATGATTATTTTGACCTGGGGCTAATTCGTAGTGTTTCGTAGTCGTATAATTTAACACTATATTGGTAACCTTGATAATGTTTAGCAGTTCGAACGAACTTCGAACACCACATTTTGTACCCCGTTGAAATTTCCAAGTGTTGTGATTTTCCTTAGTTGATTGTATTCGTAAAATCGTGCAAGTAGCCCAATGGACCCTCTAGAAGAACATACTAACCTTAACTCGATTCTATGCCCACAGAACCGCGATCGAACCCTAGAGTTTTCCATAGTTCCGTGGTGTCATAGGTGAGGCATTGGTTAACTCCTTCTACGGTTGGTCCATGGGCACTGTGGCACGGTTTCTGAGTATTTTTGACTTTGCTCAAGTTTTGAGCTCACGGGGTAATTTGTAAGTGTATGTTGATTCGATCGAAACGTTAAAAATTGTCTTGATATATCTGTAATGTGATACAATATGTAGAATTCATAAAGTTAGGCATGAAATCAGCAATATGTGATATTTCGGGTTTACGATGTCTAAGGTGATTTTGGATTCCAAATATTATAGTTTTTCACTTTCTTTTCCGCGACCGTAAGTGTATTATGTGGTGTATCGCTGGCTTCATTGCTATACATCAACGACAATCGGGATACGCATACTTGCTTACGTTGATGATATGAGATATTATGTGTTGTTGTGATATATTATATTGGATCGTCGTGTTCTGAATAGCCGGGGGTTTTATATGAGATGAGGGTTTTTATTTTCATTCATGTAAAATTCATTGTATGTAATATTCTTTTATTGGGGCACCTCCGGGTTGAGGATGATGTCACCATTGTATATTATTTACTTTTCCGCATTAAGATAGACCCAAGATGGGGAGCACAAGTAACCGGTTTCTAGGGTCCAATGGGAGGCCATCTCGAGGAGTCGAGACCGGGTCTCCTAACCCTAGAATTGGTAGGGTTGCTTGCCGCTCTCTTAGGGGTCTAGGGATGTGGGTTTGGCTATTCATCGCGACCGTGGAATCCGTGTTTTATATAGGCTCAAAATAAAACACGGACATCCTGGTATATCCAATATTTCATATGTTATCTTCTGCTGCTGATATTATGTGATGTAATTATATTATATGCGTGACACGAATGCTTTATTATTGTATATATGATATATAATAAACGTTGCTTATATTTTACACCCGCGCTAGTCCCGTCCCGCTATGCCGTTAGTTAAGTAACTTAACGGTGCATAACGGGACATTGTGGCGAATGCGGATGGTATAAGCGTACATTGTATTTTCGTTTCTTCTATGATGCTTATGAAGCTTAAATGATGGGACTCATTAATGAGATTAATAAAAGAAAAGAAACCTAAAATATGTTGTAGAATCAAATTTATAAAAAGGGTAGCTCTAGTTTTGATTTGCATAGCAGTATTCCTTGTAGAATATCCAGCACCTTATTCGATAAGGAAAGAGCCGAGATCCCTTCACCGGGAGTGACCTCTTTAGCGAAATTAGCAGATGCTACAAACTCACGGTTTAGTTTATTATTGCTTCTATATTTTTTGCTTTGCATAGTGGTATTTATGAAATATCCTGCACCTTATTCGATAAGGAAATAGCCGAGATCCGTTCACCGGGAGTGACCTCTTTAGAAAAACTAGAAAAAGCCTCAAAAACACTCCTTTTCAAAATCACTTGTTTCTACAACGTTATCAAGTTCATTACGTGAAAGGTTTTCTGAAAAACCTGCGTAGCCCTCCGTCATTTCAGATATGTATTATTTAGTATTCGTGCTACGGTAGTTTGGCATACGTCAAGGCGTAGTGTACAGTAGCTGATTAGTACTTATCTGTAGCATAAGATGTGATTGGATTAGGGTATTCGTACGGCGTTGTTTGGCATGCGTCAAGGATCGTACGGGTGGGTTTAATTCAATCAGGAGATGTACGGGTTGAACTTGACTAGCGGACTATGGGTTGTTTGGCATGCGTCAAGGTCATAGCACGCTAGGGATAAAAGCATTATCGGGAGTTTCAAGAGTTGAAATTTGCAATGAGATTACATACTTCCTATGAGATAGTTGGATCCTGATACCCACTGCGAGTAAGAGTTACTCCTGGGAGAGTTTGCACAGGACAATTAGCCGAACAAGTAGGTGACTAGAAAGGTGTTAACGGGGTTATGCCTCAGGGAAATCGAGGTTTATTTTAATTAGGTCCGTGCGAAAGCAGGGGAACCTCCCTCAAAGTACCAACACTGGCCTGGCCGAAAGATTGGCGAACTTGTAAGGTGTAATTAATCCCAGCTAGTCTTACCTTTTAGGGTTTGAAGGAAGATTTGATGAAAACAGTGGGAGCCATCCTGATTAGATAAGATAATAACTAATCTAATCTTGCAAGAGCATACGCTAAAGTGTTTTCTTCTCTCTCTCTCCAGGTAGCAACCATGTCAGGCCTTAATCAAGATAATAATATAGAAGTATTGAATGAACCCGCTTATTATACTGAGCAGGGAAACGTTGGTCCCACTCCAACTTATAATTGTTATAAGTTCGAGCAGGGAATATGAGAATATCTAGATTCTCATGCCGCCCAAATGAAGAATAAGCATGATGATGCATCTTCTTCAGGTGTGTTAGTGAACAGTCGAAAATATTGCATTTCTAACACGACAATTTCTCTACCATTTGCACTCATCTAGAGGTGTTCGGTATGAATATAGCACATATTAGAAAAACATCCGTAAAATACCAAATAACTTGTGTTGTATACTAAAACAGACATTTTGAGGGAAATTGAGTGTTTATCATTGCATCGCATAATCTTTGTATAGCGCAACACTTGTCTCGAGAATCTGTGCAGGAAATTCCAGGAAAAGAGCCGAAACAGTTAAAAGTGCTATTAAAAATACGCCAAGTCCAAGACTTGAGATCTGGCAGTGATCAAGAAAGAATTATGAGATTCTACACATCATGAAACAGTACTAAAGCTAACCCAAGAAATACCAGAGATTTTCATGCACAGAGGCACCAAAAGGGCCGCGAATCCGCGGCCGGAGCAGGGCTTGCGCGGCGGATCCGCGGCCACGTGGGTATGACGTCAGTCTATTTCAGTTGCAGGTTTCTCAATTCAAGGTGTACACTCATTTCAGCCACTCAAAAGTCCAGAGATCTCTAGAAGTTTCTGCCAGAACAGCAAGGCTTATGGTTCAAAGCTAAACATCCTCAAGCTTCCAAAGCAAGCTACTTACCTACCTAAGCCTAGAAGCTTCTCCCTAACCTCCAATCTTATGAAGGAAGCTAACCCTAACTAACTAACATTAGAACCTTCTACCTAACTACCAAGCTTACAAGGGAAGCTAAACTAAACCTAGCTTCTAAAGGAAGCTAATCCTAATCAAGGCTATAAAAAGGACCCTAAGGCTTCACTTCTAAGGTGGTTCTCCAATTCCCAACACAAGTTGAGTGACACAACTTGTAACCCTAACCCTAATCCAATCACCAAAGCCAAATTCAAGATCACCGAGTACAATTCAAGCAAGAAGCCTTCAACCTTTTAGGAGCGAAGCCGATCTTCAACCGAGCAAGAGATCCAAGACGATTCGTGACTCACGAAGACGTGCGAAGCCAAATCGACGATCTAGTTCTTTCCTCATTGTAAATCTTGAGAGAATTGTAACAAAATTGTTGATAAATAAAAGGTGAAATTCTTTATCTTGCTTTCTTTAAATTCTTGCATCATGATTAGATCTCGATTCTTGATTGTGTTCTTTGATATGATGTTTGAGTAAAAACTCCGCTCGTAAAGGAGTCGAGAGAATCAATAGATGATGATGTTACAAATTTTGAAACGATTCTTAATTCCTATAAGTTTTGTAAAGTTTTGTAAATTGAATCATCGACAACCTAATTTCGAGCGAGATGCTTTCTTGAATGTTTTCGCTCGTAACTAGAAATCGACGATTGGTGATTCAATTTACTAGAGGCTAGTTTTTGAATGAGATTCATCGAAAGGACAAAGGATGAGATGAAGAAACCCTAGTTTCTTTGAAAGATCCTTAAACCTCGATTAATCGTCATCGATCTAGTATCAAATCATTAATGGATAAGAAAACGTAATCACTAGTTTTCATCACGTCTATAGATTCGATCAATTTCTACGAGCCTCACTTCGATTCTTGAAACCTAATTCGATTGGATATCATCAATTCTTGATTCTTGATTTTAATGTTTTCTTGTTATTAGATCTAGATTTTAATAATCCTTGAAATTCACTTTTAAATCTTGAATTGAATTGTCTTTTCTTTTCTCTTTAATTTTTGACTCATCTAATTCAATTATTAGCAGATCTCACTTTTCCTGTGGACGATCCGCACTCGCTAACGCGCTACAATTCACACCGTTATTGATTGCGGTCAAAAATTTCTTTGGTTGTGATTTCTTACACTTTTCTTATATATACACCGAGAATCATTCAATCAAATGGCGTCGTTGCTGAGGATCGTGTGCTAATTTGTTCGTTTTTGAAATTTGAGTTGAAAAATTTATTCCATCAAAAATTCTAGATCAAAATTCGCAAACACTAAACGATTTGTTTTGATTTGTTGCGAGAAAATCTGGAATCTGTGGAGCTTGAGGAAAAATATTTTGAATATTCCAGAGAGCTCAGGGAATCAACAGAACCATTCTCTGAAAATTTTGTGCAGTGAACAAATCATCAAGCGGCAGAACCGCGGCCTAAGCAGCTTATTGCAGCGGAAGCGCAGCGCTACTATAGCATAGCTGTACGAAAATTCCTTGGTGACTTCTTTACTTTCTTATATCCTCCCTCATCTGCTCCAATAACAAATTTCTGCAGGTTTTCTTTGCAAAAATTCGCAGCGCCGCAAAAAGTAAAAATTGTGCGTGTTTGATCTTGGTTGTTTGCATTTTAATACGGAAATTAAGGGGCAAAGACCAAATTCAGATTAGGTGGGGAGTTTATTACCCTTCCTAAGCCCCAAAAATCACAAAACTGCATCCGCATAACCTTCATTAGCTAAAAAATATCTAGACAAGACTCTAAGGACCGTCGCGCTCAATTAGGACAGAAGAAGGTCGTGGGTAATCTATTGCTTATCCGCGTTTCTTTTGTGGTGTCTATGGCAAGTGTGTCTAAGGCAAGTGGTTACTTAATTAGGCCCACTACTTACGTAGTGGAGAACCTCCGACTTACCTGGCACTTACCTGGCCATAGAAAGGGCAATGAGGCAGTAGAGGATCTATCTTGCGACTTGTCTTCTGGAAGTCTAGGAGCGGTCTAGTGACTTGACTTAGGTGACCATTAGATCTAGGGTGGTGTGTGCATTTTTTGTGATTTGATTTTTCAAAAATCCGTATTCTTTTTCAAAACAAACACCAACTTATCATTTTCCTTAATTATATTAACGCTGCCACTTGTACTAAACCCTTTAGTGCATGCTCGGCTGGACACGGGATTCTAGTGCCCGTATTGTCCGCGTTCCCCCGATCGACTCCGAAGTCGGTAATTCTACGTCTACTTCTTCTTTACCCACCACCACACTAACTTCGATGGACGGTTCTCCATCGAACTTCTTTACCACTACTTTGCCACCGTCCGCAGGTGCACAGAATCCACCCCGCATCTCTCTCCAGGAGAGATGCTATCCTATGCGAGGTCCTATTTCGACATGTCTCACCATTCCACCAGCCAACGGGGACAATTTCGAGATTAAACCCCAATACATCAATCTTCTACCCAAATATCACTGTCTTGAGTCTGAAGACGCATATGTCTTTATTACTAAATTTGAAAATGTATGCGCTATGATGGGTACCTCACAGTTTTCTGTGGATGCTATGCGTCTTCGTCTTCTCCCATTCTCCTTGTGCGATATAGCCGAGAAGTGGCTTTATAATACAACCGCACATTCTATTTCAAACTGGGAAGAATTCGTAAAAGCATTCCTAAAGAAATTCTACCTGAATCATAAGACAGCTCGAGTCCGTAGCGAAATAAATCAATTCACCCAGCTTCCAAATGAAACATTCTCGAAGTGTTTTGAATGCTCCAAGGATCTGTTAGTTCAATGTCCACATCACGGAATCCCTAGATAGGATCTGTACAGAATCATATATGAGGGCATTAATCCTACAACAAAACAGACCCTTGAATCTATGTGTCAAGGCACTTTCATGACCAAAGATGATGGGGAAGCTTGGAAATTCCTAGAAGATTTCGCTGAAAGATCCTTACAGTGGGAGGGTGTGAGTCAATCGTCTCGGGGGGCAATAACCAATCTGATGTTTCCATAGGAGTTAGAGCTGAGATGTCAGCGATGCAAAAGAAACTTGAAACTATGAAAAATAAATTTTTAGCCGCCGCCCTAAATCAAATGTCACTTTCTAAAACTGTATGTGGATGCTGTTCTGATCCTTCTCATCTCGCAGAAGAATGTCCACTAAATTCTCCGTTTCAAGGTCATGAGCATATCAATTCTGCTTTTCAAAGACCTAGAAACGATCTGTATTCTTCTACATATAATCAGGGTTGGAGGAATCACCCTAACTTTGCTTGGAACCAATCACAAAACACGGTTCCAACCCAGAACAATTTCCAAAGGGCTCTTCCACCACAACAGCAACCACTTCAATTGAGTCAGCACCCGTACCAATCAAAGTTAGGGGTAGGGGTTAGAGCTGAGATGTCAGCGATGCAAAAGAAACTTGAAACTTTGGAAAATAAATATTTAGCCGCCGCCCTAAATCAAATGTCACTTTCTAAAACTGTATGTGGATGTTGTTCTGATCCGTCTCATCTCACAGAAGAATGTCCACTAAATTCTCCGTTTCAAGGTCATGAGCATATCAATTCTGCTTTTCAAAGACCTAGAAATGATCTGTATTCTTCTACATATAATCAGGGTTGGAGGAATCACCCTAACTTTGCTTGGAACAAATCACAAAACACGGTTCCAACCCAGAACAATTTCCAAAGGGCTCTTCCACCACAATAACAACCACTTCAATTGAGTCAGCACCCCTACCAATCACAAAACTTTCAAAATCCGGCCAACACTTTTGCACCACATGAAAACTCTTTGCAAATAGCCGATACTGATAATTCCTCTGCACTAGCACAAACCTTGGATACTTTCATGAAACAATCCATCCAAGGGACGGCAAAAATGCAATCTTCCTTCGATAATGTGATGAAGATCATTGTCTCTCAAAATGAAAATATTAAATCGATGGAAGAACAAATTGCACAATTAAAAGCCGAAATGATTGCAAGAAAGAAAGGGAAACTTCCGGCTCAACCTTTACCCAATCCTGACTATTCACATTATGTGAACGCTATAACCACGTTGAGATCTGGAAGAGTGCTTGACAATCATGTCAGTAGAAAGATTGATAATAATGAAGAATCAATCGATGATACCCCGGCTGAGACCTTTCCTTCCACTTCTACTTCTAATTCTGACCCAGTTCGTCTACCCCACCATTTTCTTCCGAGCCTATTCTCCGTTTTCCTCAAGGCTCGACACCTCAGCCCACCTCTTCTAGTCCACCGAAAACGATCCCCACTCCTATTCTTAGATCGTTTCCACCCACACGATCTTCTCCAGTGTTGGACCCCGACCTTATTGCCCAAGCTCCTTATCCGAATCGGTTAAGGGGAAACACACTGAGTCCGCAAATGGAGAAGATCACTGAAATATTTAAACAGGTTAACATCAACATCTCTCTTCTAGATGCAATGCAACAAGTCCCCGCTTATGCGAAAACTCTTAAGGACTTGTGCACTAGAAAGAGGAAGACTCAAGTGCCCAAGAAGATATTCATGGCAAAGACAGTAGACACAGCCTTTCCCCAACAATTACCGAGGAAACGTAAGGATCCTGGCTATCCTACTATTTCCATTTCTATTGGGGATAAACACATTAATCGTGCTCTACTTGACCTTGGCACAAGTGTTAATCTGCTTCCTTTCTCGGTTTACGAGAAGTTAGGGATCGGAGAGTTGAAACCAGCTCATTTAACTCTTCAGATGGCCGACCGATCAATCACCAAACCTAGGGATGAACAGGAGGATGTGTTGATAAAAATCGGGGAATTTGTATTCCTGTGGACTTTATTGTAATTGATACACAGCCTGTAGCAAACCCACGGAATCAAATTCCGGTGATTCTTGGTCTCCCCTTTTTGGCCACTTCCAATGCTATAATCAACTGTTGTAATGGCTCTATGACCCTATCTTTCGGGAATAGGTCAATTGAGCTGAACATTTACAAGTTGGGAAGTGTACCCTCCTAACCTACTGCTCAGGTCTGTTCTGTCGAATTAATGGATGTCGACAGCAGCGAATTTGACGATCCTCATGATACTGATCTTGACTCTTTTCATATGTTGTTGTTTGACCCAACTATGTATCATACACATACGGACTCTTCCACTGAGTTGTCCGGGTCAACAACTAACACTGATTATGAACCGTTTTTAGAGTCTGAAGATCACCCCGCGCTTTGTGATGACATTATTCTTCGGGGTATTGATGAGACTTTTGAGGAGATCTTCGCTGAAGAACTCGCATTTCTGAATGACACGGGTGTTGAGATGAATCCACATCAAAACAATGAAATTGAACCTCCACCCCTTCTTCTGGACTGTAAAAAGAATGTGAGTAATCCGTCACATACACTGAGTCGTCTCTCCAAAACGAGACGCAAATACATTCTATTCCACCACTTACCTTTTCCCCACTTCTTCTTCCACCAACCAATGCACTACATCAATAAAATTTTCGAATGGTTGGTGTTAACTTTCGGTCTTTGCAAAGCTTGGCATCGACCACTAATTTTGACCCCCTCTTATGATTTTCAAAGATTAACATTGCTTAACTCAAGTTTGGGGGGTATAATCTGGCTCTTGAAATGAAAATTTTTACTCAAAAATGATGAGCCAAAAATAAGTTTGGGGGAGGATTTTCACGATCATATTTATTGCCCCCATTAATAAATTTCCTCCTAAGCTTACAGGTTTTTTGAGATTTAGTGGATGGCAACAGTGAGGACACTGTTGAAAACAAGTTTGTGGGAGATTTGTGCTTATTTTCGCATCATTTGCATCATTCTTTGCATAAGCACAAAACATTTAAAACCTATAAAAATTTAAAAAATTTCAAAAGATATAAAAATATGTAATATTTAATTTTGTATATAAATAAGATAATAAAAGATTAGATAGTGAAAAATTACATCCAAAAGATTGGAAAAATTTAAGAAAACCAAGAAAATTAGATGTTTTCTTAAACGAACTAGTAATAAGTAGTTATGAGCCGTTGTCCCAAGGGTTAGTAAGATGAAGGAAGTCACTAATCTGAGGATAAAAATAAGTCTGAAAAATAGCTCATATTCTGGAAGCCAAACATTTGAACTTTGATACCCTACTATATGCACTTACACACGTCTTGAAACTCGGGATAGTAGAGGATACCTTGAAATGCTCTTGTCTAAAAACCAAAGTATGAAGGAAATAAAAATGAATAAAATATAAAATGGTGAAGAAAAATGAACACTGGTTTTGTTATCGCCAAGGCAGCAATAAAAAAATATAGCGAGGGTGCTTCATCACCTAGTGCCTTAGACCAAGTGGTCTGAGAGTCACTGCTAAGCCTTAGGTGGTGCAAGACGAGGAAAAACACCTAATAAGCAAGCACATGAGTAATCGGTCGGTTAGAACCTCAAGAAGTATTAACGGTCGCATGAAAATGTGTGAGCAATCTCATTTAAATATTCATCAATTAAAAAGTACTGAGGCTGACAGACAAGAGTATGATAGTTTGAATTGAATTCTCCGGGTGTAGGGATGTTCTTTACACACACGTAGAGTTATATGATCGATGTTTGGAAGAAAGATAGGAATGAAGAATAAAGACGATTTTTTATTGAGGGATGATGTGATTTCTAACATCTTTTCATGACTATTAAGATATGGCTCATGACAGCCGAAAAGCTAGTATAGTTGGAAACTCTAATTTTCAAAGTCTTTCTTTTACAATTCTAATCTTTATATGTAACTGTCACGGTCTTCCTTTTATTATTGGATTTTGTGGGTGCAATCCGCTGAAAACCCTCAGGAGACAACACTCCTCCTACTAGGGACACCTAGAGGTTTAAAGGATTGTTGCACGTGCTCAGTGCAATCGTGTTGCCTACGAAAGTGTGCTGGTTAGTTTTTCTCTTTCTTTATTTTCTCCTTCTCATTTTAATAAAACAGTTCGCTCGAGACGACCGAAAATAAGCTTGGGGAATTAGATCAGTCGAAAATATTGCATTTCTAACACGACAATTTCCCTACCATTTGCACTCATCTAGAGGTGTTCGGTATGAATATAGCACATATTAGCAAAACATCCATAAAATACCAAATAACTTGTGTTGTATACTAAAACAGACATTTTGAGGGAAATTGAGTGTTTATCATTGCATCGCATAATCTTTGTATAGCGCAACACTTGTCTCGAGAATCTGTGCAGGAAATTCCAGGAAAAGAGCCGAAACAGTTAAAAGTGCTGTTAAAAATACGCCAAGTCCAAGACTTGAGATCTGGCAGTGATCAAGAAAGAATTATGAGATTCTACACATCATGAAACAGTACTAAAGCCAACCCAAGAAATACCAGAGATTTTCATGCACAGAGGCACCAAAAGGGTCATGAATCCACGGCTGGAGCAGGGCTTGCGCGGCCGATCCGCGGCCACGTGGGTATGACGTCAGCCTACTTCAGTTGCAGGTTTCTCAATTCAAGGTGTGCACACATTTCAGCCACCCAAAAGTCCAGAGATCTCTAGAAGTTTCTGCCAGAACAGCAAGGCTTATGGTTCAAAGCTAAACATCCTCAAGCTTCCAAAGCAAGCTACTTACCTACCTAAGCCTAGAAGCTTCTCCCTAACCTCCAATCTTATGAAGGAAGCTAACCCTAACTAACTAACTCAAGAACCTTCTACCTAACTACTAAGCTTACAAGGGAAGCTAAACTAAACCTAGCTTCTAAAGGAAGCTAATCCTAATCAAGGCTATAAAAAGGACCCTAAGGCTTCACTTCTAAGGTGGTTCTCCAATTCCCAACACAAGTTGAGTGACACAACTTGTAACCCTAACCCTAATCCAATCACCAAAGCCAAATTCAAGATCACCGAGTACAATTCAAGCAAGAAGCCTTCAACCTTTTAGGAGCGAAGCCGATCTTCAACCAAGCAAGAGATCTAAGACGATTCGCGACTCACGAAGACGTGCGAAGCCAAATCGACGATCTAGTTCTTTCCTCATTGTAGATCTTGAAAGAATTGTAACAAAATTGTTGATAAATAAAAGGTGAAATTCTTTATCTTGCTTTCTTTAAATTCTTGCATCATGATTAGATCTCGATTCTTGATTGTGTTCTTTGATATGATGTTTGAGTAAAAACTCCGCTCGTAAAGGAGTCGAGAGAATCAATAAATGATGATGTTATAAATTTTGAAACGATTCTTAATTCCTATAAGTTTTGTAAAGTTTTGTAAATTGAATCATCGACAACCTAGTTTCGAGCGAGATGCTTTCTTGAATGTTTTCGCTCGTAACTAGAAATCGACGATTGGTGATTCAATTTACTAGAGGCTAGTTTTTGAATGAGATTCATCGAAAGGACAAAGGATGAGATGAAGAAACCCTAGTTTCTTTGAAAGATCCTTAAATCTCGATTAATCGTCATCGATCTAGTATCAAATCATTAATGGATAAGAAAACGTAATCACTAGTTTTGATCACGTCTATAGATTCGATCAATTTCTACGAGCCTCACTTCGATTCTTGAAACCTAATTCGATTGGATATCATCAATTCTTGATTCTTGATTTTAATGTTTTCTTGTTATTAGATCTAGATTTTAATAATTCTTGAAATTCACTTTTAAATCTTGAATTGAATTTTCTTTTCTTTTCTCTTTAATTTTCGACTTATCTAATTCAATTACAAGCAAATCTCACTTTCCCTGTGGACGATCCGCACTCGCTAACGCGCTACAATTGACACTGTTATTGATTGCGGTCAAAAATTTCTTTGGTTGTGATTTCTTACACTTTTCTTATATACACACCGAGAATCATTCAATCAGTTAGTTATCGAGAATTGTTTCTCAGTTCACTTTACGTCCTGGGTATTAGAAACCGGATCAGGATCCCATATATGTAATATGTTACATGGGCTATGGAAAGGTAGGGAACTGGGAAAGGGTGATCATTCCGTAAGAGTAGGGAAGGTGCAAATGTTGCAGCCAAAGCTGTTGGCGAATATCATCTTGTGTTGCCAAATGGTAATACAATGATTCTAAACGAATGCTATTACATTCCGACCCTGATATGCAATCTTATATCAGTTTCTTTATTGAGTAAAGAAAGATATAATTTTGTAATACAGGATAATATTATGAACATCTTCCTGAATCAAAAGTTTAGGGATCAGGCTCGTTAAATAATGGCATATACGTTCTGAATCAAACTACAGTACTTAATGTACAAAACACATACAAGAGAAAGAGTTCAGAAATGAACGAATCCTTCTTGTGGCATTGTAGACTAGGTCATATCAATGCGACACGACTAGCTAAGTTACATAAAGATGGATATTTAAAACCGTT
This sequence comes from Agapanthus africanus, assembly GCA_030015575.1. Classification (NCBI taxonomy): domain Eukaryota; kingdom Viridiplantae; phylum Streptophyta; class Magnoliopsida; order Asparagales; family Amaryllidaceae; genus Agapanthus; species Agapanthus africanus. The sequence continues at coordinate 378,197,988 of JASDDO010000014.1, read as the reverse complement.
CGAATTTTCATCTTATGACACTTGTCAGTCATGTCTCAAAGGCAAGATGACCAAAACCCCATTTAGTGAACACGGAGAAAGAGTTACAGAACTCTTGGGACTGATACATAGTGATGTATGTGGTCCCATGTCTACACATGCCTGGAACGGTTCCTCATACTTCATTACATTCACTGACGATCTCTCAAGATATGGACATGTGTTCCTGTCGAAACACAAGTCTGAATCTTTTGAGAAATTCAGAGAGTATAAGAACGAAGTAGAGAACCAAACGGGTAAAATTATTAAGATCCTTCGATCAGATCGAGGAGGAGAATACTTAAGCAATGAGCTCCGCGAATGTCTAAAAGAGAATGGGATTCTCTCTCAGCTTACTCCTCCCTATACACCATAGCACAACGGTGTATCAAAGCGGAGGAATCGCACCCTATTGGATATGGTGCGCTCTATGATGAGCACTGCTGAGTTGCCTATTTCCTTCTGGGATATGCACTGGAAACAACTGCATACCTATTGAATATGGTTCCCACCAAATCTGTGCCAACCACTCCATATGAGATATGGAAAGGAAAGAGACCATATCTTAATTATGTTAAGATATGGGGTTGTCCGGCATATGTGAAAACACAAAATCCGGACAAGCTCGAGGCAAGGTCTGTTCTGTGCAAGTTTATTGGATATCCCAAGCATTCGCAAAGGTATATCTTCTACCACTCCGAGGAACAAAAAGTGTTTGTTTCTCGACATGCCACCTTCTTAGAAAAGAGTTTTCTTATGAAACAAGATAGTGGCAATGAGGTAGAACTGGAAGAAGTTCCAGCTACACAAACTGCAACAGAAGATTTGGTTGAACCGAAGGATTCGATAATTCCCAACAAACCCCAGCCTCTCCGCCGATCTAGTAGGGTTCCTCATCCACCTGAGAGATACTACGGTTTTCTCATTGATGGTGGAAGTGAGGACTGAATCATGGAAGATGATGACCCGACTAGCTTCGAGCAGGCCATCACGAGTAGGGACTCTGTGAATCGGCTGGATGCAATGCGATCTGAGATAGAATACATGTACACCAACAAAGTATGGACTTTGGAAGTTGCTCCTGAAGGGGTAAAACCCATTGGGAGCAAATGGATCTTTAAGAAGAAACTTGGTGTAGATGGAAAAGTTGAGACTTTCAAAACTAGACTTGTTGCAAAGGGTTTTCGTCAACGACCAGGTGTGGATTATGACGAAACCTTTTCTCCAGTGGCTATGCTTAAGTCCATCCGGATCCTGCTTGCCATTGGTGCATACCATGACTACGAAATCTGGCAGATGGATGTTAAGACCGCCTTTCTGTCACGACCCAAAATGGCACGTAACTGACATTTGAATCATATGAAGTCTATAGGACCCCATCTAATTCAAGTAAGGCAAGAAATCCCAGAAATCTAAACCATTTTAAGAAAGAAGTGAAGAAAACATGTTTTAAAGCAAGTGGTTTTAATAACATAAGCCGAAGTGTGCATTTTTAAAATCTCAAATCTTTTCTGAAAATTTCGGCAGAGTTTCCTTTATAAATACTGGCCCCAAAAGGGTACAACATGCATAATATGAATAAAGGCATCCCCAAGCGGGAGCTAGCTCTTAGTCAATTGACGGTCACAACCACGCAAGCAATAAAATATACAACGCCGAAGGGCGAGGATCAAAAGTCAAAAAGAAACTCAAAATCATCAAGAAAACCATAATAATACAAGCGCGACTCTACGGTCGAAATAATATACAACTGGTCTTCTAGGTCTGAAATAATATACAAGGCTGGTTGATGGAGTTTACTAGATACAACTGAATAAAAATAAAGTACAATGGTGGTCACGATGCAAGTGAACCCACCTACCAAAGCAATCATCCGGAATGAAAGCGGTGTTCCAGCAAAGCCGCAACGAAACCTGTACGGCAAAACCTGCAAGAAACTGTGGCACAACGGGGGTGAGTTGCCAACTCGTGAGTAGAAAACATCACAGAGCAGAAATCGCATATATGACTCAATCCTAGGTCAAAACGATCATAATATATATATATATATATATATATATATATATATATATATATCCTCAAAATGATAAGGTTTGAAGCATGATAAGGTGGCAAGGGTAAACATCCATACAAAGTGTAATACCAAGTGCTCGTGTCAGTGCCTCAGTTAGCAACATATCATAAACATGAGGTGTGAACAATGCAATTATCATGAAATCAGTGTCAACTATATCATGAAGTCTATAAGTATGTGGATATCATACAACTATGTAATAAATGCATGTATGCATGTGGGTCTCGTCCATGCGTCAACCAATGACACAACAACATCATGCCCGTAAATATCATAAAAGCATATGCATGAAAGTATGAGGATATAAATCAACGTGTGTCCCTCGCGACACATCAAAATCATGGAACCTAAGTGTCCAGCATTGACACTCGAAACATCATGAAACCCGTGCCCAGCATCGGCACGTAAATCCTCATATCTCTCAGGCTCCGTCAGTCCGGATCGTCCCATAACATCTCTCGATTCCGGTCGGTATCCTCCGGATATCCGCCAAGTCCAACCAATCACCGATAGATACTAGACACCCTATCAGGCTCATCGTCTACTCCACGAAAAACATTTCTCGCCCCGAGGAACCATACCGGGTCCACCATGAACCCGCAAACGGATCATCCACCTCCTCGAATCGGGTTTCATATATCACGCGTCTCAGAACCGAGAAAATGCATGGTGGACGCACTGAAATATCATATCAAGAGAAACCGGGTTTTTAAAACAATACTTACTTTCTTTTGAAATAACCACGGTTCACAAATCCAGAAATCTCATGAAAACGACATATCCCAATGCGTATAATCATAAAGCATGATGTATGTGACATATAACAGAAATGTAAGCATATCCGTATATCATGCAACATGGAACAATAATATGCACATATCAAGGGAAAACCGCTCTTTTAAATGAATCCAGTTTTAAAATATATCTTGCGGTTCCCAAATCTCCAAAATCAAGCCAGAATCATCTATGTGTGTGCAAATATGTATGTATACAAGTATGGGTGTACAATATGTATGTACGCGAGTATGAGTGTACAATATGTATGTACGCGAGTATGAGTGTACAATATGTATGTACACGAGTATATCATGCAAGGAGTCATATCCTGATGCAACAATCCTACTGTATAGTGACATGGCAATTATCGATGATGAAGTGTGTAAGCCGGCAAGTAGGTGTACGTGGATCATACGCATCATCGGTAATGGTACTGGTGTCCTAACAGCATGGGTTTCAATATAACAATAAAACACAGTTAAGCATGCAACGCGATGCGAATAACAAGGATATGCGGAAAAATGAATAATAAACGCAACAGTGAAGAATCTACATCAATATATATGAGTCATACAGTTTTGCCATTTGAAATAACACGAATCATGGTGTTTAGAAAATAAGGGATGCAGTGTTTTTAAGAAAAGATGCGTCCTTTGAAAATATCCGTAGAATCCCTTGGCCTGGCCTGTCTTTGAAATACTCACGATTCGTTAGTTTTGAAATAGGTATGACTCGAGTCTAGTCTAACATCAATAAGTAAACTATAGGACTAAACTAACCGGCTAATCGAAAAGGTAAGGAAACCACCTAAATCTGAGTCGATACATATAAATATAATAGTCAGTGATCCCGCCTCAATAGTATCACATACGATACAATATGTAACATGACATCCTTGAGTCAACAGTGCGGATCTATCATCAATATATATCTCGTACGGTAAATCCATCGTACGGCATCCCAAATCTGGGTACAGGTCAAATATCACATTCATCTCATTATTCATCTGGTATCCATATCATCATATCCTGTATTAGGGGTACAGATTTAAGTCTAGTACAAACTGATACCATCTACATATATATGCGTGTATGAAAACACACGCCTAAAGACCCACTATAATCTCATGCCGTATCTCAAAATACGAATCAAAACAAATCACCGATCTCATGTCATCATGCCTAAACTCATCGACTCATCTCTAAGTACCATGTACAATCCTCATCATCCTTGTATAGGTATACGTATATATATACATAGTCCCATACCTATGTGTGTGTATATATATACATATCCTCATATACGCACAAGTAAACAAGTAAGCATGTGTATGCGTGTGGGTGTAAGCCTATTCTAAGGTTCGCGACTAATACGCTAACAACGACTGTTGGAGATAATGCCCTCATAGTCAATTATTGGATCACAAGTACGTGATTGCAATGATTGCGGAGGACCTATACCGGTAGGACATCTTACTCGAGATGATAGTATGCTATCTGGTTTGCCTTTATCAGTCGTGTACATGATCAGGTGACTGATTACATGTTACACTTTGATAGAGCCCTTAGGATCTTGCTTTACTACCAACAATATGATGGCGATCATATACGTGAGAGTTGGGTAGTTTATATGCATATCCTTAATTGTGGTCCCTAGTCGTGGGAGTTTCGAGACAGGGCATCGATACTCCGGAGTAGACTAGTGTGTACAGTCGAGACCCCGATGAGGGGCGGTGGCCGATCTCACAAGCCACTGGTGTCAGTTGGATCACCTAAGATGTATACAGGTGCTCATTAGGTTATGAGTACACCGGACAGGACTCGCCGGGAATCTGCTAGTTAGTACTATATCTATCGTCAGATAGCAGTTCCCTGGTGACATGTGTACAGGTTAGTTCATCGACCTGAGGTCGTCATTTGTCTCGTGTGAGTTCCCACTGTGCTTTGATTTCTAACCTACCACGGCTCAAAGGAGTCGTGCAAACAGGTAGTTTTTGGGTACAGTCCCGAGCCATATGGAGGCACGTGAGCGGATCGGCAGGGGATTCGTCTCTCCCGGTATTGGGGGCGAGGTCGTGCTGTGTCTAGGAGAGCCATTACACAAAGTCCATGGCCATGGCAGGAGATTTACTGGTAGGTACTCCAGTAGTATCTCAGGGTGTTATTGGGCTTCACTCCGACACGACTTATACTGCTATTGGGGGTCTGATGTTACTAGCCCCCTAGGCAGATATGTGATACTCATAGACGAACGGACCGGACTGTATATACATTGTCACTGTTAGGCTCAGTAGGGTTTCCGGATGAGTTCGCTCATCAGCCTCCCTTGAGGTCAGTCCATGGGCAGCCGTTACGCATTGCTAGTGCCGCTGACGGTTTGTGGTTAAACCCACTGCCAGGGTACTAACGAGTCATTAGAGTCCCCCACAGACAGTTTCCCAAGTTCGGGCGAAACGTTGTAGAGGCCGTATGGTTTTATGGCAGGGTTCGGAAAATGCACGTGCGTTTACGCACGTGTTATTTTTCGGGCAGATAATACCGGTCGGCTTTGGTTTAAGCCGGATCCGAGTATTATATTGAGTAGGTATAATATCTTTGTCTCAGTTGCATTTGTATTCGGTCGTAATACAAATGCGGGTATATTTATACAGTTTCAGGGTTATCCTGAAAGTCGTTTCAGGATCACTTTTGGAAGTTGCCAGTTTCCAGTTTTCTATCAGCCATCTTTTAACATTCAGTTAAAGACGGATTTATCTTTTCTTGGATGAGAGTGAGTCATGCTTCTAGAAGGTTCTAGAAGTTTCTAGTTAGTGGTGACAAGGATTATGACTCATGCTTTGATTTCAATGATTCTTGTTTTTCTTAAGATATTTGTTCTTGATCTTTTGTTATGATAAGGATGGTTGTTTACGGTCACCTCCATGATAGCTCCTACCATCACCTCCCTCCTTCTATAAAGTGGCCGGCCCTCTCTCTCCTCCTCACTCACTTGGTGGTTTTCATTTGTAGAAAAGATTATGATAGTATTTGGGGTGTATGGAATTTCACAGTTCATTTCATTCCATCACCCAATTCCCACGGCAACTTCATTTACCGATCGTCCACGGACTTGGACGAAGTGAGACAAAGTCATCTACTCATTCTCTACATCATTCTTGGTCGTCTCTTTTAGCAAACTTGACGACCGAGTTGCCTCAAGTCAGAGGCGGGAGCCCGTTTAAAGAATCGTCGACGTGGTGCCACCTCGACGAGGAAATCGAAGATCGACGAGATCGGAGCAGCCGCAACGGAGCGTGGGATGATGGTTAAAGAACGAAGGACTCGGATCGTTCGGTATAACCTTTCTACACTCTTTACAGTTTGTTAGTTTAGCAATAATGGCAGATCCGGGTTAAAGTATACGATAGCGCCAGTTAAAAAGTTTTTGTTCCGCATTTGGCGTCTGTAGACTGCCGGGGCGCTAGCGTAGACTTACAGTGGTATCAGAGCCTCACCATTTTGCTATGCTAACTTGTGCTAACGCGTTTAAAACATCGATCGAACCGGAAATCGAAAATTGCAAAATTCCAAGCTCACAGTTTCTGTCGATTTTAAATGGTCTCCTAAAATTTTTCTACATGTCTCAAAAATCTGTGCAGGCTTTTCTCAGAACACGGACCAAATTTGGGCACGTGATCCCACCAAGCCGCCGCGGAAACGCGGCCAAACCCATGGTTTAGCCGCGGATCCGCCGCCACTTGGTGAGATCATGCTCCCAAAATTGAACAGTATGTTCTTTTCTGGATTTTGTGGTTTGTGGTATATATCATTTGGGCCCAGGTTTTGTTACTGTTCACCAGTAAGTCGTGGGGCCCACTTCTTGATATTTGGTCGATCGAAATTTAAACATGTTAGTTTACAGTGCTTACATTATATCTCCGACCGGGAATGTCATTTGATCGGTAAACCGCGTCTGATTGCTATAGTTCTTTTAGACGGTTTTGCGAACGTGACATTCGCGTTGATGTTCTGTGTTGTGCTGTGTTGTTGCGGATTTGTTGTGGTGGATAGCAGTGTGCAATGGTAGTATAGGTTGAGTTTATTTGTACATTTGATATTGCGGGGCGAGCGTCCAACTTGTGGACTGCCGTCACTGCCTGTTGTATAATATTCTTTTGGGGCACGACCAGGTTGCGGTCGATGTACCTATTGTACTATTTTTTTCTGTACTAGGGTTACCCCGCGACGGAGTGCACGGATAGCCGGGTTCTGGAGGGCAACGGGTCCGCATCTCATGGCTTTGAGAGGCAGAGGGGCCTCACTCTAGAATTGGCAGACTATTCGCCGCACTTATAGGGGGTACAGGTTGACCCGAGGAAGGGTGGCCAAGATTACCGGATTCCGTGGAGTGCTGGGTGGTCCATTCACTATGCTGTAGGGGGCTGCCTCGCTTCAGGTTTTGGCGGGTAACTTGCCGCACCCGTAGGGGTCTAGGTTTCATTGCACAGGCTATCCACACGACAGGGGAACGTCGAGTTTCAGCAGCGGCTCTGTGAAACTCGGGGATCCCAGATTATCTGTATTGTTCTGTGATGCTTATTACTTTTCTGTAATGTTGCATACTATCACGCCTGGAGCGATTATTGTATATTGGTTTATATACTATTAGATGTTGTATATGTTTTACACCCGCGCTAGTCCAGTCCCCGCTCTGTCGTTAGTTAAGTAACCTAACGGGTGATGACGGGACCCAGTGACGAATGCGGATGCATATACGTACATTTTATTTTCGTTCTTTTCTGGTGTGATCAATTGATGGGACTGCGTTGATTCTGATCAATGCAAAGTTAAACAAACCTGTTTGCAGTTGTTGGAACAAATTTAAAAAGTGTTATTGCAAAGACGTTTCCTTTTGTTATGCATAGCGGTATTCAGTGGAATATCCTGCGCCTCATTCGACGGGGCAAGGGCCGATATCCCTTCACCGGGACTGACCCCTTGGGCAGAAGTTTGCGTCAGAGTAATAACTTCACTATAGTCGATTACAAGTTGCTTTGCATAGCGGTATTCAGTGGAATATCCTGCACCTCATTCCACGAGGAAAGAGCCGAGATCCCTTTACCGGGAGTGACCTCTTTGGCAAAAGGTTTTCGCCACTATATTTTAAAAAGCTATCAGGTTCCTTCAGCGATATCAAGTTCACTACGTTAAAGGTTTTTCGCCAAAAACCAGCCGTAGCCCTCCGTCACTTCTTTTGGGTATTTAGTAGTATTCAAGCTATGCATTTTAGCCAAAGTTAAGGCATAGTGTTTGGTAGCTGCTGGGTATTCAATTGTTGCATAGATAGATGAGTTAGTTTGGGACAGTCGTTCTGCCATTTTGGCCAACGTCAAGGGCATGTGCGGGTGGGTTCAAATTGACAAGATAGTGACGAGTAGAACTTGGCATGTGACTTATGACATTTTGACCAACGCCAAGGTTATAAGAGCATGGGTCAAAAATCATATCGGGAGTTTCTAAAGAAACTGAAACTTGCCAAGTATGCGCATACCTTCTGGAGTATGAGTAACGTGGATGCATTCCATCACGTTATCATGCGATGAGAGTTGGATCCCGATTCCCACTGATGAGTTGGTTTACTCTTCGGGTGATCCCGATTGATTCTTCTTTAGGTTTGGAGGAGAATTTGACAGGACAGTGGGAGGTTTCTGGATTAGATAAAGTGATGACCATTCTGATCTAGGTTAGAGTGCACGCAGAGTGTTTTCTTTTCTCTCTCTCTTTGGCAGCGACCTTTGACCGACCCTAGACTATGACTCAGTGACCAGGTTGACCGAACCTTCTTAAAATACTGGCTTTTGGATTGTCTGAGTTGCATAAGTCATTGCCACTCCTTCTTCTACCCTTTGAATTTCTCAGAACACTTGTATTACTACGGATATCCACTTCCATTGGATAGATCCATCGTATGGTTATATATGAACTCGAAGGAACTTCTTCGAGGATGGATCCAGGTTCAGGAGAAATAGAATTGGTTTATTCAGTTGTCTTTTATTATCACCTTCTCTCAGGTTGCGAGAGCTCCTTGGTTTAGGAGAGTACACCTATTACGCTTATTGGATAGTCTTATTCCAAACCATAGGCTGGTGCCGAAAGGTAGGGAATGAAGAAAACCAATTAGCCTAAGTAGGGTGTGCAGAAGGTAATATGTAAAGACAAAAATAAAGGGATTAGAAAGAGGGCAAAGTAAATTGCGACTGATATCATTCACGACCAAAACCGCGTACTTCATCGCCACTCCTATTTCACCTTTAAAAGAATAAGGTATTGTTCAGTTGTCTTTTATCATCACCTTCTCTCAAGATGCGAGTACTCCTTGATTTAGGAGGGTACACCTATTATGCTTACTGGATAGTCTTCTTCCAAACCATAGGCTGGTGCCGAACGGTAGGGAAGGAAGAAAACCATTTAGCCTAACGATGGTGTACAGAAGGTAACGACTAAAGACAAATAAAGGGATTTGGAGAGATGGCAATAAAATATACGGTTGAAGTCATGAATTGGATTATGGAAGAGGCATTACTATGAATACCAGGATACCCCTACGAAACATTTTCATGTTTCAGTGCATTGTTAAAGAAAAACTGTTTTCCCGATTAGACACTTACTCCAAGGGTATGTATTTACCAGGTTTCATTCTCATATCTGTATGGTTTTACAGATGATGATTGGGAGTAAGTTATTGGGAATTAGGTGATTATCCTCATTATATCGGAATTCGTTGTAATTGGTGATATTTGAAGAAATCGCCAGGGTACAGTTTTCAACCTACGACGCACAGGTCATGAGTTGTTTAACTCAGCGGACTTATACAGAGTATTGTATGTTGTCCAAGTGTCCTTCAGGACAAAGGGGTAGGTCCTCGTACTATGTTCTATTTACTTATAACTTCTCTAGTATTTAGACGAGTGTTTCGTAGAAATACAAGGTCGAAGTTTTGAGAAGTTGTGGGTATAAGAATAAAGTAGAGAACCAGGTATCACAAGTATCGGGATTCTTCAAAGAGATCGAAGATGTAGATTCTTGTGATTGGTATTCAGATAATAGTGATGGTTTTTTCAGAAACGTGTTTCTCTTTCAGGTTACTCATAATTGGATGGATTCCTAAGTTGGGTAATGCTGATTAGCCTCTTTCCATTAAGTTGATATGCACTGGAGACAGCTGCATGATTTGAATCTGGTTCCAATTAAATAAGTGCCAAAGTTTCTATATTGGATATAGAATAGTTCGTACCTTAAAAGATGTTAAGGTACGGGGAGTTGTCCAGCTTATGCTTAAAACCAGACTCTGGATAACTCAGGGCACGTTTCTGTAATGGCTGTTTGTGGGTTGACCCTGGCTATGACGAGGGTTGATATTCTACCATTTAGAAGATCAATAGTGATATTGTTCTTGACTCGCCACAGTTTTAGTAAAATGGATCTTTTTCAGAAAACAGTAGTGGGAGTATGGTAGAACTGGAAGCGATTCCAGAACCGCGAACGATTATGGAAAATTTAATATGACCTATATATTCAATCAGGTTTGACATTCCAATAGCCACTCCGCAGATATGGTGGGTAACCTCAGACACCCGAGAGGTACTCTGGTAGCCTCAAGGACGGTGACAGGGAGGTTCTTATCTATCCAGACTTGACACTACTGATGTTCCAGGATATGAGACCCGGTAGGAGGGTTGTCGTAGTCAGTGGGAGCAGCAGAAGCATAGTGGGCAAGTAGCTTATGTCTATTTATAGACTTGAGCAGTTATAGCGGAGATAGATCATCTAATTTTGATGTGACAGTCATGGGTTTGACTTCAATCAGAATAAGGGATGGATCTGTTAAGAAGGTAGTAGGGTGTGATGTCATGGTTTTTGGATGACATACACAGAGTAGGAAGTAAAATTCCTATACTACGATTGGTTGTACTGTGGTCGTCACACAGTTGTTTCTCCAGACAGGATATGGATATAATATTTGACATTCTGGTTTCTAGATCTATGGTTTTAGATCTGGATTTGGGTAGTTTCCCAATGTAGGTACTTTGACAGTATTCTAATGGTTTTTAGAATAGATGACTCCTAGCATGGTGGTGTACCTGCAGGTGATGGAGTCACCCTCTCTAAAGGTGTCTTACAGACTAAAGCGGAGAGGGATGTGCATGATTGGCAGATCACTTGCTTAGGCAATTGAGTCAATCATGAGATGTCAAGTACCACAGCAAATGTTGTTTTTGCACTAGATGCAATAAGTTTGTATTAATCCAATCCTGGAGAAACATAAGGAAACAGTTATAGAACATAAGTGCATGTTCTACGGATTTGATGACGGCAGCCTCCTTCGGGAGACGGTTATCATTCCAGGCTTCAAAGGTGACATGGTTGACAGAGTGATTGTCAGAGTTATAGTTTTCCCTCTGACGAAGAGGGACAGTATTATGGACAGGTGATCCAAGAGAATACTGTGGGAGGCATGGTGCCGGATACTGATTAGGTTCAGTGATCGATACAGTCTAAGAAGTTTGGATTTGGAGTTCATTTATGAACTAGGTCCCATCAGATATCCAGACATATTCTAAGACGGGTATTACTCGTTTCGGGAGATGGCTTTCTCCGCGAACTTGAGATTAAGAGAGATATAGAAAGAAACTTCTAGGCGGATCCACTCACTAAGGCTATTTTTTGAACACTATAGTTTTACAAACGGGCTTTGTGATACTGATTAGTAGAGGAGTTGGATGTTCGGTTTCACACGGGTTGTGAGTAGTCGACATCGCAATAATTAGCCTTGAGTGCAAGTGGGAGATTGTTGGAGATAGTGCCCTCATAGTCAATTATTGGATCACAGGTACGTGATTGCAATGATTGCGGAGGACCTATACCGGTAGGACAGTCTTACTCGAGATGATAGTATGCTATCTGGTTTGCCTTTATCAGTCGTGTACATGATCAGGTGACTGATTACATGTTACACTTTGATAGAGCCCTTAGGATCTTGCTTTACTACCAACAGTATGATGGCGATCATATACGTGAGAGTTGGGTAGTTTATATGCATATCCTTAATTGTGGTCCCTAGTCGTGGGAGTTTCGAGACAGGGCATCGATACTCCGGAGTAGACTAGTGTGTACAGTCGAGACCCCGACGAGGGGCGGTGGCCGGTCTCACAAGCCACTGGTGTCAGTTGGATCACCTAAGATGTATACAGGTGTTCATTAGGTTATGAGTACACCGGACAGGACTCGCCGGGAATCTGCTAGTTAGTACTATATCTATCGTCAGATAGCAGTTCCCTGGTGACATGTGTACAGGTTAGTTCATCAACCTGAGGTCGTCATTTGTCTCGTGTGAGTTCCCACTGTGCTTTGATTTCTACCCTACCACGGCTCAAAGGAGTCGTGCAAACAGGTAGTTTTTGGGTACAGTCCCGAGCCATATGGAGGCACGTGAGCGGATCGGCAGGGGATTCGTCTCTCCCAGTATTGGGGGCGAGGTCGTGCTGTGTCTAGGAGAGCCATTACACAAAGTCCATGGCCATGGCAGGAGATTTACTGGTAGGTACTCCAGTAGTATCTCAGGGTATTATTGGGCTTCACTCCGACACGACTTATACTGCTATTGGGGGTCTGACGTTACTAGCCCCCTAGGCAGATATGCGATACTCATAGACGAATGGACCGGACTGTATATACATTGTCACTGTTAGGCTCAGTAGGGTTTCCGGATTAGTTCGCTCATCAGCCTCCCTTGAGGTCAGTCCATGGGCAGCCGTTACGCATTGCTAGTGCCGCTGACGGTTTGTGGTTAAACCCACTGCCAGGGTACTGACGAGTCATTAGAGTCCCCCACAGACAGTTTCCCAAGTTCGGGCGAAACGTTGTAGAGGCCGTATGGTTTTATGGCAGGGTTCGGAAAATGCACGTGCGTTTACGCACGTGTTATTTTTCTGGCAGATAATACTGGTCGGCTTTGGTTTAAGCCGGATCCGAGTATTATATTGAGTAGGTATAATATCTTTGTCTCAGTTGCATTTGTATTCGGTCGTAATACAAATGCGGGTATATTTATACAGTTTCGGGGTTATCCTGAAAGTCGTTTCAGGATCACTTTTGGAAGTTGCCAGTTTCCAGTTTTCTATCAGCCGTCTTTTAACATTCAGTTAAAGACGGATTTATCTTTTCTTGGATGAGAGTGAGTCATGCTTCTAGAAGGTTCTAGAAGTTTCTAGTTAGTGGTGACAAGGATTATGACTCATGCTTTGATTTCAATGATTCTTGTTTTTCTTAAGATATTTGTTCTTGATCTTTTGTTATGATAAGGATGGTTGTTTATAGTCACCTCCATGATAGCTCCTACCATCACCTCCCTCCTTCTATAAAGTGGCCGGCCCTCTCTCTCCTCCTCACTCACTTGGTGGTTTTCATTTGTAGAAAAGATTATGATAGTATTTTGGGTGTATGGAATTTCACAGTTCATTTCATTCCATCACCCAATTCCCACGGCAACTTCATTTATCGATCGTCCACGGACTTGGACGAAGTGAGACAAAGTCATCTACTCATTCTCTACATTATTCTTGGTCGTCTTTTTTAGTAAACTTGACGACCGAGTTGCCTCAAGTCAGAGGCGGGAGCCCGTTTAAAGAATCGTCGACGTGGTGCCACCTAGACGAGGAAATCGGAGATCGACGAGATCGGAGCAGCCGCAACGGAGCGTGGGATGATGGTTAAAGAACGAAGGACTCGGATCGTTCGGTATAACCTTTCTACACTCTTTACAGTTTGTTAGTTTAGCAATAATGGCAGATCCGGGTTAAAGTATACGATAGCGCCAGTTAAAAAGTTTTTGTTCCGCATTTGGCGTCTGTAGACTGCCGGGGCGCTAGCGTAGACTTACAACGACACTATCATCCAATTATACTAAAATTAACCATGACTCCTAGAGTTTATCTAGATAATCATAATCTCACGATAACATATAAATATATCCATATAATATATATACCATACACTACACTACGAACTGCGGGGGTGCTATACGCCATCCACCCGACTTCCCCCGTAGATATATATCTACTCATCTTGATCCTCGCTTGTTGGAGTCGATGACGCTACGCTCTCCTCGTCGTCTCGAAATCCACGTGGGGGTACCTACATATCACGCATAGTATCGTAAACTGAAATCGCGAACGAAAACCAAAACGATACACGAAACATACATAGGTTAAAACCTATGGTCTAAACATACACGAATAACCAACAACTCTCGACGATTGATGTGTAAACGTGAATCGACCGAGATAAAACACAAATACCTAATTCCAATTCATTAAAACTGCAAAACGAATTCAGAAAATTTGTAAAACACCTCCATATTTTACCCTAGCTGAAATTAGTCAAATTTGCATATGTAAAGGGTCAAATTTACAGACAATGGAGCCATGGACCCAATACGAAGCCCAAAGCTCCAGGTCTGGCCGCAAATTGCGGCAAGAAAGGTTATTTATACGGCCAAGTAGAGGGTGTAGGGGCTGGGGTCTTGGGATTATCATCTAGGTTGCCTGCTTATACCACAGTGTTTGCTAAATAATTTTCTAGGTCCCCGAATGTTAGCAGATTACCAAAACTCATCACAATTTCCAAAAAATACTAATATCGGGGATTTCGAAGTTTGCTAATTGGGGTTTAAGTCTCTGTTTTAGGTCCAAAATACAATCATTATAGGGGTTTAAGGTCACTATAAACCTCAATTACACATCACAACTCAAGAATTCCTCAAACCCTAACTAGAAATTTCCAAACCTCACTAAACGACACTAAATCGGTTCTAATCAAACATGGATGTAAAAGAAATAGAAATACTATGCTAATGGTTAATAGAATACCTCATTTGGCAACTCAAGAAAATTCTTGAGTTGCCCCAAGTGTCCAAAATACTTGCTTTCTTGGTCCAAAGTGTAGCTTGTGAGCTTGTGCACATTTTTTTATGAAATGGAGATGGACTTTTGGTGTTGATTTGATGATTTTTTGAGGGTTTGAAGTGGAGGGGGAGTGAGGAGGCAGCCATGGAGTGAGAGGGGAAAAGATGAAGAGGAAACAATGAAAAGGACATAATGGGAGCTTAGTCAAAGACCCTTCACCTCTCTCTCTCCTTCTCTCTCTTGCCCATACCCCATTTCTAATATTTTCCTTTTTTCTTTTATTTTGTTTTCTTTATCTTTTCTATTCTTTTAACTATAGAATCCCAAATGAAGCCATGGTTACAAAAATGTAACAAATGTGAAAAAAAGACATGGTGCATGTAATGTGCACAAAACCGGATTAATGCAAGATTAGCGATATTTAATCGCGATTAGCATTAGAAGTGAATATAATAAATCATAAAAATTCATAATTTGCTTAATTCATTTAAAACACTCTCTTTTTAGTAATTTCTATAATTTTCCAAATATTTCCCAATTTATCGGTATTTAATTATACCGAAATATTAAAATATTCATGATAATTATTATTTAATTATAAAAATTCCCAAAAATAATAATTTTTTTTCTGAAATGTTACACTTTCTAAATGGTGATTTAGAGGAGTGCGTGTACATGACTCAGCCAGAGGGATTCGTAGATAGTGGGAGTAGCGGAAAGGTGTGCAAGCTGCTTAACTCCATCTATGGGTTAAAGCAGGCATCGCGGAGTTGGAACATCTGCTTTGATGTGGTAGTCAAAGAGTTTTACTTCATCAAGAACGTAGATGAACCTTGAATCTACAAGAAAGTTGCAGAGATTAAGGTTGTCTTTCTCGTATTGTACGTGGATGACATACTCTTGATAGGAAATGATGTTCCTATGCTGCACTCGGTCAAGCTCTTCTTATCACATAGATTCTCAATGAAAGATCTAGGTGATGCATCCTGCATTTTGGGAATTAAGATCTATAGAGATAGATCTAAACGGATACTAGGATTGTCCCAATCCAGGTACATTGACACCATACTAAAGAGGTTTAGTATGGAAGAATCCAAGCGTAGGAACCAACCCACGATCTCTGGACTCACTCTCTCCAAAGAGATGTCTCCTAAGACTGATTTGGAGAGAGCTCGCATGCAAGGGATACCCTATGCTTCGGCAGTAAGCTCTATCATGTACGCAATGCTATGTACCAGACCTGATGTAGCATACTCACTAAATGTAGTGAGTAGGTATCAAGCAGATCTAGGAGAGAGTCACTGGACAGCTGTGAAGAACATTCTTAAGTACTTGAGAAGGACTAAGGAGATATTCTTGGTGTATGGTAAAGGATAACTCCAGGTGGAGTCCTTTACCGATTCAAGCTTCCAAAGTGATAAGGACGACTCTAAGTCGCACTCAGGATTTGTCTTCACCCTAAATGGAGGGGCGGTTTGTTGGAAGAGTTCCATGCAAGAAACCGTGGCAGACTCGACAATGGAGGCTGAATACATCGCTGCCAACGATGCTGCCAAAGAGGCTGTCTGGATGAAGAAGTTCATCACTGAACTTGGTGTGGTTCCATCCATTGAGCATCCAATACCTTTGTATTGTGATAACAATGGAGCTGTGGCTTTCGCCAAGGAACCAAGGTCCTATCAGAAGTCCAGACATATTCTGAGGCGGTATCACATGATCCGGGAGAGAGTTGATCGCCGCGATATCGAGGTCAGGAGAGTTGACACAAAAGACAACACTGCGGATCCACTCACAAAGGCCATACCCCAGATACAATTTGAGAGACTTTTCGGGATGTTGGGTATGAGATACTACAACAGCTGTCCTTAGTGCAAGTAGGAGATTGTTTGTTGTATATATGCCCTAGAGGCCATTGTTGTACATATGATGTATATTATAGTGGATGCTTGGATATATATAGAGAGGACTTTCTTGCTCGATATGATAGTATGCTATCTGATTTCACTTTGTCTAAATATGTTGACTTGTATTGGTTTATTGTCTTGCTCTCACATGTTGATAAAGCCCTTAGGATATGTACTCGACTACTAGGACTATGATGCAGATCATACTAGTGGGGCCAGGGTAGTCCAAGAGTACATCCTATAACTATTCCTAGTTGAGGGTGTATCGAGACAGGGCATCGATACACCAGAGTAGACTAGCGTATACGCATCTTGACCCATATGATGGGCGATGGATGATCCCATAGCCATCGGTGTTTAACATCAAAGATGGTGTACGGGTGCTTAGTGGTAACTGGATACACTGAACGGACTCGCCAAGAACTCCTAAATGGTATTATACCTATCGTCAGATAGCAGTTCTCTGGTGACACTGGTATAGGTTAGTCTGTAAACCCGAGATCGTCATAGAGTCTTGTGTGATTCCCACTGTGCTTTGATTTCCACCTTACCACGTTCAAGAGAACGTGCAAAACGGTGGCTTTTGGGTACAGTCCCGAATCACATGGAGGCAATGAGCGATAGGAGGGGTTTTGTCCCTCCCGGTATTGGGGGTTGATGTTGCGCTGTGTTCGATTGGCTATAACTGGAAGTCCCTGGCCAGGGCTGTTATGGAGATTTACTGGTAAGAGTTATCAGTAGTTTCTCGACCTGTTATGAGCCTCACATCGACATGACTTATCGGTTACTGGGGTCTGGCGTTCACCACCCCTAGACTGGATATGCGACATATCAGACGAAGACACCGGACTGTCCGGGTAGTGTTACTGGTTGGCTCGACGGGTGTTTTGACAACTTCGCTGGTTTTCTTCTGATCGCTTAATACCCGGGTGGCCATTATGTTTAGCTGACCGCTTGCGGCTTGTAGGTGTTTGATATGATCATCACCTACTGCCGGCGTATTGACGAGTCTTAGAGTCCCACATAGGAGTTTCCTAGCTCAGGCGAAACGATGTAGTGTGTATATGAGATATGTGCGGGGACCCGATTGAATGCGAGTATGTGATACCGTATATTAATCGGGCGTTTTTATATTGGTCAGGTCGTATGTGATATGGCCGGTTTATTAAATCAATTGTCGATTTAACATTTGACTTTTAGTTTAATTCTTTATTTAAACCATTTTCTTTGTTGAAGATGTATGCATGCATGTATGCACATGTTGATGTGCATGGACACATACATGCATACATGGATAGTTATCATGGTTGATGATACACTATATGGTGGCAATGTAAGACTCACATGGTAGTTAATATACATACATACATATATATATATACATACATACATATATATATATATACATATATATATATATATATATATACATATATATATATATATATATATTGAGTTAAGTTTAAAGATAATTCACTCATGGTTAATGTTTATCTTGCTTTGACCATTCTTGACCTAACTTATAACCATGAGATAATTCTCTTTTGTCTATTTAACTCAATGTAAAATATCTAGATATTAATTAACCATGGTTTGAGGAGAGAAGGATTTAATATGATTACTTCATTCTCATCTAAGTTTAGTTTTATTATTCATCACAAAAGCTTTTGAGCATGAGCTTTGCCATCATCTTCTTCTTCCTCCCACTCTTGAGTTATCATTTGAGTGAGTTAGAGAAAAAGAAAGTGTTTTGATTAGAGAATACAAACCACCTCATCATTCTACACACATCTAGCCCATTTATATAGGGTGTTTGCTACACTTCTTCCATGGATCAAGTAATGCAAGGAGCTTTGGGCAAAGGGACTTCGGGTGGATCATCGTGGACAAGGAAGGTTGCTAGCGATCCATTCCAAACTCTCAATGGTCCAAGGAGTCACCAAAGAGAGACTACAAAGGTTGCAATCTCTACTCTTAGTGATAGATTGTTCTTTATATGTGATACAAAGCTTGTTACCCTAAATATTCTAGTTAAGAATATTGGTTTGTTTGCTTTGCACCTCTCTAAATTTTAAAGTGGCATGAGTGATGCTACCAAACCCTAGACTAGGTGCAAGGGAAACAGTTTGTTTTGAAAATACGTATGAATCGAGTCTAATCTTGTTGGATATAGTGCCCTTAGAGTCAATTATTGGATCACAGGCACGTGATTGCAATGACTAAGGGAGGACCTATACCGGTAGGACAGTCTTACTCAAGATGATAGTATGATATCTGGTTTATCTTTATCATCGTGTACTGATTTAGGTGACCTTATAGGTCGCTATTACACATTGATAGAGCCCTTAGGATTCTTGCTTAACTACCAGCAGTATGATGGCGATCATATACGTGGGAGCTGGGGTCTATAAGCACATCCTTAAAAAGTCCCTAGTCGTTGGAGTTTCGAGACTGGGCATCGATACTCTATCAGTAGACTAGTGTATACAGTCGAGACCCCGACGAGGGGCGGTGGCCGGTCTCACAAACCATTGGTGTCAGTTGGTTCACCTAAGATGTATACAGGTGGTCATTGGGTTATGAGTACACCGGACAGGACTCGCCGGGAACATGCTAGTTGGTATTATACCTGACGTCAGATAGCAGTTCCCTGGTGACATGTGTACAGGTTAGTTCATCGACCTGAGATCGTCATTTGTCTTGTGTGAGTTCCCACTGTTCTTTGATTACTACCCTACCACAGCTCAAAGGAGTCGTGCAAACAGGTTTTAGTTGGGTACAGTCCCGAGCTACATGGAAGCAGTGAGCGGATCGGCAAGGGTTTCATCTCTCCCGGTATTGGGGGTGAGATCGCGCTGTGTCTAGGAGAGCCATTACACGAAGTCCTTGGCCAAGGCAGGAGATTTACTGGTAGGTATTCAAGTAGTATCTCAAGGTGTTCTGGGCTACACTCCGACACGACTTGTACCGCTTTTGGGGGTCTGACTTTACTAACCCCCTAGGCCCGCCATGCGATGCTCATAGACGAACGGACCGGACTGTACGGATATTGTCACTGACAGGCTCAGTAGGGTGTCAGGATGAGTTCGCTCATCGACGTCCCTTTTGGTCAATACCTGGTAGCCCGTTACGTACAGCTAGTACCACTGACGTGCTAGTGGTTAAATCTACAGCCAAAGTATTGACGAGTCTTTAGAGTCCCCCACAGACAGTTTCTTAAGTTTCGGGCGAAACGTTGTAGAGGCTGTATGATATATGGTAGGGTTCGATCATATACGTGCGGTAGTGCACGGATCATGATCGGGCGGATCATACTAGTGGGCTTTGGTTTAAGCCGGATCCTAGTATTAGATTTGTTGGATTACTTTAGTCTCTTCGTATTCGCATTCAGTCGGAATGCGGATGCAGGTATGTGTAGGGTTCCTAGGCACTCTTGTGAAGGTTCATGAGGCATCAAACATGCCCGGATTAAATTTTAGACGTGCCGAACAACCCAAAGCCGGGATCTTTGCTAGATAATTAGGGTTTAATATGCAAATAGATAACATTTATCTAAGTGTGAGGGATTACAACCTTTGTAGTCCGCTCCTTCACTTCACAAGCTCCGAGTAGAAGTCCCTTTGCCGCGATCCACGATCTCCCGGACTCATGAGAGGCTCCACGACTCGAACGATCCATTCTAGCTCGTCGTAATCCAAATCTCCGATGATCTACGTCGAGGTTTCGAAGAACTCAAGCTATCTCACTCTAAAGAGAAGAACACCCTAATCCCAAGGGCTAGATGAGATGAGGATGAGAGAGTAGTGATTTTGCTTTCCTTTTTATCATTTTCTCATAATCTTTCATCACTTAAGGATTTTCAAGAGAGCTTTTCTTGAAGAAGGAAGAAGATGATAATGGAAAAAAAAAATATCTTAAGGATGACAAAATAAAATGCTTCTAGAAGCAACTTGAAGCAACTAAACCAAATCAAACCCTAACCTCAATTAATCATCCTTAAACATGTTTAACAATTAATCATATCATGTCACAATAATATATATCATATATATATTATATATTTGCAACAAAAGAAAATAATACAATTAACATATATCGCATATATATCAATGTATCATCCACTGAGAAAATGAAATAATAAAGTAAGCCAATATTAGTTAATATAATAATATATCATATATATTATTATATATTAAATCATCGAATCAACACTTGATCCGACGATCCGGCTATATCGAATATAACCGGCTAATATATCATGTACCGATTCATCGAATCAACACTTGATCCGATGACCCGATTCATATCCATAAATCGCGAGAATCTAATACGGTATCCCATATCGCATTATTCTCGCTCCTGCGCATATCACATATGTGCCACTACTCTGTTTCGCCTGAGCCAAGAAACCTCTGTGTAGGACTCTAAAGAATCGTCAATATGCCGGTAGCAGGTGATGATCATATCAAACACCCACAAGCTGCAAGCGGTCAGCTAAACGTAACAGCCACCCAGGTATTGATCGATCAGAAGATCAACAAGCTAGCCTGTGCGTTCTCCTGTGAATCCGATCAGTAACACTCCCGTACAGTCCGGTCTGTTCGTCTGATATGTTGCATATCAAGTCTAGGGGTGGTATACGTCAGACCCCAGTAACCGATAAGTCGTGTCGATGTATGGCTCATAACGGGTCGAGAAACTACTAGTAACACTTACCAGTAAATCTCTATATCAGCCCTGGCCAGGGACTTCCAGTTATAGCCAATCGAACACAGCACAACATCAACTCCCTATACCGGGAGAGACGAATCCCCTCCTATCGCTCATTGCCTCCATGTGATTCGGGACTGTACCCAAAAGCCACCGTTTTGCACGCCCTCTTGGACGTGGTAAGGTGGAAATCAAAGCACAGTGGGAATCACACAAGACTCCATGACGATCTCGGGTCTACAGACTGCCCTGTACCTGTGTCACCGGAGAACTTCCATCTGACGTGTGGTATATCACCATCTGGGAGTTCTCGGCGAATCCGTCCAGTGTACCCAGTCTCTACTGAGCACCCGTACACCATCTCTGATGTCTAACACCGATGGATATGGGATCATCCATCGCCCATCATATGGGTCAAGATGCGTATACGCTAGTCTACTCTGGTGTATCGATGCCCTGTCTCGATATACCCTCGACTAGGAACTGTTATAGGATGTACTCATCGACTACCGCGGCCCCACTAGTATGATCTCATCATAGTCCCAGTAGTCGAGTACAAGTCCTAAGGGCTTTATCAACATGTGAGAGTAAAACAGTAAACCAGTACAAGTCAACATGTTAAGATAAAGTGAAACCAAATAGCATACTATCATGACGAGCAAGAAAGTCTTCTCTATATATAACCAAGCATCCATTATAATATACATCATATGTACAACAATGGCCTCTAGGGCATATACATAACTAACAATCTCCCACTTGCACTAAGGCCAGCTGCTGTAGTATCTCATACCTAGCATCCCGAATAATCTCTCAAACTGTATCTGGGGAATAGCCTTCGTGAATGGATCCGCAGTGTTGTCCTTCGTATCTACTCTCCTGACCTCGATCTCCCGGCGATCAACTATCTCCCTGATCAGGTGATACCGCCTCAGAATATGTCTGGACTTCTGATGGGACCTGGGTTCCTTGGCCAAAGCCACAGCTCCATTGTTATCGCAATACAGAGGTATTGGATGCTCAATGGATGGAACCACACCAAGTTCACTAATGAACTTCTTGATCCAGACAGCCTCTTTGGCAGCATCGTTGGCAGCGATGTATTCAGCCTCCATCGTTGAGTCTGCAACGGTATCCTGTTTGGAACTCTTCCAACATACCGCCCCTCCATTGAGGGTAAAGACAAAACCCGAATGCGACTTAGAGTCGTCCTTATCACTTTGGAAGCTGGAATCGGTAAAGGACTCCACCTGGAGTTCTCCGTTACCATACACCAAGAACATCTCCTTAGTCCTTCGTAAGTACTTGAGAATGTTCTTCACTGCTGTCCAATGACTCTCTCCAGGATCTGCTTGATACCGACTCACTACACTTAGTGAGTATGCTACATCGGGTCTGGTACATAGCATCGCATACATGATAGAGCCTACTGCCGAAGCATTGGGTATCCCTTGCATGCGAGCTCTCTCCAAATCAGTCTTGGGAGACATCTCTTTGGAGAGAGTGAGTCCAGAGATCGTGGGCTGATTCCCACGCTTGGATTCTTCCATACTAAACCTCTTTAGTATAGTGTCAATGTACCTGGATTGGGACAATCCCAGTATCCGTTTAGATCTATCTCTATAGATCATGATTCCCAATATGCAGGAGGCATCACCTAGATCTTTCATTGAGAATCTCTGTGATAAGAAGAGCTTGACTGATTGCAGCATAGGAATATCATTTCCTATCAAGAGTATGTCATCCACGTACAATACGAGGAAGACAACCTTACCCTCTGCTACCTTCTTATAGATACAAGGTTCATCTATATTTTTGATGAAGTCAAACTCTTTGACTACAACATCAAAACAGATGTTCCAACTCCGCGATGCTTGCTTTAACCCATAAATGGATTTAAGCAGCTTGCACACCTTTCCGCTGCTCCCACTATCTACGAAGCCCTCTGGCTGAGTCATGTACACGCACTCTTCTAAATCACCGTTTAGAAAGGCGGTCTTAACATCCATTTGCCAGATTTCGTAGTCATGATATGCAGCAATGGCAAGTAAGATCCGGATGGACTTAAGCATAGCCACTGGAGAAAAGGTTTCGTCATAATCCACACCTGGTCGTTGACGAAAACCCTTTGCTACAAGTCTAGCTTTGAAAGTCTCAACTTTTCCATCTACACCAAATTTCTTTTTAAAAATCCACTTGCTCCCAATGGGTTTTACCCCTTCAGGAGCATTTTCTAAAATCCATACTTTATTGGTGTACATGGATTCCATCTCAGATCGCATTGCATCCAGCCATTTCACAGAGTCACTACTCGTGATGGCCTGCTCGAAACTAGTCGGTTCATCATCATCCATGATGCAATCCTCGCTTCCACCATCAATGAGAAAACCGTAGTATCTCTCAGGTGGATGAGAAACCCTACTAGATCGGCGGAGAGGCTGGGGTTCGTCGGGTACTACTGAATCCTCTGGTTCAACCAAGTCTTCTGTTATAGTTTGTGTTGCTGGAACCTCTTCCAGTTCTACCTTAATACTACTATTCTGTTTCATAAGAAAACCTTTTTCTAAGAAAGTAGCATGTCGAGAAACAAACACTTTTTGTTCCTCGGGGTGGTAGAAGATATACCCTTGTGAATTTCTGGGATATCCTACAAACTTACATAAGACTGATCTTGCCTCGAGTTTGTCCGGATTTTGTCTTTTGACATAGGCCGGACAACCCCATATCTTAATATAATTAAGATGTGGTCTCTTCCCTTTCCATATCTCATATGGAGTGGTAGGCACAGATTTGGTAGGAACTCTATTCAATAGGTCTATGGCTGTTTCAAGCGCATACCCCCAGAAGGAAATAGGTAACTCAGCTGTACTCATCATCGAGCGCACCATATCTAATAGGGTGCGATTCCTCCGCTCAGATACACCGTTGTGCTGTGGTGTATAAGGAGGAGTACGCTGAGAGAGAATCCCATTCTCTTTTAGATAATCTAGGAATTCACCGCTTAAGTATTCACCTCCTCGATCAGATCGAAGAATCTTAATACTTTTGCCCGTTTGGTTCTCTACTTCGTGTTTATATTCTCTGAATTTCTCAAGAGCTTCAGACTTGTGTTTCATCAGGAATACATGTCCGAATCTAGAGAGATCGTCAGTGAACGTAATGAAGTAGGAAGAACCGTTCCTGGCATGCGTAGACATGGGACCGCATACATCACTATGTACTAGTCCTAAGAGTTCGGTAACTCTTTCTCCGTGTCCACTAAACGGAGCTTTGGTCATTTTTCCTTTGAGACATGAATGGCAAGTATCATAAGATGATAATTCGAACGGATTCAAATAACCATCTCTATGTAACTTAGCCAGTCGTGTCGCATTGATATGACCAAGTCTACAATGCCACAAGAAGGATTCGTTCATATCTGAACCTTTCCTCTTGTGTGTGTTTTGTATATTCAGGACTGTATTCTGATTTAGAATGAATATGCCATTATGTAACGAGCCTGATGCAATCAACTTTTGATCTAGGAATATGTTCATAACATTATCCTGTACTACAAAATTATATCCTTCTTTACTCAATAAAGAAACTGATATAATGTTGCACATCATGTTCGGTATATAATAGCACTCATTCAGAATCAGTGTATTACGACTCGGCAATACAAGGTGATATTCGCCAACTGCTTTGGCTGCAACATTTGCACCGTTCCCTACTAGAACGGAATGATCATCTTTTCCCAGTTCTCTACCTTTACGTAGCCCATGCAACTGTTTGCATATGTGGGATCCTGATCCGGTATCTAATACCCAGGACGTAGGGTGAACTGAGAAACAGTTCTCAATAACTAACACACCTGAAGAAGATGCATCAACATGCATGTTCTTTTGGGCGGCGTGAGAATCTAGATATTCTCCCGTTTCCTGTTCAATCTTATAACTCTTATAAGAAAAAACGGGTTCAACGTTCCCTTGCTCAGTACAATAATCAGTTTTAGTCAATACATCCATATTATTATCTTGATTATGGCCTGAAATGGTCGCTACCTGGAGAGAGAGAGAAGAAAACACTTTAGCGTATGCTCTTGCAAGATTAGATTGGTTATTATCTTATCTAATCAGGATGTCTCCCACTGTTTTTATCAAATCTACCTTAAAACCCAAAAAGGTAAGATTAGCCGGGATTAATTACACCCTACAATTTCGTCAATCTTTCAGCCAGATCAGTGTCGGTACTTTGAGGGAGGTTCCCCGTGCTTTCGCACGGACCTAATTAGTAAACCTCGTTTTCCCAGAGGCGTAACCTCGTTAACACTTTTCTAGACACCTACTTGAATGACTAATTGTCCTGTGTAAAACTCTCCCAGGAGTAACTCTTACTCGCAGTGGGTATCGGGATCCAACTATCTCATAGGAGGTATGCAATCTCATTGCAAATTTCAACACTTGAAATTCCTGATAATGCTTTTACCCCTAGTGTGCTATGACCTTGACGCATGCCAAACAACCCATAGTCCACTAGTCAAGTTCAACCCGTACATTTCGTGATTGAATTAAACCCACCCGTACGACCCTTGACGCATGCCAAACAACGCCGCACGAATACCCTAATCCAATCGCATCTCATGCTGCAGATAAGTAATAATCAGCTACCGTACGCTACGCCTTGACGCATGCCAAACTACCGTAGCACGAATACTAAATATTACTTATCTGAAATGACGGAGGGCTACGCAGGTTTTTCAGAAAAACCCTGAGCGTAATGAACTTGATATCGTCGTAGAATCATGTAGTTTTTGAAAAGGAGTGTTTTTGAGGCTTTTCTTAGTTTCGCTAAAGGGGTCACTCCCGGTGAAGGGATCGTCGGCCCTTTCCTCATCGAATAAGGTGCAGGATATATCATATATACCGCTGTGCAAAGCAAAACACTAAAAGCAATCAAAAGACAAACCGCGTTTTGTAGCATCTGCCAGTTTTGCTAAAGGAGTCACTCCCGGTGAAGGGATCTCGGTCCTTTCCTCATCGAATAAGGTGCTGGATATATCGTATATATCACTGTGCAAAGCAAAACTGTAGCTACCCTTTTTTTATTAAGTTTTGATTCTACAACATCTTTAGGTTTCTTTTCCTTTATTAATCTCATTAATAAAAATCCCATCAGCTTATGCTTCCTAAGCATCACAGAAGAAACGAAAGCAGTAATATTTATATATCAGCATATATATATAGTATAAGCATTCGTCTCAGGCAGTAATATGATCTCATCACAGAACATTGCAGCAGAAGAACATATATGAAATATTGGATATACTAGGACGTCCGTGTTTTTAATACGAGCCTGTATAAAACACGGATTCCACGGTCGCGACGAATAGCCAAACCCACATCCCAAGACCCCTACGAGAGCGGCAAGTAACACTGCCAATTCTAGGGTTAGGAGACCCGGTCTCGACTCCTCGAGATAGCCTCCCACTGGACCCTAGAACCCGGTTACTTGTGCTCCCCTCCTTGGGTCTACCTAATGCGGAAAAGTAAATAATATACACTGGTGACAGCAACCGCATCCTGGAAGTGCCCCAAATAAAAGAATATTACATTACAAATGAATTTTACATGAATGAAAATAAGAACCCTCATCTCACATAAAACCCCCGGCTATTCTGATCGCGACGATCCAATATAACATATCACAGCAACACATAATATCTCATATCATCAACGTAAGCAAGTATGCGTATCCCGATTGTCGTTGATGTATAGCAACGAAGCCGGCGATACACCACATACTACGCTTACGGTCACAGAAAAGAAAGTGTAAAACTACAATATTTGGAATCCACAATCACTTTAGACATCGTAAATCCGAAATATCACATATTCCGCATTTCATGCCTAACTCTATGAATTCCACATATTGTATCACATTCCAGATAAATATACGGTATTAAACTATTTGAACAGATAATCAAACACCCAAAATTTCCCGAAGTGCTCAACTCTTGAGCGGAGTTCAAATAATCCCAGAATATGTCACAGTACCAGTGATCCAGCCGTAGAAGGGCCAAGCCAACGCCTCACATGTGGCACGCCGTACTGCCCCAAACCCGAAGGTTCAAAAGGCAGTTCAAGACGGTCACATAATCGAGTTAAGGTTTGTTGTCTTCTAGGGGGTCCACCGCTTAACTTGTACAATTTTCCGAAAGATTTAAACCCAATAAAAATTCAACGCTTGAAAGTTTGCCGTGCCGGAATAAAGTGGGTTAATGATATCCGTTCAACCAGTTTAACAGTTTCTAAATATCCGGAAAGAAATACGAACTTAAAATTTCCGATCGAGTCTACTATTACAAAACAAATCCCAGAATTCTAAACACCTGGAACAGAATAAAAATATCCAGAATACTCAGCAAGCAACTACGGGAATTACCATGAAGCCACGTGTCCTGATTTCACTGTTCCGCCGCGGAAGCGCCGCGCAAGCCATGCTTGCGCCGCGCTTCCGCCGCCGTTTGGTCGAATTAGGGGCTCGGGTTTTATGGTAATTCTTAGAATTACCTGCTGATTTTTTTACACATTTTTAATTCTGAAAAATCCCAAAATTTAAAAAATTCCCAGAGAGGGGTCCATTTTGTCCGTTTCGGGTTCGATCGGAGTTTTAACTTCGTAAACACATCGCCTAATGCTCTAGCTAGGCTTTGATACCACTGTAGGGTTCCTAGGCACTCTTGTGAAGGTTCATGAGGCATCAAACATGCCCGGATTAAATTTTAGACGTGCCGAACAACCCAAAGCCGGGATCTTTGCTAGATAATTAGGGTTTAATATGCAAATAGATAACATTTATCTAAGTGTGAGGGATTACAACCTTTGTAGTCCGCTCCTTCACTTCACAAGCTCCGAGTAGAAGTCCCTTTGCCGCGATCCACGATCTCCCGGACTCATGAGAGGCTCCACGACTCGAACGATCCATTCTAGCTCGTCGTAATCCAAATCTCCGATGATCTACGTCGAGGTTTCGAAGAACTCAAGCTATCTCACTCTAAAGAGAAGAACACCCTAATCCCAAGGGCTAGATGAGATGAGGATGAGAGAGTAGTGATTTTGCTTTCCTTTTTATCATTTTCTCATAATCTTTCATCACTTAAGGATTTTCAAGAGAGCTTTTCTTGAAGAAGGAAGAAGATGATAATGGAAAAAAAAATATCTTAAGGATGACAAAATAAAATGCTTCTAGAAGCAACTTGAAGCAACTAAACCAAATCAAACCCTAACCTCAATTAATCATCCTTAAACATGTTTAACAATTAATCATATCATGTCACAATAATATATATCATATATATATTATATATTTGCAACAAAAGAAAATAATACAATTAACATATATCGCATATATATCAATGTATCATCCACTGAGAAAATGAAATAATAAAGTAAGCCAATATTAGTTAATATAATAATATATCATATATATTATTATATATTAAATCATCGAATCAACACTTGATCCGACGATCCGGCTATATCGAATATAACCGGCTAATATATCATGTACCGATTCATCGAATCAACACTTGATCCGATGACCCGATTCATATCCATAAATCGCGAGAATCTAATACGGTATCCCATATCGCATTATTCTCGCTCCTGCGCATATCACATATGTGCCACTACTCTGTTTCGCCTGAGCCAAGAAACCTCTGTGTAGGACTCTAAAGAATCGTCAATATGCCGGTAGCAGGTGATGATCATATCAAACACCCACAAGCTGCAAGCGGTCAGCTAAACGTAACAGCCACCCAGGTATTGATCGATCAGAAGATCAACAAGCTAGCCTGTGCGTTCTCCTGTGAATCCGATCAGTAACACTCCCGTACAGTCCGGTCTGTTCGTCTGATATGTTGCATATCAAGTCTAGGGGTGGTATACGTCAGACCCCAGTAACCGATAAGTCGTGTCGATGTATGGCTCATAACGGGTCGAGAAACTACTAGTAACACTTACCAGTAAATCTCTATATCAGCCCTGGCCAGGGACTTCCAGTTATAGCCAATCGAACACAGCACAACATCAACTCCCTATACCGGGAGAGACGAATCCCCTCCTATCGCTCATTGCCTCCATGTGATTCGGGACTGTACCCAAAAGCCACCGTTTTGCACGCCCTCTTGGACGTGGTAAGGTGGAAATCAAAGCACAGTGGGAATCACACAAGACTCCATGACGATCTCGGGTCTACAGACTACCCTGTACCTGTGTCACCGGAGAACTGCCATCTGACGTGTGGTATATCACCATCTGGGAGTTCTCGGCGAGTCCGTCCAGTGTACCCAGTCTCTACTGAGCACCCGTACACCATCTCTGATGTCTAACACCGATGGATATGGGATCATCCATCGCCCATCATATGGGTCAAGATGCGTATACGCTAGTCTACTCTGGTGTATCGATGCCCTGTCTCGATATACCCTCGACTAGGAACTGTTATAGGATGTACTCATCGACTACCGCGGCCCCACTAGTATGATCTCATCATAGTCCCAGTAGTCGAGTACAAGTCCTAAGGGCTTTATCAACATGTGAGAGTAAAACAGTAAACCAGTACAAGTCAACATGTTAAGATAAAGTGAAACCAAATAGCATACTATCATGACGAGCAAGAAAGTCTTCTCTATATATAACCAAGCATCCATTATAATATACATCATATGTAAAACAATGGCCTCTAGGGCATATACATAACTAACAGTATGTATATACATGTGAGGGGTATCCTTATGATCCGTCACGAGTTTACTTTAGATGTTGCCGTATCTTTTTATTGCTGCAAACATTTGGATTAATTTTTGCAAATGGAAATTGTGAGCTCAAGGTTATGATGGAGTGCATTTAATGTGGCATGTGCAAGGGTAGTGACTCATGGTCTCTTTTTATGTGCATATGTCACATTATTGTTTGATTTGTGTGTTGATATGATATGAGGAGAGAGGGAGGGCAGCCACGAGAAGGGGTTAGCTCTTGTATTTTTCATTCTTACACTCTCACTCTCTCATTATATCATACAACACAAGAAAAGAAAAGGTCTCTTCTTCTTCTTCCTCTAGCTCACCACTTCCATTGATGGCCTCATCTTCAACCTCCATCCATACTATGGATGCAAGAGAAAAAGTGATGACACACATTCTCTACTTCACCTTGGACACGTCGGCTAGCGAACTTCATGCCCGAGTTGCTTCGGATGAAGCGAGAGCTCGTAAAAATGACTCGAAGATGTGGTGCCCTTTCCGACGAGGAGATCGAGATCGGAGATGCCGCGAGGAGCTTGGGATGGTGGCCAAAGACCGAAGGACACTGATCGATCGGTATAGCTTTCCAACCCTTTCTCTAGTTGCTAGTTGTAGGTTAATGGTTCGATCCGGGTTTAAATTCTGCGATAGCGCCGGTTTCTAGTTTAAGAAAAGTTTTCGTTTCCGCATTTTGGCCTCGGACAGACGGCCGGGGCGCTATCGTAGACTTACATGGTATCAGAGCCACGCCATTAACCTTTACTAGCTTGCTCTAATGTGTTTAAAACATCGATCGGCCGAATTTTCCAAAACTGCGATTCCAATTTAACAGTTTCTGTCGAATTTTTTTTATCGTCAAAAAATTATTTTGAGTGTTATAGAAAATCAGGCAGGCTTTTTTAAGCAATCTGAGAAAATTTGGTACATTGATCGCACTATAGCGCCGCGGAACCGCGGCATTACCCTTGTTTTTGCCGTGGTTCCGCCGCACTACTGTAGCATCAGTCCACCAAATTTTCTACAGTACCCTCTGAGTTGGAATTGGGGTTTCTGGTATTTTCAGTTTTGGCCCAGATTATTTTGAGTACTGGAAATTGTGCTTGGGGCCCACTTCGGGAAATTTTGTCGATCGAAAAATTTAAATATGTTAGTTCACAGTATTTACATTATATTTGCGACCGTGAATATCATTTGATCGGTAAATCTTGTCTAATTGCTATAGCCCTTTTAGACGGATTTGCGAACGTGACATTCACGTTGATATTCTGTGTTGTGCTGTGATGTTGCGGATTTGTCGTGGTGGATAGCCTGGATGCAATGGTAGTACAGTTTGGTATTATTTGTACATTTGATATTGCGGGGCGAGCGTCCGACATGTGGACTGCCGTCACTGCCTGTTTGTATATTATTCTTTTGGGGCACGACCGGGCTGAGGTCGATGTACCCGTTGTATATATTTTACTTTCTGTACTAGGATTACCCCGCGGTGGGGTGCACAGATAGCCGGGTTCTAGAGGGCAACGGGCCCGCATCTCGTGGCTTTAAGACGGAAGGGGCTTCACTCAAGAATTGGCGAGCTATTCGCCGCACTCGTAGGGGGTATAGGTTGACCAAAGGAGGGGTGCTTAAGTTACCGGATTCCGTGAAGTGCCGGGTGGTCCATTCACTTTGTTAAAGGGGGCTGCCTCGCTTCAGGTTTTGGCGGGTAACTTGCCACGCCCGTAGGGGTATAGGATTTCATTGCACAGGCTATCCACATGACCAGGGGAACGTCGGGTTTCAGTAGCGGCTCTATGAAACCCGGGGATCCCAGATTATCTGTATTGTTCTGTGATGCTTATTACATTTCTGTGATGTTGCATTTTATCACGCCTTGAGCGATTATTATATATTGATATATATACTAGTAGATGTTGTATATGTTTTACATCCACGCTAGTCCAGTCCCCGCTCTGTCGTTAGTTAAGTAACCTAACGGGTGATGACGGGACCCAGTGGCGAATGCGGATGGTATATACGTACATCATATTTTCGTTCTTTATTGGTGTGATCAATTGATGGGACTGCATTGATTCGTATCAATGCAAGCTAAACAAACCTGTTTGATGTTGTTGGAACAATTTTTCAAAAAGCTGTTATTGCAAGGACGTTCTCTTTTGTTTTGCACAGTGGTATTCGGTTATGAATATCCAGCACCTCAGTCGACGAGGCAAGGGTCGAGATCCCTTTACCGGGAGTGACCCCTTGGACAGAAGTTTGCATCAGGGTAATAACTTCACTATAGTCGATTACTTTTTGCTTTGCATCGCGGTATTCAGTTGGAATATCCTGCACCTCATTCTACAGGGAAAGAGCCGAGATCCCTTCACCTGGAGTGACCTCTTTAGCAAAGGTTTTCGCCACTATATTTTTATAAAAAGCTATCTGGTTCCTTCAACGATATCAAGTTCATTACGTTAAAGGTTTTTCGCCAAAAACCATTCGTAGCCCTCCGTCATTTCAGACGGGTAGCACTTAGTATTCATGCTATGTTTGTTGACCTTCATCAAGGCATAGTGAATGGTAGCTGCTTGTTACCTTTCTGTTGCATAGATAGATGTGTTGGTTTGGGACAGTCGTATAGCCTTGTTGGCCTTCGTCAAGGGCTTATACGGATGGGTTCAAATTAACCTGGACAATGTCGGGTAGAACTTAACATGTGACTTATGATTTGTTGACCTTCGTCAAGGTCATAAGAGCATGGGGTAAAAATCACATCGGGGGTTTCTAAAGAAACTGAAACTTTCCAGATATGCGCATACTTTCTGGAGTGTGATAACGTGAGTGGATTCCATCACGTTATCATGCGATGATAGTTGGATCCCGATTCCCACTGATGAGTTGGTTTACTCCTCGAATGATCCCGACTAATTCTTCTTTTAGGTTTGAAGGAGAATTTGAGGTTACAGTGGGAGGTTTCATGATTAGATAAAGTGATAACCATTCTGATCTAGGTTAGAGTGCAAGCAGAGTGTTTCTTTTCTCTCTTTCTTTGGCAGCGACCATGGCCCGACCCTTGACTATGACTCAGTGACCAAGATTAACCGAACCTTCTTAAACACTGGCTTTTGGATTGTCAGAGTTACATACCTCATTGCCACTCCTACTTTTACCCTTTTTTTCTCCAGAACACCCCGTATTACTACGAACATCCACTTCCATTGTATAAAACCATCGTATGGTTATATACGAACTCGAAGGAACTTATTCGAGGATGGTTTCCGATTCTGGAGAAAACGAATAGGATTATTCAGTTGTCTTTTCCTTTTACCTTCTCTCAGGTTGCGAGTGTTCCTTGGATTAGGACGGTACACCTGTTACGTGTTCATACTATAATATTGCATTATTATATTCCCCATTCTTATTAGTTTTATAAATAAACAGGTGCTTTTGACGCATGTCTGCTACATATTACAGGTTACAGGTTCTTGGAGCGAAAACAGTGAAAAAGACAAAAGATAATACAAAAGAGGGACTTTTGACCAACAAGTAGAAGGATCCTAGTCAAGCCTAGACGAAGAACAGTTCACAATTGTACAAGGCAACGTAAGGTCCAAGTTGTCAAAGTGAACGGTTAAAAGACCACTACAAGTTTTCACTGAAAGATCTGGAGAAGACCCAGAAGCCAAATGGAGAAAAGAACTAAAGAAATAAAAAGCCCTAAATTCTTAGAAGGAGCCCACAAAAACACATCAGACGACCACACCATAAGGCCGCGGAACCGCGGCCCTACCCATACCCATGTCGCGGTTCCGCGGCCATCTATTGCACGTGTCGGTGCAGAAAAATTGTGGCGGTGCGTCGGTGCGTTTGTTGGGATTTTTAGGGGGTATTTTTGTAATAGCAAATGTGCGAGTCATTGTAACCCTAGGGTTTTCTATCCTCTATAAATAGGAACTCTAAATTCTGTATGAGGCTATGCCTCTTTTCATTTCACAAATTCAAATCTGTACTGCGTTGATGTTTGGAGAGAGCCATCAATAAAAATTAGTAAGTTACTTTTATTTCTTGTTTTATTTCACTTTTAAATTAGAATGTCTTTTAATCCCCTAATGAGCGAGTAGTCTCCTCGCTTGTTAGGGTTAGCCTTAGGGAAAGGTTTGAGAGATGAGATCTCTCACCCCTTTCTTACCCCTTCACACCTAAGAATTAGAACTCCATGCATACATGCACACACCGCTCCCTGCGGCACCCTATCCCTCGAAGTAACGGTGATACCGTAGTATAAAGGACCGGGTGCGCATGTTTTCCATGGAGGTTAGGGTAAGGATCGATAAAGGAAGGACAAAAACCTAAAGGAAGAAACATCTTCCCAAAAGATTCTAATCCACTTTATTGATAATTACCATAACATCTAATTGATCTAAAATAGGGTATTGAAAGCGGTGAGGAAACCTTTGATCTCTCAACTTCCCCTAAGCCTAACCCTAGCAAGACTTAGATCTAGATAATTTTAGTATAACTTAATTTGGTAGTTTTTTAGATTTAATAAATCAATCCGAACATTTATCGGAATTAACTCGTTAGCGCGACTAGGAAAACACAAAATCCCTGTGGACCGACTCGTACTCACCGGCTAGCTACCAAGCGACGTCGTTCTTGATTGCAGTAAATTATATTTTTGATCGATAAAATCTCTCTAATCAAATGGCGCCGTCGCCGGGGATGGCGTAGTTTTTCCTCTTTGCAATTTCGGGTTAATCAAAATTAAAAATAAATCATAAAAACAGAAAAAGTAAAATTATAAAAAAAATTATCATTTATTGTTTGAAGGGTATTTTTTGTGAATCTTTGCAGGATCGACGGATCTGGAAAAATCCAGAGTGCGAAACAGAAAAAGGTAGATCGGAACAGAAGGGGATTGGAACAACAGAACCACAGAATTTTTTCAGTGACCTGAGCCCTCCATCCCACCGCTAACCGCGGCCGTAAGTGAGTATTTGCGTCGGAACCGCGGTCCCCTTGGGGCTTCATCGCACGGAATTTGCACTGTTTGTTTTCTCTTTCTCCCCTCTGCAAATCTCCATATATCTTTTGTCAAATCTCCTGCAGGATTTCTTTGCGCTAAAAATCTTCTTCCCCCTTCCAATAATTGATTCTCTGCAGGATTCTTTGCGCCGCGCATAAAATAAAAATCTTTGATTGCAACTGATTTACTGTTTTACATATCTTTAAAACTGACTTTAAGGGGCTTTTGACCAATTCAGATTGGGTGGGGATTTCATCACCCTTCCCAGGACCCCAGAAATCACATAAGGCATTTGCATTGACCAATCTTTAATTAAAAAATACTAGACTCAGCCCTAAGGACATCGAGCTCAATAGGACAGAGGACTAGTTATAGGCATCAGCCGTTTATCCTAACCTGACTTTGCGGTGTCTAGGCAAGTGTGTCAAGGCAAGTGGTTACTTAATTAGGACCGCTACTTGTAGCGGGGAGCCTCCCACTTACCTGGCACTTACCTGGCCGCAATTAGCGGTGAAGAGGCGGTTTGAGGACCTATCTCTAACCCTTTGGAACAGTTAGGAGCTGTCTAGCTGACCTAGGTGACCCTAGAGTTAGGCCTGATTGTGCATTTTTGGTTGATCGAAAGTGTGCCTTAGCCCTTTATCAAAAATCTTTTTTGCAAACGGCTCTAAATAAAAAAAAGGAAAAAAATCTTTTATAAAAATTTGCAACTTGTCGCTTAAAATCCTTGCACCCCACCACCACTCACTTTCTTCTCATTGACGTTATCTTACCTCCATATTCTGTCTTTCATTTTTCTGACTACACTACCCCTTTAGTGTATGTCACTTTGGACTAGGGACATTGGCGCCCGATTAGTCCGTGTTTCGTTGGTACCGACCGACGAACCTTTCGACACCGAAGTCGAAATTCCCTCAATTTCCTTACCTCCACCTTCAAATTCTTCTTCCGAAGGTATGTCGGGACACAATCCTAACAACACCTTACCCACGGGACTGATTCCACCTCCGTTAGGTGCGAATAACCCGAATCTCCCGCCTGTTGTAGCACCCCAACGAATCGCGCTCCATGATCTCTTCTACCCTGTCTGCACCTCTTTACCTACCTGTCTTTCACCCCCACCAGCAAATGGGGACAATTTTGAAATAAAACCCCACTTCATTAATATGCTGCCAAAATTTTATGGATTGGAATCCGAAGATGCTTTTATCTTTATCAATAAATTCCAAAACGTTTGCGCCATGATGAAAACAACCCAATTAAGTGATGACACTATAAGGCTAAAGGTCATTCCTTTCACCTTATGTGACTTAGCCGAGAAGTGGCTATACAGCACAGTATCACATTCAATTCGAAATTGGGACGAGTTTGTTAAAGCTTTTCTTAAAAAGTTTTATCCTCATCACAAGACCGCGAGAATACGCAATGAAGTAATACAATTTTCCCAGCTTCCTTCCGAACCATTTTGGAAGTGTTTTGAAAGATTCAAAGACCTACTTGTTCAATGCCCTCATCATGGGATCGAAAGTTGGCAACTTTGCCAAACATTATACGAGGGATTGAACCCGGCAATGAAGTAGTTTCTAGAAACCATTTGTCAAGGTCACTTTCTAACCAAATCTAATGAGGAAGCATGGCAGTTTCTCGAGGATCTTAGTGAACAAACAATTCAGTGGGAGA
The DNA here is from genome assembly GCA_030015575.1 of Agapanthus africanus. Classification (NCBI taxonomy): domain Eukaryota; kingdom Viridiplantae; phylum Streptophyta; class Magnoliopsida; order Asparagales; family Amaryllidaceae; genus Agapanthus; species Agapanthus africanus. The sequence continues at coordinate 378,161,091 of JASDDO010000014.1, read as the reverse complement.
GCACAAAGACCACCTCATCTTCTTCTATTGGTCAATCTAGGGCAGTCATACATCAAGTAGATATGTCGATTGCTATGAAGGCCGAGATGGCCGCACTTATGAAAAAGCTAAAAGCCATTGAGACCAAAATCTCATCGTCTTCTCTTGCCCCTGCTTTACCCCCACGAACTGTTTGTGCTTGTTGTTCGGATCCATCACACCTTACCGAAGAGTGTCCTTACAATCCACCTATTCAAGGACAAGATCAAGTCAATGCTGCCTTTCAGCAACGACAAAGAAATGATCCTTACTCTTCGACCTACAATCCGGGTTGGAGGAGTCACCCAAATTTTGCTTGGAATCAAAATCAGCAACTCCAAGGAAACAACAACTTTCAAAGGCCTCATCTACAACAACAAGCACCCCAACAAACTCAAAACCAGCAACCTTTCCAACCACAACCTTATCCAAATCAAACGAACAATTTGGTTCAACCAAATGATGATAAGGTTATCTCACTAAAAAAAAGTCTAGATGCGTTTCTCAAGCAATCTACAGAATCCGCAGCAAGATTGGAAAATTGCGTCCAGTCTTTAGTGCACAACAATGCTTCACAAGATCAAAGCATCAAATCTATTGAGGCACAAATTGCACAATTAACTGCTTCGTTGAGCGAGAGAGAAAAGGGAAAGCTTCCATCTCAACCATTGTCGAATCCCGGTCACACACAAAACGCATATCACAATCACAATGTAAATGCGGTGACCACGTTGAGATCTGGAAGAGTGTTGCAGAATAATGTGGGTACTAGTGATGACATCCCCGCCGGTGGTTCTTCCCCTTCTTCTCCTTCTTCTTCTTCACCCTCGTCTCCTCCGCTAGAGCCTATTCTCCATTCTTCAAAAGGCTCTTCTTCTTCTAATCCGAACGGACCCACTTCTCACTTCACGAACACACCCACACTGGGATCCGTTCCAACTCCACATTCTACTCCACAAACATTGGACTCAACAGATTTTCAAGATTCTCCATTTCCAAACAGGTTGAGTCCCAATAAACCAACTGCACAAATGGAAAAGATTGTGGAGTTATTTAAACAGGTTAGCATAAATATACCTCTCTTGGATGCAATCCAACAAATCCCTTCATACGCGAAAATCTTAAAGGGCTTATGCACATCCAAGAGAAAGTCGTCTCAAATACCCAAGAAAGTGCCAGTGGCTAGTGCAGAGAGCAATGCTATTAACCAACCTCAACCCTTACCCCAAAAACGAAAGGACCCCGGCTGTCCTACGATTTCAATAACAATTGGGGATAAGAAAATCAATCGAGCACTTTTAGATCTTGGGTCGAGTGTTAACCTTCTTCTCTACTCCGTGTACGAGCAATTAGGGGTTGGAGAGTTGAGACCCACTCATTGTACTCTCCAAATGGCTGATCGATCAATCACTCATCCTAGGGGTGAGCTAGAGGATGTGTTGATCAAAGTTGGGGATTTCATATTCCCCATTGATTTTATTGTTATGGACACACAACCTGTTGCTAACTCACGGAACCAAATTCCGGTGATCCTCGGTCGACCATTTTTGGCCACTTCCAATGCCGTAATAAACTGTCGCAATGGCTCCATGACTCTATCTTTCGGGAAGACGTCTAGTGAGTTCAATATTTACAAGTTAGGAAGTCTGCCCCCCGTGCCTAAAACTAGTACACGAGAAGTTTGCTCTATTCACGAAATCACGCAGGAGGACTGCGAGCTTGAAAGATTTTTGTTTGATGAAAACAGTTTTGACGCCACTAATGCGTCCCTCCTTAAGCCTACCACAGTTGACACAACCGATATTGATTATGAATGTTTCATTTTTTCGGATGATGACGACTCACAGCCCGAATATGAGTCTTTTGAATTTTTGGATGAGTTAGTTGAACCATCCGAATCGGTTGTTTGCAGTGATTTCGAACTTGTGTTGGAGTCCTTTGAGTTCGAGGTAGATTCCCCAATGATTCTTTCGCCTCCAAAACTCGAACTCATGCCCTTGCCGTCTCACCTTAAATATGCTTACATAGGTGAGAATGAGACCTTTTCCATTATCATATCGGCCTCTCTAACCTTCGAGCAAGAGAACGCTCTTTTAATGGTCTTACAAGATAGCCGACAAGTTTTCGGCTGGACTATGGCGGACATCGAGGAGATTAGTTCCCTCATAATTGAATATCATATGCATATGATGGATGATGCCAAGTCGATAAAGGATCCACAAAAATATCTTGGGGATAGTGTAGTTAGTCAACCTCCTCCTTTAGAAGTTGAACCACCCCCATTTCTTTCAATAAGCTACGAGAATGCCAATATTCCACTGATTGCTGATCATTCACATTCTCGTTTTGATTCATCACCACCTCCTATCTATTCACTTCCACACTTTCCATAACACCACTTCTATATTCCCCAATTCTTTTTGGATCGGTACAACATGTTCTTCCACCAACCGATACTCTTTACAGATAAATTTTTTGACTGGTTGGTGTTGACTTTTGGTCTATGCAAAGTTTGGCAGTAATGTCTAACATTGTTTCACTGAAGTTTGGGGGGGCCTTTCTGTATATATTTTTGTTTTTCTTTTAACAATAAAATTAAAAAAAATTATAAATAAATAAACAGGGGAGTGCCGACATTTTGACCCTCTTGGTGTAGCATGACAGTGAGGACACTGTCAAGTTTAAGTTTGGGGTATGCTCGGTAAGTCTTCTTCCTTCGCATTCATTTGTACATATTTTTTGCAACCCATAAAAATTGAAAAAATTCAAAAATTATAAAAATTATTGTATTCAATTTTGGCTTATTTGACTAGAGTTTGACAGATAGGTTAACTAGCTAGGAACAACTAGATCTTTGACGTAGTAAATTAATAACCCTAAAGATAACCTTTCTTAAAGTTTAACGGTAGAAAGTATATGCCTTTATAGTTTATTTAGAAATAGGCAAATTTTGGGTTCACTTCTTGGGATAAGTTAAAACAAAGGAAAAGTATTGATGATTTTATTAGAGTATAAGTTTGAAAAATAATTCCTAGCTTAAGTCTAGATTCTGAAAATGTATACCCTACAATTTGCACAATCACGCACCTTGAAACTTGGAATAGTAGAGGAGACCTTGAAATGCTCTTGTCTAAAGTCCTTAGTACGATGAAAAATAAAAAATAATACAAGTGTGAATAAAGAAAAAAAATGAACAATGGATTTTGTGATTACTTAAGGCTGCAAAAATAGAAAAATATTTAGCGAGGGTACTTCATCACCTAATGCCTTAGACCAACTGGTTTGGGAGTCACTGCTAAAAAGCCTTGGGTGTTGCAAGACTAGGAAGTACGCTTTAATGTGCAAACACATCTTGTAATCGGTTGTTGGTACCTCAAGAAGTATTAACGGTCGCATGAAGGATGTGTAAGCAAAATTCATTTAAAAATTCACCAATTAAGAAGTGCTTTGGACAACGGACAAGAGTACGATTGCTTGATTTGAATTTCCAAGTGTAAGGGTGATTTATACACACACGTGGGGATATGTGATTGGAGTTTAAATAAGAGAAAAGAATGAAGAATAGAACTTGTATCTTTAGTAGAGTTGATAAAAATTCCTAAGTGGAGATGGAACCCTAGAAGGAAAACTTAAAAGATGTCGAAAGCTAAGTAAGTCTATAGAACATATATAATCTTAAGTTAAATGATGAGGAAGTGTGAAGAATACGGGTGGATAATTTACGGGTCAAAGATAATAGAATTCCTTATTAGAAAACCTAATTGGAGAATTAAAGTCGAAAAGCCAAATTCATAGGATTTTGTGGGTAGTATCCGCTGAAAACCCTCAGGAGACAACACTCCTCCTACTAGGGACACCTAGAGGTTTAACGGCTTGTTGCACATGCTCAGTGCAATCGCGTTTCCCTGCGAAAGTGCGGTTAGGTTTTTGTCGAGAATAAAAAAATAAGTTTACTCGAGGACCAGCAAAGGATAAGTTTGGGGGTATTTGTTCATACCATGATATTGCATTATTATATTCCCCATTCTTATTCGTTTTATAAATAAACATGTGCTTTTGACGCATGTCTGCTACATATTACAGGTTACAGGTTCTTGGAGCGAAAACAGTGAAAAAGACAAAAGATGATACAAAAGAGGGACTTTTGACCAACAAGTAGAAGGATCCTAATCAAGCCTAGATGAAGAACAGTTCACAATTGTACAAGGAAACGCAAGGTCCAAGTTGTCAAAGTGAACGGTTAAAAGACCACTACAAGTTTTCACTGAAAGATCTGGAGAAGACCCAGAAGCCAAATGGAGAAAAGAAATAAAGAAATAAAAAGCCCTAAATTCTCAGAAGCAGCCCACAAAAACAAATCAGACGACCACACACTAGGGCCGCGGAACCGCGGCCCTACCCCCACCTATGTCGCGATTCCGCGGCCATCTATTGCACGTGTCGGTGCAGAAAAATTATGGCGGTGCGTCGGTGCGTTTGTTGGGATTTTTATGGGGTATTTTTGTAATAGCAGATGTGCGAGTCATTGTAACCCTAGGGTTTCCTATCCTCTATAAATAGGAACTCTAAATTCTGTATGAGGCTATGCCTCTTTTCATTTCACAAATTCAGATCTGTACTACGTTGATGTTTGGAGAGAGCCATCAATAAAAATTAGTAAGTTACTTTTATTTCTTGTTTTATTTCTCTTTTAAATTAGAATTTCTTTTAATCCCCTAATGAGCGAGTAGTCTCCTCGCTTGTTAGGGTTAGCCTTAGGGAAAGGTTTGAGAGATGAGATCTCTCACCCCTTTCTTACCCCTTCACACCTAAGAATTAGAACTCCATGCATACATGCACACACCGCTCCCTGCAGCACCCTACCCCTTGAGGTAACGGTGATACCATAGTATAAAGGACCGGGTGCGCATGTTTTCCATAGAGGTTAGGGTAAGGATCGATAAAGGAAGGACAAGAACCTAGAGGAAGAAACATCTTCCCAAAAGATTCTAATCCACTTTATTGATAATTACCATAACATATAATTGATCTAAAATAGGGTATTGAAAGCGGTGAGGAAACCTTTGATCTCTCAACTTCCCATAAGCCTAACCCTAGCAAGACTTAGATCTAGATAATTTTAGTATAACTTAATTTGGTAGTTTTTTAGATTTAATAAATCAATCCGAACATTTATCGGAATTAACTTGTTAGCGCGACTAGGAAAACACAAAATCCCTGTAGACCGACCCATACTCACCGGCTAGCTACCAAGCGACACCGTTCTTGATTGCGGTAAATTATATTTTTGATCGATAAAATCTCTCTAATCATTACGCTAATTGGATAGTCTTCATCCAAACCATAGGCAGGTGCCGAACGCTAGGGAATGAAGAAAACCATTTTTCCTAAAAAGTGTACAGAAGGTATTAAATAAAGACAAATAAAGGGATTGGTAAGAGGGCAAAGTAAATTGCGACTGCTATTCACGACCAAACCAAGTATTTCTTCGCCAATCCTACATCACCTTTGTATTTCTCCAGAATACTCCGTATCACTACGAAGAACCACAGTTTATTGGATACTCCATCGTCTGGTTATATACGAACTCGAAGGGACTTGTTCCAGTTCGGGGATGGATTCTGGTTCAAGAGAAATAGGAATAAGGTTTATTCGGTTGTCTTTTATCTTTACCTTATCTCGGGTTGCGAGTGCTCCTAGGATTAGGACAGTACACCTATTACGCTTATTGGATAGTCTTCTTCCAAACCATAGGCCGGTGCCGAACGGTAAGGAAGGAAGAAAACCATTTAGCCTAAAGGGGTGTACAGAAGGTAATGACTAAAGACATATAAAGGGATTTGGAGAGATGGCAAACAAATATACGGTTATAGTTATGAATCTGCTAATGGAAGGGGCATTACTAGGAATACCCGGATACCCCTTTGAAACATTTACATGTTTTAGTTTCACTGTGTATTGTTAAAGGAAAACTGATTTCCCAATTAGTCCTTGCTCCAGGGTATGTATTTACCAGACATGATTCTCACATCTGTATGGTTTTACAGATGATGAGTGGGAGTAAGTTATTGGGAATTGGGTGATCATCCACATTATATCGGGATTCGTTGTAATTGGTGATATTTGAGGAAATCGCCTGGGTTGTTTGCCGGACGGCAAATATTTGGTTTTGAATATCCGTTGTTATACACCAATTTCAAATTGATATATCTGTAAATATATTTTTATAGAGTGAGATATAACTTTGTGAAATTATTTCTATGATATTTACCTATATCGGTGGATGGTTAGGTAAGGAACATTAAACAGCGGTGTAATTCTTCTTAACCATAAGTACAGTTTTCAACCTATGACACACATGGATTGAGTTATTAGACTCAGGGGACTTATACAGAGTATTGTATGTTGTCCAGTGTCCATGAGGACAGAGGGGTTGATACCCGTACTATATTCTGTTTACTTATGACTTCTCTAGTTCTTAGACAAGTGTTTCGTAGAAACACAAGGTCCAAGTTTTGAGAAGTTATAGGTATATGAATAAAGTAGAGAACCAGGTGTTGCAAGTATCAGGATTCTTCAAGGTAATCGAAGATGTAAATACTTGTGTATGGTATTCAGTTGATAGTAATGATTAAGAGAACTTGCTTCTCTTTCAGGTTACTCATAATTAGAAGCACTCCTAAGTTGAGTAATGCTGATCGGCCTCTCTCCATTTAATTGACATGCACTGGTGACAGCTGCATGATTTGAATCTGGTTCCAATTAAATCAGTGCCTCTATTTCTATATTGTTTATAGAATAGTTCATATCTTAACGATGTTAAGGTATGGGGAGTTTTCCGGCTTATGCTCAAAACCAGACTCTGGATAACTCAAGGCACGTTTCTGTAATGGCTGTTTGTGGGTTGACCCGGGCTATAACGAGGGTTGATTTTCTACCATCTGGAAGATCAATAGTGATATGTTCTTGACTCGCCACAGTTTTAGTAAAATGGACTTTTTCAGAAAACAGTAGTGGGAGTATGGTAGAACTGGAAGTGATTCCAGTACCGCAAACGATTACTGAAAATTTAATAAGAACCTAAAGATTCAATCTGGTTTGACATTCTATTGGCCACTCCGTATATATGGTGGGTAACCTCAGGCACCCGAGAGGTACTCCGGTAGCCTCAAGGACAGTGACAGGGAGATTCTTGTTTACCCAGACTTGTCATTACTGTTGTTCCAGACTGTGAGACCCGGCAGGAGGATGAGTATAGCGTCGTTCTAAACTAGCTTTAGAAGTGTACGTGTATATGACTCTGCCAGAGGGTTATCGTAGTCAGTGGGAGCAGCGGAAGCATAGTGGACAGGTAGCTTATGTCTATTTATAGACTAAAGCAGATATAGCGGAGAAAGATAATCTATTTCTGATGTGACAGTCATAGGTTTGACATCATCAGAATAAGGGATGGATCTGTTAAGAAGGTAGTAGGGTGTGATATCCTGGTATTTGGATGATATACACAGAGTAGGAAGTGATATTCCTATACTACGATCGGTTATACTTTGGTTGTCACACAGTGGTTTCTCCACATAGGACATGGATATTATATCAGATATTCTGGTTACTAGATCTATGGTTTTAGATCTAGATTTGGGTAGTTTCCCAAACTGGGTACTTAGACATCATTCTATAGGTATTTTAGAATGGACGACTCCTGTTATGGTAGTGTACCTGCAGGTGATGGAGTCGCCCTCTCTAAAGGTGTCTTACAGACTAAAGGGGAGAGGGATGTGCATGATTGGCAGATCACTTGCTTAGGCAATTGAGTCAATCATGAGATGTCAAGTACCACACCAGATATTGTTTTTGCATGAGATGCAGTAAGTTGATATTAATCCTATCCTGGAGAGACATTCGGAAGCAGTTTTAGAACATAAGTGGATGTTCTAGGGATATGATAACAACAGCCTCTTTCGGGGGACGGTTATCATTCCAGGCTTCCAAGGTGACCTGGATGACAGAGTGACTGTCAGGGTTATAGTTTTCCCTCTGACGAGGGGCAATATTTTGGACAGGTGGTCCAAGCGGATACTGAGGGAGGTGTGGTGCAGGATACTGATTAAGTTCAGTTGACGATACGGTCTAAGAAGTTTGGATTTGGAGTTCATTTATGAACTAGGTCCCATCAGATATCCAAACATATTCTAAGACAGGTATTGCTTATTTCGGGAGATGGCTTTCTCCGCGAACTTGAGATAAAGAGAGACATAGAAAGAAACATCAGGGCAGATCCACTCACTAAGGCTATTCCTCGAACGCAATAGTTTCGCAAACGGGCTTGTGAGACTGATTAGTAGAGGAGTTGGGTGTTCGGTATCACAAGGGCGGTGAGTATGCGACATCGCAATAATTAGCCTTGAGTGCAAGTGGGAGATTGTTGGATATAGTGCCCTAAGAGTCAATTATTGGATCACAGGCACGTGATTGCAATGATTAAGGAAGGACCTATATCGGTAGGACAGTCTTACTCAAGATGATAGTATGTTATCTTTATCATCGTGTACTGCTTTAGGTGACCTTATAGGTCGCTATTACATATTGATAGAGCCCTTAGGATTCTTGCTTGACTACCAGCAGTATGATGGCGATCATATACGTGGGAGCTGGGGTCTATAAGCACATCCTTAAGGTCCCTAGTCGTGGCAATTTCGAGACTGGGCATCGATACTCCATTAGTAGACTAGTGTATACAGTCGAGACCCCGACGAGGGGCGGTGGCCGGTCTCACAAGCCATTGGTGTCAGTTGGTTCACCTAAGATGTATACAGGTGCTCATTGGGTTATGAGTACACCGGACAGGACTCGCCGGGAACATGCTAGTTGGTATTTTACCAGACGTCACATAGCAGTTCCCTGGTGACATGTGTACAGGTTAGTTCATCGACCTGAGATCGTCATTTTTCTCGTGTGAGTTCCCACTGTGGTTTGATTACTACCCTACCACGGCTCAAAGGAGTCGTGCAAATAGGTTTTAGTTGGGTGCAGTCCCGAGCCACATGGAGGCAGTGAGCGGATCGGCAGGGGTTTCATCTCTCCCGGTATTGGGGGTGAGATCGCGCTGTGTCTAGGAGAGCCATTATACGAAGTCCTTGGCCAAGGCAGGAGATTTACTGGTAGGTATTCCAGTAGTATCTCAAGGTGTTCTGGGCTACACTTCGACACGACTTGTACCGCTTTTGGGGGTCTGACTTTTACCAACCCCCTAGGCCCGCCATGCGATGCTCATAGACGAACGGACCGGACTGTACGGATATTGTCACTGACAGGCTCAGTAGGGTGTCAGGATGAGTTCGCTCATCGACCTCACTTTTGGTCAATACCTGGTAGCCCGTTACGTACAGCTAGTACCACTGACGTGCTAGTGGTTAAATCCACAGCCAAAGTATTGACGAGTCTGTAGAGCCCCCAACAGACAGTTTCTTAAGTTTCAAGCGAAACGTTGTAGAGGCCGTATGATATATGGCAGGGTTTGATCATATACGTGCGGTAATGCACGGATCATGATCGGGCGGATCATACTAGTGGGCTTTGGTTTAAGCCGGATCCTAGTATTAGATTTGTTAGATTACTTTAGTCTCTTCGTATTCACATTCAGTCGGATTGCGGATGCAGGTATGTATATACAGGTGAAGGGTGTCCTTGTGATCCGTCACGAGTTTACTTTAGATGTTGTCGTATCTTTTTATTATTGCAAGCATTTGGATTAATGTTTGCAAATGGAAATTGTGAGCTCAAGGTTATGATGGAGTGCATTTAATGTGGCATGTGCAAGGGTAGTGACTCATGGTCTCTTTTTATGTGCATATGTCACATTATTGTTTGATTTGTGTGTTGATATGATATGAGGAGAGAGGGAGGGCAGCCACGAGAAGGGGTTAGCTCTTGTATTTTCATTCTTACACTTTCACTCTCTCATTATATCATACAACACAAGAAAAGAAAAGGTCTCTTCTTCTTCTTCTTCCTCTAGCTCACCACTTCCATTGATGGCCTCATCTTCAACCTCCATCCATGCTATGGATGCAAGAGACAAAGTGATGACACACATTCTCTATTTCATCTTGGACACGTCGGCTAGCGAACTTCGTGCCCGAGTTGCCTCGGATGAAGCGGGAGCCCGTAAAAAAGACTCGAAGATGTGGTGCCCTTTCCGACGAGGAGATCGAGAACGGAGATGCCGCGAGGAGCTTGGGATGGTGGCCAAAGACCGAAGGACACGGATCGATCGGTATATCTTTCCAACCCTTTCTCTAGTTGCTAGTTGTAGGTTGATGGTTCAATCCGGGTTTAAAGTCTGCGATAGCGCCGGTTTCTAGTTTAAGAAACGTTTCCGCATTTTTGCCTCGGACAGACGGCCGGGGCGCTACCGTAGACTTACAAATCTAACATCTACCTAAGCAACTAAAAGACTAAACTAAGAACCTAGTCGAAGGTGATAAGAAATCTATAACATTCCGAGTCGATATATCTAACAGTCGGCGATCCAGCCTCATATCATCACGTACGGTATAGTCTATCGTACGGCATCCTCGAGTCAAGATCGCGGATCATTCATCATATATATCTCGTACGGTAAAATCCATCGTACGACATCCTTAAATCGAGGGTACGGGTCAAATATCATAATATATCATATATAGATCAAAGTTCGTACGGTATCATCTGTCGTACAAGAACATAATCAAATGTACGGATCTAAGGTCACGTACAATCTATTATCTCATCAAATCACATGTTATCGCATGTTTTGTATACATCTCCCAATGATCTTTTTTATATATATCATATCGTATCATACACGATGTCCCAAGCTCAAAATCATATATCATAATCTCCTGTCATCATATCCAATCATATCGACTCAAATCCATCAACATATAATATCATTATCTCACATGTATATGTGTGTGTGTATCAACATACAAACACACACACACACACACACACACACACACACATATATGTTAGTTTTATATATGCCCTAGAGGCCATTGTTGTACATATGATGTATATTATAGTGAATGCTTGGATATATATAGAGAGGACTTTCTTGCTCGATATGATAGTATGCTATCTGGTTTTACTTTATCTTAACATGTTGACTTGTATTGGTTTACTGTCTTGCTCTCACATGTTGATAAAGCCCTTAGGATATGTACTTGACCACTAGGACTATGATGCAGATCATACTAGTGGGGCCAGGGTAGTCAACGAGTACATCCTATAACTGTTCCTAGTTGAGGGAGTATGGAGACAGGGCATCGATACTCCAGAGTAGACTAGCGTATACGCTTCTCGACCCATATGAAGGGCGATGGATGATCCCATATCCATTGGTGTTTGACATCAGAGAAGGTATACAGGTGCTCAGTGGAGACTGGGTACACTGGACGGACTCGCCGAGAACTCCTAGATGGTATTATACCTATCGTCAGATAGAAGTTCTCTGGTGACACTGGTACAGGTTAGTCTGTAGACCCGAGATCGTCATAAAGTCTTGTGTGATTCCCATTGTGCTTTGATTTCCACCTTACCACGTTCATGAGAACGTGCAAAACGGTGGCTTTTGGGTACAGTCCCGAATCATAGATGGTATTATACCAGGTATCATAAAATATACTGCTCCAAAAGAAATCAATCCCAAATATATATATGAATGTCGCGTGCGTCTGGTGCGCACGGAAATCGAAATCCACGAATGTGCCATACATGTGCACAGAAATAACATCTAAGCGCAATGGGTGTGCACGAAACACCTGTAAGAGGCAACGTGGTGCCTGACAGCAAAACCAGGTGCATCTGATATGCACGAAAAATCTCGATTTAGTGCATCTGGTGTGCACCTAAATCGCATCAAGTGCCTTAAATATGCGCAAAATCCAAATCAAGTGCACAATGTGTATGAAAACGAATATCGAATATCACAATTGAAATCAACGGTATACAACACACTTCAACCAAAATCCAAATCAGGTATACCGTGGTAAAAAATCTCACCATCCTGTGCATCGGCGTACACAAAAGCAAATCGAATAATAGAAGTGCATGAAAACTATGCCGAAAGCATAAGTCAAATCATATACATGCCCTAGGCATGAAATCACATATCATGAAACTCGGTCATCAAAACTCAATCATGAAATAAATCAACCAAAAATACTGAAATCCAAAGTGACGGATACGTGATAGTCAATCACAAAATCACAACTCATAAATATTGTCGTCGATATGTCCGTCCTTCAAAGTCGAGAAGGTGTCGGTGCATCCAATGCTAGCAGAGCAAGATATCTACTTGCCTCCTGATCATGGCCTGTCGCCTGGTGCCCTTAGGCTCTTGTCTCTCACTGCGAATTGCTAAGTACATAGCTCCTCGGCTCAACGGTCCAATATGGAAACGATAACGGAAGCAGTCCGCTCTGACACATCCTCTAAAGATCTCTGGTCAACTATCATGGTTACTCATAACATGTCTCGTCGACGATGCCGAACTCTGACCTACTGGGTGTGCACCATATGACTGCTCCTGGGTCCAGGTCTTCTCGTTTAGTATTTCCAGAAAGATCTTTTCGGGGCCTCTCCCAAATCTCGTTCCTGCCGAACTGCCCAGAAGTTATCATCTCTTACTAAATCTATGTCTGGTTCCGGAATGGCTGCATATTCATCATGACTCCTTCTGGAAGATATATTCATATACAACACCTCTGCATGTGTATCACATCCTTGATGTCGGCGGAGTGGAACGTCATCTCATCAAGATCTTGTACGAACCTCGTACTCCACTTTTCTCTAATGTCGACTGCTTCGGACTCGTTTCTTCGCGGCTGCATGGACTGCGCTCCAATGGCTATACTCGTATCTGGAATCTCCCAAGCAATGCATCTTATCACCTGATATCCGAATGAAGTCGAATCATCCGATCGATTTGTCAAAACCACATAATCCCCCAAGAGCTCAACATCTTGGGTACAGTTTAATAGTATCGAATATATGCCACAGCACCTATGGACCAACCGTAGAAGGGCAGACCCAAGCCTCACTAATGGCACCGCTAAACTGCCGCAAACCCTAAGGTTCACCGGCGTTCCATGGTCATTAAATAGAGTTAGGGTTTCATTCTTCTAGAGGGTCCGTAGAATTGCTTGCATTGTTTTTCGAATACTTTAAACTTGGAAAATGGGTTCCTGACATTCAATCGTCTCTATCGACTCTCAACGTATCAGCGTGACATCTCCTCTAGCTGGAATCAATCCATCTGATGACCTCGCATCAGGGTAGGCAATAAATCATATGTCCTAGTCTTTCATCTCTGGTGACTAGAAATCTCTTATCATATCTCGAAGTATAACTCGTGCGGCGTTAGATTCAAACATCTGGGGCGATATCTTTTCATTCGCCAAAATCACTGGCTCATTCGTCCGCATGCTGAACAGTGCCTCAATCATCAAAATAATATGTGCTCTGACGGTCATCTCAATCTGGCTTGCCTCTTGAAGTGGCCCAATCCTCTGGTGGTGATCTACACGTCCGAGAAATCTCGTAAAAGCGATCCATCAAACGCTCACGGCGCGAAAACACACTAAAACAACGCCTCTATGCAATCATATGCCATTGGAATCACGCTCTGGTCAGTCCTCGTCCATGACAAGCTCATGCTGACCGCAACTCTAGCCGTAGCTCTCCACACCCGTACCACCGTGATAACAAAACCATAAACTGGTACTGATGAGGCTAGATCATGGGAAGGAATATAATACTGTGCAAGGAAATGTACATCCTAAGGCTTCTTAAGCGAAGTAGCGTATCGTAAGTATGCCGCGGAACATACATACGGTACGTCACTCTACTCAAGCTACCTACTCCATCAACCAAGGGCCATCCTACACTCCGAAGGTAAAACCTAACGCTCTGACACCAACTTTGTCACGACTCGAAAAGTACGGAACAAGACCGGCACTTAAATTACGAATGTCTCGAAGCATACGTAATCTAAGTAATCCAAAACCCAGAATTAAAACCAAAAGAAACAGTAGAGTGAACGAAAAACCAATTTAAATCATGTAGTTTTAATCAACATAGGCCGAAATATGTATTTTTAAAATCCAAGTATTTTCTGAAAATTTCGGCAGAGTCTCCTTTGTAAATACTGGCCCCAAACGGGATACAACATGAATAGTATACGAAATCAATAAAAAGGCATCCCCAAGCGGGAGCTAGCTCTTTGTCAATCGACGGCCACAACCATGCAAGAAATATAATATACAACGCCAAGGGCGAGGATCAAAACTCAAAAGAAACTCAAAACAACATGAAAAACATAATAATACAACGCGCGACTCTAAGGTCGAAAGAATAACAGGTCTGGTTTTCTATCACTCTCAAATATACAATCTGGTTGATGGAGTTTCTAGATACAACTGAAATAATAATAAACAATGGTGGTCCTGATGCAAAGAACCCACCTACCAAAGCAATCACCCGGAAAGAACAGTGTGCCAGCAAAGCCGCAAAGAACCTGTACGGCAAAACCTGCATGGAACTGTGGCACAACGGGGGTGAGTTGCCAACTCGTGAGTAGAAAACATCTACGAGTAGAAATCGCATGCATAACGCTATCCTAGGTCATATCAGGTAATATACTCAATAAAAATCCTGGTCCAGCTATGAATAATGTAATACTGCATGCTCGTGTCAGTGCCTCAGATAGCAACATATCAGATATATGATGTATGAAAGCATTACGAATGGAAACAGAATTATCATGAGTGAGACAACTGTTTTCTTTAATCAATGAGATTTCTATATATATGTCAATCACGTATCATTAATGAATGCAACAGAGAAATCAGTGTCAAGCATCAACACAAAACATAAGTCACAGTATCTCAGTATCAAATCTCAATATCTCAAATCTCAAATCAAGCCTCAAATATCAATACCTCAGGCATCCGTATCATCTGCGGGATCGGCCCGCAGGCTACGGAAGAATGGATCAGCCCATATCATCAATCTCACGGCCACGAATGGTATCCTCCGGATATCCGCCGCGCAAGGTAAAATCACCGGTAGGCAGTCTTCCCCTGCCGGGCTCATCGTCTACTACTCGAACTTCTTGCCCCGGAGTACCATACCGGGTCCACCATGTACCCGCAGACAGTTCATCCAACTCCTCGAATCGGGTCTCGAAAACTATTTCAGAACCGAGAAAACATCATGGTGGACACTACTCATCATATCAAGGAAAACCCGCATTTTTTCTCTTTAAAATACATCACCAGTTATAAAACTTTCACAAGCGGTTTCCAAATCTAGAAAATCTCAAGACGGATCCGAAAACATTAAATCACCATGTCAATGAAAGTGAAAACCGACATAATGTCCATAATACTGTATAACCAATGAATATATGAATGCATCTAATATCATACAATAGTTAAACTAGCATACGAAAGCTATAACATATTGCAATATAAGCTATCAAGCTATGCCAATGAAATGGTATTTTCTAAAGTGTACATGACATGCCAATTACCGATGAAGATGTGTGTGAGCCGGCAAGCAAGTATATGTGGAGCATACGTATAATCGGTAATGGTGCTGGTGTCCTGACAGCATGGTTCATAATCACTAAGTACACAATAACCATGCAATGAGACAATAACAACATGATAAATGGAAATGAGTAGTAATTACAACAATAATATGTGGAACATGAATGGTAACGTAATAATAAGGAATCTACACTGCTACCCCTGTGTTGTACTGGTTTGCCGTTTGAAAAGGTACGAATCGTGGTGTTTTGAAAATAAGGGCTAAAGTGTTCTTAAGAAAATGTACGTCTTTTGAAATATCCGTAGTATCCCTTGACATGTCTTTAAAATCCTTACGATTCGTTAGTTTTGGAAATAGGTATGACTCGGGTCCAGTCTAACATCTTCTAGGTAAGCTACAGGTCTAACTAACAGCCAATTTAAAGGGGTATGGAAACCACCTATAACTGAGTCGATATATATATACATGTATAATAGTCAGTAATCCCGCCTCAATGATATCACGTACGATACAACATATCATATGACATCCTCGAATCAAGAGTGTGGATCTATCGTCAATATATAGCTTGTACAGTAAATCCGTCGTACGGCCACCCAAATATGGGTACGGGTCAAATGTCACATCTATCACACTAATCATCAGGTATCCTCTTATCAAATATCATGATCGGGGTACTGATCTACGTCTAGTACAATACTGATACCA
Source organism: Agapanthus africanus (assembly GCA_030015575.1). Classification (NCBI taxonomy): domain Eukaryota; kingdom Viridiplantae; phylum Streptophyta; class Magnoliopsida; order Asparagales; family Amaryllidaceae; genus Agapanthus; species Agapanthus africanus. The sequence continues at coordinate 378,144,771 of JASDDO010000014.1, read as the reverse complement.
TCTATGAAATGCATGCGTGTGTATGAAAACACCACGCCTAAAGAACCCGCTAAAATATCATGTCGTATCTCAAATATGAACCATATCACATCACCGATCTCATGGCCTCAAGCCCAATATTATCGACTAATCTCCAAATATCATACAATATCCTCAACATTCATGCATGTGTATATGAATGTATATATGCAGAGTCCCATACCCATGCGTATATACATATATACACATTCCCATATACGCACAAGAAAATGATATATGCAAGTGTATATGTGTGCGTGTATGCAAATCCTTACTCTAGGGTTTCGTGACTAAGAAATCCGCTAAAGTCCTTTCTTCAATTTTTGTTAATCCTAAACCCATAAGCTCCTAAGGCTTCTCTTACTAGGTGTTCATATCTCATAATAGCATATAAAAGTATATCGTTACCACATCACCTCATTCCTCATAACTTTGCGGGGGTGCTATACGCCATCCACCCGACTTCTCCCCGTAGATATAAATCTACTCACCTGATCATCGCTTGTCGATGCCCAAGTCGCCACGCGCTTGCTTGTCGTCTCGAAGTCCTCGTGAGGGTACCTACATATCATAACGCACCGTATCGCATAAAAATCCGACTCATGACCAAAACGACACACGAATCTCACATAGGTCAAAACCTATGGTTTGCTTTCACAAATCAACCCAAAAACCCTCGACATCGGCGTACAAACGCCGATTGATCGAGAAAAACACCAAACGTACCAATTATGGTTTCAAAACTCACCAACTGTATAAGAAATAAGGTTTAATTCATCAAAACCAAAAAATTAAACAAATCGTTTTATTTCCCAAAAACCTAGTTAGCACAAATTCCCATTTCGGTTCAAAACTTGATGTTTTAACCAATCTACATATTTTAACGATTCAAATAGCCAAAATGCTCATTAAATATCATAATTAGGTCATACAAATCGCTTTCATATTTTAATCTCATCAATTTGTATTAAAACAAAATTTCTAGTTTGCAAAGATATCAATTTTAACATTTTTAAAGCAAGATTCACAATTCAACAACTAGCCTAGGTTTTGCATAACCCTAAAGTGTTAAACTACACATTAAATTGCTAATGAGGTGATAAAAACCTTAACCATAATTTTAATCCCACATTCTAATTCAATTTCAAAAACCTAGTAAGCATGAAAATAGAAATTTGCGCAAATATCGCAGATTTGCGACAAAATGGTCACAACATCGCACAATCACCCAATCCACACTACTAGCTAGCTACAACACTCAAATACCAATTTACAATGCTTCAATTCCCATTTCCAAAATCAACCCCTTCTCTTGATTTTTCTAGAACAAGCAACAACAACTAATTTAACACTTTAAATTTCTAAATTAGCATATTTAGACTACAATTTAAACATTAGAGTAGAATTATACCTCCCAAGTTTGAAACCCTAGGTTGCTCTAGCCTCCAAAGATTCCATCTTTCACCTTGCTTTAAACCAATTTGGGTCTTAGAAGAGGTAGAATAGGGATTAGCTTGAATTTGTGAAGGATTTTTGTGGATTTTTTGTGGATTTTGAGGTGAATTTGAAGCAAAATGAGATGGGAATTTGGGGGGGGGGGGGAAATGGGGATGCTGCAGGGATGGTTTCGGCCAGGTGAGGGATGGGGGAGAGTGAGGGAGAATGGTGTAAAAAAAACCAAGTCAAAGCCCTCTCAATTTACCATAATACCCCCACCTACCTTAAAATATAATAAAACCTTTATTTTAACTCATTTCATCACATGAATAAGGACAAAATGGAGGGGGGAATGAGTGGGCTGCTGCCAGGTGGTGGGGCCATCCACAAGGAGGTGAGGGGGTGTGAGGGGGTGTACAAGAAAATTTCATGCAAAAAGAACCCCTCAAGTTACCAAATTGCAAGTTTTAATTTAATTTATTTAAATTTTTTGTTTCCTTTGATTATAACCAATTAGAACTTGAAATAAATTGCTAAAAATTTTATATTACTAACTAGATTTTAGTTTTCATGGTTCTATAGTTTGTAATTAGCCTATTCAAATTTGTATTTTTCGCTAATTTAATGTATTTTTAACAGCTTAAAATAATATTAAAATAATTAATTTCGGGAAAAAATTCAGAAAATTAGAAATTTTCCCAGTGGATCAATAAACACCAAATAATAGCAATTACATAGCTAGAATATGTATATTTAATTTTATATTAAAAGATATTTATATTTTGACTTTTTACGGAAAACCCCCTTATTTTACCGATTTTCCGAAATTTCACCGAAACGATTTTCAAAACGTTACAATCTTCCCCCTTAAAGAAATTCGGTCCCCGAATTTAAATTAAAAACTCCCCCAAATACTAAAACATTTCAGCAAAATAATCAAGTCGTCGGGGCTCCGAAATCATAAATACATAAAACATATATCGTAGCACAATGCATGCGCATGAAAAAGAGTGTATAGCTCAAAATCAAAACTCTGTCAAGTATCCCGCAATCATCGGAGTCATGGGAAAGACATCAATGTCCAAATCCAATACGAAAACCAATATGATATACATCAATACTATACATATAAACATCTGAAGGAAATGCATGCCAAAACCTTTTAAGTTGTGCGATGCGCATAACACTACATAGTGGCGGACGTCTATCGTAAGAAAATAACTATATATATATATATATATATATATATATATATATATATATATATATATATATATATATATATATATATCCTTTGTTTAATATGCACGTCCCGCCGTTTTGAAAACACTTTTAGAAGGGTTTCCCTTTTAAACAGTTTCGTGTCATCACTGACACGTAGGTAAATACTGAGACTATAGCTCCTCTTTGGAAATCACTTCGATAACTATCAATGCATGCAAAAATATACTCAGGTACTGTCCTCTGACTAGTCCAGCTCAGTACTAAACCAAATAGCAAGTATCATAAAATATACTGCTCCAAAAGAAATCAATCCCAAATATATATATAAATGCCACGTGTGTCTGGTGCGCACGGAAATCGAAATCCACGAATTTGCCATACATGTGCACAGAAATAACATCTAAGTGCAATGGGTGTGCACGAAACACCTGTCAGAGGCAACGTGGTGCCTGACAGCAAAACCAGGTGCATCTGATATGCACGAAAAATCTCGATTTAGTGCATCTGGTGTGCACCTAAATCGCATCAAGTGCCTTAAATATGCGCAAAATCCAAATCAAGTGCACAATGTGCATGAAAACTAATATCGAATATCACAATCGAAATCGACGGTATACAACACACTTCAATCAAAATCCCAATCAGGTATACCGTGGTATAAAATCTCACCATCCTGTACATCGGCGTGCACAAAAGCAAATCGAATACTAGAAGTGCATGAAAACTATGCCGAAAGCAAAAGTCAAATCATATACATGCCCTAGGCATGAAATCACATATCATGAAACTCGGTCGATCATGAAATAAATCACCCAAAAATACTGAAATCCAAAGTGACGGATACGTGATAGTCAATCACAAAATCACAACTCATAAATACTGTCGTCGATATGTCCGTCCTTCAAAGTCGAGAAGGTGTCGGTGCATCCAATGCTAGCAGAGAAAGATATCTACTTGCCTTCTGATCATGGCCTATCTCGTGGTGCCCTTAGGCTCTCGTCTCTCACTGTGAATTGCTAAGTACATAGCTCCTCGGCTCAACGGTCCAATATGGAAACGATAACGGAAGCAGTCCGCTCTGACACATCCTCTAAAGATCTCTGGTCAACTATTATGGTTACTCATAACATGTCTCGTCGACAATGTCGAACTCTGACCTACTGGGTGTGCACCATATGACTGCTCCTGGGTCCAGGTCTTCTCGTTTAGTATTTCCAGAAAGATCTTTTCGGTGCCTCTCCCAAATCTCGTTCCTGCCGAACTGCCCGGAAGTTATCATCTCTTACTAAATCTATGTCTGGTTCCGGAATGGCTGCATATTCATCATGACTCCTTCTGGAAGATATATTCATATACAACACCTCTGCATGTGTATCACATCCCTGATGTCGGTGGAGTGGAACGTCATCTCATCAAGATCTCGTACGAACCTCTTACTCTACTTTTCTCTAATGTCGACTGTTTCGGACTCGTTTCTTCGCGGCTGCATGGACTGCGCTCCAACGGCTATACTCATATCTGGAGTCTCCCAAGCAATGCATCTTATCACCTGATATCCGAATGAAGTCGAATCATCCGATCGATTTGTCAAAACCTCATAATCCCCCAAGAGCTCAACATCTTGGATACAGTTTAATAGTATCGAATATATGCCACAGCACCTATGGACCAACCGTAAAAGGGCAGACCCAAGCCTCACTAATGGCACCGCTAAACTACCGCAAACCCTAAGGTTCACCAGCGTTCCATGGTCATTAAATCGATTTAGGGTTTCATTCTTCTAGAGGGTCCGTAGAATTGCTTGCATTGTTTTTCGAATACTTTAAACTTGTAAAATGGGTTCCTGACATTCGATCGTCTCTATCGACTCTCAACGTATCAGCGTGACGTCTCCTCTCGCTGGAATCAATCCATCTGATGACCTCGCATCGGGGTAGGCAATAAATCATATGTCCTAGTCTTTCATCTCTGGTGACTAGCAATCTCCTATCATATCTCGAAGTATAACTCATGCGGCGTTAGCTTCAAACATCTGAGGCGATATCTTTTCATTCGCCAAAATCACTGGCTCATTCGTCTGCATGCTGATCAGTGCCTCAATCATCAAAATAATCTGTGCTCTTACGGTCGTCTCAATCTGGCTGGCCTCTTGAAGTCGCTCAATCCTCTGGTGCCGATCTGCACGTCCGAGAAATCTCGTAAAAGCGATCCATCAAACGCTTATAGCACGAAAACACACTAAAACAACGCCTCTATGCAATCATATGCCCCTGGAATCATGCTCTGGTCAGTCCTCGTCTATGACGAGCTCATGCTGACCGCAACTCTAGCCGTAGCTCTCCATGCCCGTACCACCGTGATAACAAAATCATAAACTGGTACTGATGAGGCTAGATCATGGGAAGGAATATAATACTGTGCGAGGAAATGTACATCCTAAGGCTTCTTAAGCGGAGTAGCGTATCGTAAGTATGCCGCGGATCATACGTACGGTACGTCACTCTACTCAAGCTACCTACTCTATCAACCAAGAGTCATCCTACACTACGAAGATAAAACCTAACGCTCTGATACCATCTTTGTCACGACCCGAAAAGTACGGAACATGACCGGTACTTAAATTACGAACGTCTCGAGGCGTACGTAATCTAAATAAGCCAAAACCCAGAATCAAAACCAAAAGAAACAGTAGAGTGAAGGAAAAACCAATTTAAAGCATGTAGTTTTAATCAACATAGGCCAAAGTATGTATTTTAAAATCCAAGTATTTTTTGAAAATTTCGGCAGAGTCTCCTTTGTAAATACTGGCCCCAAACGGGATACAACATGAATAGTATACGAAATCAATAAAAAGGCATCCCCAAGCGGGAGCTAGATCTTCGTCAATTGACGGACACAACTACGCAAGCAATATAATATACAACGCCAAGGGCGAGGATCAAAACTCAAAAGAAACTCAAAACAACATGAAAAACATAATAATACAACGCACGACTCTAAGGTCGAAAGAATAACAGGTCTGGTTTTCTATCTCTCTCAAATATACAATCTGATTGATAGAGTTTCTATATATAAATGAAATAATAATAAACAATGGTGGTCCTGATGCAAAGAACCCACCTGCCAAAGCAATCACCCGGAAAGAACAGTGTGCCAGCAAAGCCGCAAAGAACCTGTACGGCAAAACTTGCAAGGAACTGTGGCACAACGGGGTTGAGTTGTTAACTCGTGAGTAGAAACTTGCAAGGAACCCACCTGCCAACGATTCGTTAGTTTTGGAGATAGGTATGACTCGGGTCCAGTCTAACATCTTCTAGGTAAGCTACAGGTCTAACTAACAGCCAATCTAAAGGGGTATAGAAACCACCTACAACTGAGTCGATATATATATATACATGTATAATAGTCGGTGATCCCGCCTCAATGATATCACATACGATACAACATATCATATGACATCCTCGAATCAAGAGTGCGGATCTATCATCAATATATAGCTCGTACGGTAAATCCGTCGTACGGCCCACCAAATCTGGGTACGGGTCAAATGTCACATCTATCACATTAATCATCTGGTATCCTCTTATCAAATATCATGATCGGGGTACTGATCTACGTATAGTACAATACTGATACCATCTATGAAATGCATGCGTGTGTATGAAAACACCACGCCTAAAGAACCCGCTAAAATATCATATTGTATCTCAAATACGGACCATATCACATCACTGATCTCATGGCCTCAAGCCCAATCTCATCGACTCATCTCCAAATATCATACAATATCCTCAACATTCATGCATGTGTATATGAATGTATATATGCAGAGTCCCATACCCATGAGTATATACATATATACACATTCCCATATACGCACAGAAAATGATATATGCAAGTGTATATGTGTGCGTGTATGCAAATCCTTACTCTAGGGTTTCGTGACTAAGAAATCCGCTAAAGTCCTTTCTTCAATTTTTGTTAATCCTAAACCCATAAGCTCCTAAGGCTTCTCTTACTAGGTGTTCATATCTCATAATAGCATATAAAAGTATATCGTTACCACATCACCTCATTCCTCACAACTTTGCGGGGGTGCTATACGCCATCCACCCGACTTCTCCCCGTAGATATAAATCTACTCGCTTGATCTTCGCTTGCCGATGCCCAAGTCGCCACGCGCTTGCTTGTCGTCTCGAAGTCCTCGTGAAGGTACCTACGTATCATAACGCACCGTATCGCAAAAAAATCCAACTCATGACCAAAACGACACACGAATCTCACATAGGTCAAAACCTATGGTTTGCTTTCACAAATCAACCTAAAAACCCTCGACATCGGCGTACAAACGCCGATTGATCAACAAAAACACCAAACGTACCAATTATGGTTTCAAAAATCACCAACTGTATAAGAAATAGGGTTTAATTCATCAAAACCATAAAATTAAACAAATCGTTTTATTTCCCAAAAACCTAGTTAGCACAAATTCCCATTTCGGTTCAAAACTTGATGGCTTAACCAATCTACATATTTTAACGATTCAAATGGCCAAAATGCTCATTAAATATCATAATTAGGTCATACAAATCACTTTCATATTTTAATCTCATCAATCTGTATTAAAACAAAATTTCTAGTTTGCAAAGATATCAATTTTAACATTTTTAAAGCAAGATTCACAAATCAACAACTAGCCTAGGTTTTGCATAACCCTAAAGTGTTAAACTACACATTAAATTGCTAATGAGGTGATATAAACCCTAACCATAATTTTAATCCCATATTCTAATTCAATTTCAAAAACCTAGTAAGCATGAAAATAGAAATTTGCGCAAATATCGCGGATTTGCGACAAAATGGTCACAACATCGCACAATCACCCAATCCACACTACTAGCTAGCTACAACACTCAAATAACCCATTTACAATGCTTCAATTCCCATTTCCAAAATCAACCCCTTCTCTTGATTTTTCTAGAACAAGCAACAACAACTAATTTAACACTTTAAATTTCTAAATTAGCATATTTATACTACAATTTAAACATTAGAGTAGAATTATACCTCCCAAGTTTGAAACCCTAGGTTGCTCTAGCCTCCAAAGATGCCATCTTTCACCTTGCTTTAAACCAATTTGGGTATTAGAAGAGGTAGAGTAGGGATTAGCTTGAATTTGTGAAGGATTTTTGTGGAATTTTTGTGGGTTTTGAGGTGAATTTGAAGCAAAATGAGATGGGAATTTGGGGGGGAAATGGGGCAGCTGCAGGGATGGTTTCAGCCAGGTAAGGGATGGGGGAGAGTGAGGGAGAATGGTGTAAAAAAAAACCAAGTCAAAGCCCTCTCAATTTACCATAATACCCCCACCTACCTTAAAATATAATAAAACCTTTATTTTAACTCATTTCATCACATGAATAAAGACAAAATGGAGGGGGGGAGTGAGTGGGCTGCTGCCAAGTGGTGGGGCCGGCCACAAGGAGGTGAGGAGGTGTGAGGGGGTGTACAAGAAAATTTCATGCAAAAAGAACCCCTCAAGTTACCAAATTGCAAGTTTTAATTTAATTTATTTAAATTTTTAGTTTCCTTTGATTATATCAATTAGAACTTGAAATAAATTGCTAAAAATTTTATATTACTAACTAGATTTTAGTTGTCATAGTTCTATAGTTTGTAATTAGCCTATTCAAATTTGTATTTATCTCTAATTAATGTATTTTTAACAGCTTAAAATAATATTAAAATAATTAATTTCGGAAAAAAATTTAGAAAATTAGAAATTTTCCCAATAGCTCAATAAACACCAAATACTAGTAATTACATAGCTAGAATATATATATTTAATTTTATATTAAAAGATATTTATATTTTGACTTTTTACGGAAAACCCCCTTATTTTACCGATTTTCCTAAATTTCACCGAAACGGTTTTCAAAACGTTACAATATCCTCAAAATGATAAGGTCTGAAGCATGATAAGATGGCAAGGGTAAACATCTATACAAAGTGTAATACTAAGTGCTCGTGTCAGTACCTCAGGTAGCAACATATCATAAACATGAGGTGTGAACAATGTAATCATCTTGAAATCAGTATCAACTATATCATGAAGTCTATAAGTATATGGATATCATCCAACTATGTAATAAATGCATGTATGCATGTGGGTCTCGTCCACGCGTCAACCAATGACACAACAACATCATGCACGTAAATATCATAAAAGCATATGCATGAAAGTATGAGGATATAAATCAACGTGTGTCCCTCGCGACACATCAAAATCATGGAACCTGAGTGTTCAGCATCGACACTCGAAACATCATGAAACCCGTTGCCAACCATCGACACGTAAATCCTCATATCTCTCAGGCTCCGTCATTCCGGATCGGCCCATAACATCTCTCGACTCCGGTCTGTATCCTCCGGATAGCCGCCAGGTCCAACCAATCACCGGTAGGTACTAGCCACCGTGCCAGGCTCATCGTCTACTCCACGAAAAACATTTCTCCCGCCCTGGTGAACAATACCGGGTCCACCATGAACCCGCAAACGAATCATCCGCCTCCTCGAATCGGGTTTCACATATCACACGTCTCAGAACGGAGAAAACGCATGGTGGACGCACTGAAATATCATATCAAGAGAAGCCGGGTTTTTAAAACAGCACTTACTTTCTTTTGAAATAACCACGGTTCTCAAATTCAGAAATCTCATGAAAACGACACATCCCAATGCGTATAATCATAAAGCATGATGTATGTGACATATAACAGAAATGTAAGCATATCCGTATATCATGCAACATGGAACAGTAATATGCACATATCAAGGGAAAACCGCTCTTTTAAATGAATCCAGTTTTAAAATATATCTTGCGGTTCCCAAATCTCCAAAATCAAGCCAGAATCATCTATGTGTGTGCAAATATGTATGTATACAAGTATGGGTGTACAATATGTATGTACGCAAGTATGAGTGTACAATATGTATGTACGCAAGTATGAGTGTACAATATGTATGTACGCAAGTATGAGTGTACAATATGTATGTACGCGAATATGTCATGCAAGGAGTCATATCCTGATGCAACAATCCTACTGTGTAGTGACATGGCAATTATCGATGATGAAGTGTGTGAGCCGGCAAGCAGGTGTACGTGGAGCATACGCATCATCGGTAATGGTACTGGTGTCCTAACAGCATGGGTTTCAATATAACAATAAAACACAGTTAAGCATGCAACGCGGTGCGAATAACAAGGATATGCGGAAAAATGAATAATAAACGCAACAGTGAAGAATCTACATCAATATATATGAGTCATACAGTTTTGCCATTTGAAATAACACGAATCATGGTGTTTAGAAAATAAGGGATGCGGTGTTTTTAAGAAAAGATGCATCCTTTGAAAATATCCGTAGAATCCCTTGGCCTGGCCTGTCTTTGAAATACTCACGATTCATTATTTTTGAAATAGGTATGACTCGAGTCTAGTCTAACATCAATAAGTAAACTATAGGACTAAACTAACCGGCTAATCGAAAAGGAAAGGAAACCACTTAAATCTGAGTCGATACATATAAATATAATAGTCGGTGATCCCGCCTTAATAGTATCACATACAATATAATATGTAACATGACATCCTCGAGTCAAGAGTGCGGATCTATCATCAATATATAGCTCGTACGGTAAATCCATCGTACGGCATCCCAAATCTGGGTACGGGTCCAATATCACATTCATCTCATTATTCATCTGGTATCCATATCATCATATCCTGTATTAGGGGTACAGATCTAAGTCTAGTACAAACTGATACCATCTACATATATATGCGTGTATGAAAACACACGCCTAAAGGCCCGCTATAATCTCATGCCGTATCTCATAATACGAATCAAAACAAATCACCAATCTCATGGCATCATGCCTAAACTCATCGACTCATCTCTAAGTACCATGTACAATCCTCATCATCCTTGTATAGGTATAACGTATATATATACATAGTCCCATACCTATGTGTGTATATATATATACATATCCTCATATACGCACAAGTAAAACAAGTAAGCATGTGTGTGCGTGTGGGTGTAAGCCTTATTCTAGGGTCCGCGAGTAATACGCTAACAACGACACAATCATCCAATTTTACTAAAATTAACCATGACTCCCAAAGTCTATCTAGATAATCATAATCTCACGATAACATATAAATATATCCATATAATATATATACCATACACTACACTACGAACTGCGGGGGTGCTATACGCCATCCACCCGACTTCCCCCGTAGATATATCTACTTACATTGATCCTCGCTTGCTGGAGTCGATGACGCTACACTCTCCTCTTCGTCTTGAAATCACGTAGGGGTACCTACATATCACACATAGTATTGTAAACTGAAATCGCGAACGAAAACCAAAACGATACACGAAACATACATAGATTAAACCTATGGTCTAAACATACACGAATAACCAACAACTCTCGACGATTGACGTGTAAATGTGAATCGACCGAGATAAAACACAAATACCCAATTCCAATTCATTAAAACTGCAAAACGAATTCAGAAACTTTGGAAAACACCTCCAGATTTTACCCTAGCTGAAATTAGTCAAATTTGCATATGTAAAGGGTCAAATTTACAGACAATGGAGCCATGGACCCAATACGAAGCCCAAAGCTCCAGGTCTGGCCGCAAATTGCGGCCAGAAAGGTTATTTCTGCGGCCAAGTAGAGGGTGTAGGGGATGGGTCTTGGGATTATCATCTAGGTTGCCTGCTTATACCACAATGTTTGCTAAATAATTTTCCAGGTCCCCGAATGTTAGCAGATTACCAAAACTCATCACAATTTCCACAAAATACTAATATTGGGGATTTCAAAGTTTTCTAATTGGGGTTTAAGTCTCTGTTTTAGGTCCAAAATACAATCATTACAGGGGTTTAAGGTCACTATAAGCCTCAATTACACATCACAACTCAAGAATTCCTCAAACCCTAACTAGAAATTTCCAAACCTCACTAAACGACACTAAATCGGTTCTAATCAAACATGGGTGTAAAAGCAATGGAAATACTATGCTAATAGTTAAGAGAATACCTCATTTGGCAACTCAAGAAAATTCTTGAGTTGCCCCAACTTTCCAAAATCCTTGATTTCTTGGTCCAAAGTGTAGCTTGTGAGCTTGTGCACATTTTTTATGAAATGGAGATGGACTTTTGGTGTTGATTTGATGATGTTTTGAGGGATTGAAGTGGAGGGGGAGAGAGGAGGCAGCCATGGAGTGAGAGGGGAAAAGATGAAGAGGAAACAATAAAAGGGACACAATGGGAGCTTAGTCAAAGACCCATCACCTCTCTCTCTCTCCTTCTCTCTCTTGCCCATACCCCATTTTCTAATATTTTCCTTTTTTCTTTTATTTTGTTTTCTTTTTCTTTTCTCTTCTTTTAACTATAGAATCCTAAATGAAACCATGGTTACAAAAATGTAACAAATGTGAAAAAAAGACATGGTGCATGTAATGTGCACAAAACCGGATTAATACAAGATTAGCGATATTTAATCGCGATTCGCATTAGAAGTGAATATAATAAATCATAAAAATTCATAATTTGCTTAATTCATTTAAAAGACTCTCTTTTTAGTAATTTCTATAATTTTCCAAATATTTCCCAATTTATCGGTATTTAATTTTACCGAAATATTAAAATATTCATGATATTTATTATTTAATTATAAAAATTCCCAAAAATAATATTTTATTTTTCTGAAATGTTACACTTTCTAAAGGGTGATTTAGAGGAGTGCGTGTACATGACTCAGCCAGAGAGATTCGTAGATAGTGGGAGCAGCGGAAAGATGTGCAAGCTGCTTAAATCAATCTACGGGTTAAAGCAGGCATCGCGGAGTTAGAACATCTGCTTTGATGTGCTAGTCAAAGAGTTTGACTTCATCAAGAACGTAGATGAACCTTGTATCTACAAGAAAGTTGCAGAGAGTAAGGTTGTCTTCCTCATATTGTACGTGGATGACATACTCTTGATAGGAAATGATGTTCCTATGCTGCACTCGGTCAAGCTCTTCTTATCACATAGATTCTCAATTAAAGATCTAGGTGATGCCTCCTGCATTTTGGGAATTAAGATCTATAGAGATAGATCTAAATGGATACTAGGATTGTCCCAATTCAGGTATATTGACACCATACTAAAGAGGTTTAGTATGGAAGAATCCAAGCGTGGGAACCAACCCACGATCTCTGGACTCACTCTCTCCAAAGAGATGTCTCCTAAGTCTGATTTGGAGAGAGCTCGCATGTAAGGGATACCCTATGCTTCGGCAGTAGGCTCTATCATGTACGTAATGCTATGTACCAGACCCGATGTAGCATACTCACTAAATGTAGTGAGTAGGTATAAGCAGATCCAAGAGAGAGTCACTGGAGAGATGTGAAGAACATTCTCAAGTACTTGAGAAGGACTAAGGAGATGTTCTTGGTGTATGGTAACGGAGAACTTCAGGTGGAGTCCTTTACCGATTCAAGCGTCCAAAGTGATAAGGACGACTCTAAGTCGCACTCGGGATTTGTCTTCACCCTAAATGGAGGGGCGGTTTGTTGGAAGAGTTCCAAGTAAGAAACCGTGGCAGACTCGACGATGGAGGCTGAATACATCGCTGCTAACGATGCTGCCAAAGAGGCTGTCTGGATGAAGAAGTTCATCAGTGAACTTGGTGTGGTTCCATCCATTGAGCATCCAATACCTTTGTATTGTGATAACAATGGAGCTGTGACTTTGGCCAAGGAACCCAGGTCCTACCAGAATTCCAGACATATTCTGAGGCGGTATCACCTGATCCGGGAGATAGTTGATCGCCGCGATATCGAGGTCAGGAGAGTTGACACGAAGGACAACACTGTGGATCCACTCACAAAGACAATACCCCAGATACAATTTGAGAGACTTTTCGGGATGTTGGGTATGAGATACTACAACAGGTGGCCTTATTGCAAGTGGGAGACTGTTAGTTGTATATATGCCCTAGAGGCCATTGTTGTACATATGATGTATATTATAGTGGATGCTTGGATATATATAGAGAGGACTTTCTTGCTCGATATGATAGTATGCTATCTAGTTTCACTTTGTCTAAACATGTTGACTTATATTGGTTTACTGTCTTGCTCTCACATGTTGATAAAGCCCTTAGGATATGTACTCGACTACTAGGACTATGATGCAGATCATACTAGTGGGGCCAGGGTAGTCCAAGATTACATCCTATAACTGTTCCTAGTCGATGGTGTATCGAGGCAGGGCATCGATACACCATAGTAGACTAGCATATACGCATCTTGACCCATATGATGGGCGATGTATGATCCCATATCCATCGGTGCTTGACATCAAAGATGGTGTACGGGTGCTCAGTGGTAACTGGGTACACTGAACGGACTCGCCGAGAACTTCTAGATGGTATTATACCTATCGTCAAATAGCAGTTCTCTGGTGATACTGGTACAGGTTAGTCTGTAGACTTGAGATCGTCATAGAGTCTTGTGTGATTCCCACTGTGCTTTGATTTCCACCTTACCACGTTCAAGAGAACGTGAAAAATGGTGGCTTTTGGGTACAGTCTCGAATCACATGGAGGCAATGAGCGATAGGAGAGGTTTCGTCCCTCCTGGTATTGGGGGTTGGTGTTGCGCTGTGTTCGATTGGCTATAACTTGAAGTCCCTGGCCAGGGCTGTTATGGAGATTTACTGGTAAGAGTTATCAGTAGTTTCTCGACCTATTATGAGCCTCACATCGACACGACTTATCGGTTACTGGGGTCTGACGTTCACCACCCCTAGACTGGATATGCGACATATCAGACGAAGAGACCGGACTGTACGGGTAGTGTTACTGATTGGCTCGACGGGAGTTTTGACAGCTTCGCTGGTTTTCTTCTGATCGCTCAATACTCGGGTGGCCGTTACGTTTAGCTTACCGCTTGTGGCTTGTAGGTGTTTGATATGATCATCACCTACTGCCGGCGTATTGACGAGTCTTAGAGTCCCACATAAGAGTTTTCTAGCTCAGGCGAAACGACGTGGTGTGCATATGAGATATGCGCGGGGACCCGATTGAATGCGAGTATGTGATACCGTATATTAATTAGGCGTTTTTCTATTGGTCAGGTCGTATGTGATATGGCCGGTTTGTTAAATCAAGTGTTGATTTAACATTTGACTTTTAGTTTAATTCTTTATTTGAACCCTTTTCTTTGTTGAAGATGTATGCATGCATGTATGCACATGTTGATGTGCATGGACACATACATGCATACATGGATAGTTATCATGGTTGATGATACACTATATGGTGGCAATGCAAGACTCACATGGTAGTTAATATACATATATATTTATTTATTTTTGAGTTAAGTTTAAAGATAATTCACTCATAGTTAATGTTTATCTTGCTTTGACCATTCTTGACCTAACTTATAACCATGAGTTAATTCTCTTTTGTCTATTTAACTCAATGTAAAATATCTAGTTATTAATTAACCATGGTTTGAGGAGAGAAGGATTTAATATGATTATTTCTAAGTTTAGTTTTATTATTCATCACAAAAGCTTTTGAGCTTGAGCTTTGCTATCATCTTCTTCTTCCTACCTCTCTTGAGTTATCATTTGAGTGAGTTAGAGAAAAAGAAAGGGTTCTGATTAGAGAATACAAACCACCTCATCATTCTACACACATCCAGCCCATTTGTGTAGGGTGTTTGCTACACTTCTTCCATGGATCAAGTAAAGCAAGGAGGTTTGGGCAAAGGGACTTCGAGTGGATCATCATGGACAAGGAAGGTTGCTAGCGATCCGTTCCAAACTCTCAAAGGTCTAAGGAGTCACCAAAGAGAGACTACAAAGGTTGTAATCTCTACTCTTAGTGATAGATTGTTCTTTATATGTGATACAAAGCTTCTTACCCTAAATATTCTAGTTAAGATTCTTGGTTTGTTTGCTTTGCACCTCTCTAAATTTTAAAGTGGCATGAGTGATGCTACCAAACCCTAGACTAGGTGAAAGGGAAACCCAACAGTTTGTTTTGAAAATAGGTAAGAATCGAGTCTAATCTAACATCCACCTAAGAAACTAAAAGACTAAACTAAGAACCTAGTCGAAGGTGATAAGAAATTTATAACATTCCGATTCGATATATCTAACAGTCGGCGATCCAGCCTCATATCATCACGTACGGTATAGTCCATCGTACGGCATCCTCAAGTCAAGATCGCGGATCATTCATCATATATATCTCGTACGGTAAAATCCATCGTACGGCATCCTTAAATCGAGGGTATGGGTCAAATATCATAATATATCATATATAGATCATAGTTCGTACGGTATCATCTGTCGTACAAGATCATAATCAAATGTACGGATCTAAGGTCACGTACAATCTATTATCTCATCAAATCACATGTTATCGCATGTTTTGTATACATCTCCCAATGATCTTTTTTATATATATCATATCGTATCATACACGATGTCCCAAGCTCAAAATCATATATCATAATCTCTTGTCATTATATCCGATCATATCGACTCAAATCCATCAACATATAATATCATCATCTCACATGTATGTGTGTGTGTGTGTATCAACATACGCGCGCGCGCACGCCCGCACACACACACATATATATATCTTAGTTGTATATATGCCCTAGAGGTCATTGTTGTACATATGATGTATATTATAGTGGATGCTTGGATATATATAGAGAGGACTTTCTTGCTCGATATGATAGTATGCTATCTGGTTTTACTTTGTCTTAACATGTTGACTTGTATTGGTTTACTGTCTTGCTCTCACATGTTGATAAAGACTTTAGGATATGTACTTGACTACTAGGACTATGATGCAGATCATACTAGTGGGGCCAGGGTAGTCAACGAGTACATCCTATAACTGTTCCTAGTCGAGGGAGTATCGAGACAGGGCATCGATACTCCAGAGTAAACTAGCATATACGCTTCTCGACCTATATAATGGGCGATGGATGATCCCATATCCATTGGTGTTTGACACCAGAGAAGGTATACGGGTGCTCAGTGGAGACTGGGTACACTGGACGGACTCGCCGAGAACTCCTAGATGGTATTATACATATCGTCAGATAGCAATTCTCTGGTGACACTGGTACAGGTTAGTCTGTAGACCCGAGATCGTCATAGAGTCTTGTGCGATTCCTGTAGGGTTCCTAGGCACACTAGTGAAGGTTCATAAAGCATCAAACATGCCCGAATAAAATTCTACATGTGCCGAACAACCCAAAGACGGGATCTTTGCTAGATTATTAGGGTTTAGCATGCAAGATGATATCTTTAAAGCTAAGTGTGAGGGATTACAACCTTTGTAGTCCGCTCCTTCGCTTCACAAGCTCCGAGTAGAAGTCCTTTCGCCATGATCCACGATCTCCCGGACTCAAGAGAGGCTCCACGACTCGAACGATCCATACTAGCTTGAAGTGTTCCGAATCTCCGATGATCTACGTCGAAGTTGAAAAAACCCAAGCTTTCTCACTCTATAAAGATGAACACCCTAATCCCATGGGCTAGATGAGATGAGGATCAGGGAGTAGTATTTATGATTTCTTTTTATTCACTTTCTCATAAGAAATCATCACACAAGAATTAACTAGTAAGCATTTTCTTTTTGGAACTCAAGAGAGAAGAAGATGATAATGGAAAAGATAATCCTTTTGTGATGAATAGAAAAGAAATGTATATGATTGATTATAGAACCATGGTCAAGGATGATAGGCTAAGAGTTTGTAGAGAATAAACTAGGGTTAGGGTTTGGTTAGGTTAAGGATAAGTATCAACCATAATATCTTAACCAAGACAAAAGGAAAAGCTTCTAGAATGTGCAAGAAGAAGCTAACCCTAATCAAACCCTAAACCCATTTAATCATCCTTAAACATGTTTAATAATAAATCATATCATGTCACAATAATATATATCACATATATATATTATATATTTGCAACAAAAGAAAATAATACATTTAGCATATATCGCATATATATCAATGTATTGATCTAGTGAGAAAATGAAATAATAAAGTGAGCCAATATTAGATAATGTAATACAATATATCATATATATTATTATACATTAAATCATCGAATCAACACTTGATCCAACGATCCGGCTATATCGAATATAACCGGCTAATATATCATGTACCGATTCATCGAATCAACACTTGATCCAATGTCCCGATTCATTTCTAAATATCGCGAGAATATAATACGGTATCTCATATCGCATTATCCTCGGTCCTACACATATCACATATGTGCCTCTACTCTGTTTCACCTGAGCCAAGAAACCTCGGTGTAGGACTCTAAAGAATCGTCAATACGCCGGTAGCAGGTGATGATCATATCAAACACCCACAAGCTGTAAGCGGTCAGCTAAACATAACAGCCACCCAGGTATTGAGCGATCAGAAGATCAACAAGCTAGCATGTGCGTTCTCCTGTGAATCCAATCAGTAACACTCCCGTACAGTCCGGTCTGTTCGTCTGATATGTCGCATATCAAGTCTAGGGGTGGTAAACGTCAGACCCCAGTAACCGATAAGTCGTGTCGATGTATGGCTCATAACGGGTCGAGAAACTACTAGTAACACTTACCAGTAAATCTCTATATCAGCCCTGGCCAGGGACTTCCAGTTATAGTCAATCGAACACAGCACAACATCAACTCCCAATACCGGGAGAGACGAATCCCCTCCTATCGCTCATTGCCTCCATGTGATTCGGGACTGTACCCAAAAGCCACCGTTTTGCACGCCCTCTTGGACGTGGTAAGGTGGAAATCAAAGCACAGTGGGAATCACATAAGACACTATGACGATCTCGGGTCTACAGACTACCCTGTACCAGTGTCACCGGAGAACTGCCATCTGACGTGTGGTATATCACCATCTGGGAGTTCTCGGCAAGTCCGTCCAGTGTACCCAGTCTCCACTGAGCACCCGTACACCATCTCTGATGTCAAACACCGATGGATATGGGATCATCCATCGCCCATCATATGGGTCAAGATGCGTATACGCTAGTCTACTCTGGTGTATCGATGCACTGTCTCGATATACCCTCGACTAGGAACAGTTATAGGATGTACTCATCGACTATCATGGCCCCACTAGTATGATCTCATCATAGTCCCAGTAGTCGAGTACAGATCCTAAGGGCTTCATCAACATGTGAGAGTAAGACAGTAAACCATTACAAGTCAACATGTTAAGATAAAGAGAAACCAAATAGCATACTATCATGACGAGCAAGAAAGTCCTCTCTGTATATATCTAAGCATCCATCATAATATACATCATATGTACAACAATGGCCTCTAGGGTATATACATAACTAACAATCTCCCACTTGCACTAAGGCCAGCTGCTGTAGTATCTCATACCTAGCATCCCGAATAATCTCTCAAACTGTATCTGGGGAATGGCCTTCGTGAGTGGATCCGCAGTGTTGTCCTTCGTATCTACTCTCCTGACCTCGATCTCCCGGCGATCAACTATCTCCCTGATCAGGTGATACCGCCTCAGAATATGTCTGGACTTCTGATGGGATCAGGGTTCCTTGGCCAAAGCCACAGCTCCATTGTTATCGCAATACAGAGGTATTAGATGCTCAATGGATGGAACCACTCCAAGTTCACTAGTGAACTTCTTCATCCAGACAGCCTCTTTGGCAGCATCGTTGGCAGCGATGTATTCAGCCTCCATCGTCGAGTCTGCAACGGTATCCTGTTTGGAACTCTTCCAACATACCGCCCCTCCATTGAGGGTAAAGACAAATCCCGAGTGCGACTTAGAGTCGTCCTTATCACTCTGGAAGCTGGAATCGGTAAAGGACTCCACCCGGAGTTCTCCGTTACCATACACCAAGAACATGTCTCTAGTCCTTCGTAAGTACTTGAGAATGTTCTTCACAGCTGTCCAGTGTCTCTCTCCAGGATCTGCTTGATACCGACTCACTACACTTAGTGAGTATGCTACATCGGGTCTGGTACATAGCATCGCATACATGATAGAGCCTACTGCCGAAGCATAAGGTATCCCTTGCATGCGAGCTCTCTCCAAATCAGTCTTAGGAGACATCTCTTTGGAGAGAGTGAGTCCAGAGATCGTGGGCTGGTTCCCAGGCTTGGATTCTTCCATACTAAACCTCTTTAGGATGGTGTCAATGTACCTGGATTGGGACAATCCCAGTATCCGTTTGGATCTATCTCTATAGATCCTAATCCCCAATATGCATGAGGCATCACCTAGATCTTTCATTGAGAATCTTTGTGATAAGAAGAGCTTGACTGATTGCAGCATAGGAATATCATTTCCTATCAAGAGTATGTCATCCACGTACAATACGAGGAAGACAACCTTACTCTCTGCTACCTTCTTATAGATACAAGGTTCATCTATATTTTTGATGAAGTCAAACTCTTTGACTACTACATCAAAACAGATGTTCCAACTCCGCGATGCTTGCTTTAACCCATAAATGGATTTAAGCAATTTGCATACCTTTCCGCTGCTCCCACTATCTACGAAGCCCTCTGGCTGAGTCATGTACACGCTCTCTTCTAAATCACCGTTTAGAAAGGCGGTCTTAACATCCATTTGCCAGATTTCGTAGTCATGGTATGCAGCAATGGCAAGTAAGATCCGGATGGACTTAAGCATAGCCACTGGAGAAAAGGTTTCGTCATAATCCACACCTGGTCGTTGACGAAATCCCTTTGCTACAAGTCTAGCTTTGAAAGTCTCAACTTTTCCATCTACACCAAATTTCTTTTTAAAAATCCACTTGCTTCTAATGGGTTTTACCCCTTCAGGAGCATTTTCCAAAATCCATACTTTATTGGTGTACATGGATTCCATCTCAGATCGCATTGCATCCAGCCATTTCACAGAGTCATTACTCGTGATGGCCTGCTCGAAACTAGTCGGGTCATCATCTTCAATGATGCAATCCTCGCTTCCACCATCAATGAGAAAACCGTAGTATCTCTTAGGTGGATGAGAAACCCTGCTAGATCGGCGGAGAGGCTGGGGTTCGTCGGGTACTACTGAATCCTCTGGTTCTACCAAGTCTTCTGTTATAGTTTGTGTCGCTGGAACCTCTTCCAGTTCTACCTCAATGCCACTAATCTGTTTCAAAAGAAAACCTTTTTCTAAGAAAGTGGCATGTCGAGAAACAAACACCTTTTGTTCCTCGGGGTGGTAGAAGATATACCCTTGTGAATTTTTGGGATATCCTACAAACTTGCATAAGTCTGATCTTGCCTCGAGTTTGTCCGGATTTTGTCTTTTGACATAGGCTGGACAACCCCATATCTTAACATACTTAAGAGATGGTCTGTTCCCTTTCCATATCTCATATGGAGTGGTAGGCACTGATTTGGTAGGAACCATATTCAATAGGTGTATGGCTGTTTCAAGCGCATACCCCCAGAAGGAAATAGGTAACTCAGCTGTACTCATCATTGAACGCACCATATCTAATAGGGTGCGATTCCTTCGTTCCGATACACCGTTGTGCTGTGGTATATAAGGTGGAGTAAGCTGAGAGAGAATCCCATTCTCTTTTAGATAATCTTGGAACTCATTGCTCAAGTATTCTCCTCCTCGATCAGATCGAAGGATCTTAATACTTTTGCCCGTTTGGTTCTCTACTTCATGCTTATATTCTCTGAATTTCTCAAAAGCTTCAGACTTGTGTTTCAATAGGAACACATGCCCGTATCTAGAGAGATCGTCAGTGAATGTAATGAAGTAGGGAGAACCGTTCCTGGCATGCATAGACATGGGACCGCATACATCACTATGTATTAGTCCTAAGAGTTCAGTAACTCTTTCTCCGTGTCCACTAAACGGAGCTTTGGTCATTTTTCCTTTGAGACATGAATGGAAAGTATCATAAGATGATAATTCGAACGGATTCAAATATCCATCTTTATGTAACTTAGCCGGTCGTGTCGCATTGATATGACCAAGTCTACAATGCCATAAGAATGATTCGTTCATTTCTGAACTCTTCCTCTTGTGTGTGTTTTGTATATTGAGGACTGTATTTTGATTTAGAATGAATATGCCATTATGTAACGAGCCTGATGCAATCAACTTTTGATCTAGGAATATGTTCATAACATTATCCTTTACTACAAAATTATATCCTTCTTTAGTTAATAAAGAAACTGATATAATGTTGCACATCATGTTCGGTATATAATAGCACTCATTTGGAATCAGTGTATTACGACTTAGTAATACAAGGTGATATTCGCCAACTGCTTTGGCTGCAATACTTGCACCGTTCCCTACTTGAACGGAATGATCACCTTTTCCGAGTTCTCTACCTTTACGTAGCCCATGTAACTGTTTACATATGTGGGATCCTGATCCGGTATCTAATACCCAGGACGTAGGGTGAACTGAGAAACAGTTCTCAATAACTAACATACCCGAAGAAGATGCATCAACATGCATGTTCTTTTGGACGGCTTGAGAATCTAGATATTCTTCTATTCCCTGTTCAGTCTTATAACTCTTATAAGAAAGAACGGGTCCAACGTTCCCCTGCTCAGTATAATAAGCGGGTTCAGTCAATACATCCATATTATTATCTTGATTATGGCCTGACATGGTCGCTACCTGGAGAGAGAAAGAAGAAAACACTTTAGCGTATGCTCTTGCAAGATTAGATTGGTTATTATCTTATCTAATCAGGATGTCTCCCACTGTTTTTATCAAATCTACCTTCAAACCCTAAAAGGTAAGATTAGCCGGGATTAATTACACCCTACAATTTCGTCAATCTTTCATCCAGATCAGTGTCGGTACTTTGAGGGAGGTTCCCCGTGCTTTCACACGGACCTAATTAAAGTAAACCTCGTTTTCCCAGAGGCGTAACCCCGTTAACACTTTTCTAGACACATACTTGATCGACTAATTGTCCTGTGTAAAACTCTCCCAGGAGTAACTCTTACTTGCAGTGGGTATCGGGATCCAACTATCTCATAGAAGGTATGCAATCTCATTGCAAATTTCAACATTTGAAATTCCCGATAATATTTTACCCCTAATGTTCTATGACCTTGACGAATGCCAAACAACCCATAGTCCACTAGTCAAGTTCAACCCGTACATTTCTTGATTGAATTAAACCCACCCGCATGACCCTTGACGAATGCCAAACAACGCCGTACGAATACCCTAATCCAATCTGCATCATATGCATAAGCAGATAAATACTAGTTAGCTACCGTACACTACGCCTTGACGAATGCCAAACTACCATAGCACGAATACTAAGTAGTACTTATCTGAAATGACGGAGGGCTACGCAGGTTTTTCAGAAAACCCTGAGCGTAATGAACTTGATATCGTCGTAGAATCAAGTGTTTTTGAAAAGGAGTGTTTTTTAGGCTTTTCTTAGTTTCGCTAAAGGGGTCACTCCCAGTGAAGGGATCGACGGCCCTTTCCTCATCGAATAAGGTGCAGGATATATCATATATACCGCTGTGCAAAGCAAAACTTTAAAAGCAATCAAAAGACAAACCGAGTTTTGTAGCATCTGCCAGTTTCTCTAAATAGGTCACTCCCGGTGAAGGGATCTCGGCTCTTTCCCCATCAAATAAGGTGCAGGATATATCATATATATCACTGTGCAAAGCAAAAACTGTAGCTACCCTTTTTATAAAGTTTCGATTCTACAACATCTTTAGGTTTCTTTCCTTTTTATTAATCTCATTAATAAAATCCCATCAGCTTATGCTTCCTAAGCATCACAGATAAATACGACGTACACTTATGCCATCCGCATTCGCCTCGATGTCCCCTCGTGCACCGTTAGGTTAGGTAACTAACGACAAAGCAGGGCAGGGCTAGTGCGGGTGTAAAACATAAGTAACATCTATATAATATATCATATATACTATATACTGTAGCCATCAGAACATATCAAATGATCACATCACAGATATCGCAGCAGAAACATAGATATAATGTGGGATATACTAGGACGTCCGTATTTAGTATTTAGCCAACAATAGAAAATACGGATTCCACAGTCGCGATGAATAGCCAAGCCCACACCCTGGACCCCTACGAGAGCGGCAAGCGACCCTACCAATTCTGGAGTTTAGGAGACCCGGTCTCGACTCCTCGAGATGGCCTCCCACTGAACCCCATAACCCGGTCACCTGTGCTCCCCTCCTTGGGTCCATCCTAATGCGGAAAAGTAAATAATATACAACACTGGTGGCATCAACCTCAACCTGGAAGTGCCCCAAATAAAAGAATATTACATTACATTTGAATTTACATGAATGAAAATATAAAACTCTCATCTCACATAAAACCCCCGGCTATTCAATCGCGACAATCCTGCACATCATATCTCAGCAACACATAATATCACATATCATCAACGTAAGTAAGTATGCATACACCGATTGTCGTCGATGTATAGCAACGACAACCGGCAATACAACTACATACTACACTTACGGTCACAGAAAAGAAATTGTAAAACTACAATATTTGGAATCCACAATCACTTTAGACATCGTAAATCCGAAATATCACATACTTCGCATTTCATGCCTAACTCTATGAATTCCATATATTGTATCACATTCCAGATAAATAGATAGTATTAAACTTTTCGAACAGATAATCAAATACCCAAAATTTCCCAAAGTGCTCAACACTTGAGCGGAGTTCAAATAATCCCAGAATATGTCATAGTACCGGTGATCCAGCCGTAGAAGGGTCAAACCAACGCCTCACATGTGGCACGCCGTACTGCCCCAAACCCGAAGGTTCAAAAGGCAGTTCAAGACGGTCACATAATCGAGTTAAGGTTTGTTGTCTTCTAGAGGGTCCACCGCTTAACTTGTACAATTTTTCCGAAAGATTTAAACCCAATAAAAATTCAACACTTGAAAGTTCGCCATTCCGGGATAAAGTGGGTTAATGATATCCGTTCAAATAGTTTAACAGTTTCTAAATATCCGGAAATAAAAACGAATTTTAAATATTCCGATCGAATCTACTATTACAAAACAAACCCCAGAATATTCAACACTTGAGTCACTTTAAAAATACCCAAAAGTATCAACAATCACCTATGGATATTGTCATGAAGCCACGTGTCACAATTCCAAAAATCGGCCGCGGAACCGCCGCGGGAAGCAGGTTCCCGCCGCGGTTCCTCCGCAGTTTAGTGGAGTTTGTAAGTCGATGTAGTACACCCCAGTACTTATGGGGAGGCGGAATTTACAAAAACGATCAAGTTTAAACAACGAACATCGACTAACCGCTTGAATCGAAGCTAAACAAATAATAACCGAACACATAGCTATACTAAACTATAGTGTTAAGGGATTATACCTATCGAAACTAGTCCTTCGTCTTTGTGTCCTCCTTTGTTCTCCTCGACCTTCTCTAGGTAGTAGACGATCCACCCGAGAGCAAAACACCAAGCTACACCTCTAACTTGAGGTAACTAATCAACTTTGATTGCTAATCAAAGATGAAAGGATGAGATAGAGTGATGGTTATGGATGCTTAAGTCTAACTAAACCTTTGATCTCAACACATGAGGATTAAGGATTAGTATCTTGAAGATGAGAGCTTGAGGAGAGAGAATATGAGATAAGATTATAAGAGAAGAGAGAGAGTGTATCATAATATATTATGAAGCATTCTTATTTAAGAATAATGAATAAAAGAAATGAATAAGCATGCTTCATAAAATATCTAGTGGTGATTCATTAGCATGAGTCATTAAGCAATAAATGTGCATTAATGAAATGAATGAATCACCACAATGACTCACAACCTCATCCAAAGTAACCTCCTTAGTCACATCTTCTAGAAGCTTCTCGTACAATTACGAGAACGCCCCTCCGATCCGCAAAAATACGGAAAAACTTTAGACTGTAAAAATCCAATAACCGGATACCAGTAACTGGCTTAAACCAAAGCCGACTGGTAAAAACTGTCCGAAAGTCGTACGTGCGTAAACGTACGTATGCGTCCGAACCCTTTGTCGCAAAACCATGCAACCTCTATATCGTTTCGCCTGGAGTAGGAAACTCTCTGTGTGGGACTCTAGAGACTCGACTACTACGCTGGCAGTGGGTTTAACCACAGACCGCAAGCGGCACTAGCTGTACGTAACGGTCCCCAGGTAGTTGTCGATAAGAAGGCCGATGAGAAAACCCATCCGAACTCCTACTGAGTCTGATGTGACAATCTCCATACAGTCCGGTCCGTTCGTCCAAGACTATCGCATATCGGGCCTAGGGGGGCGGCAAGCGTCAGTCCCCTAATAGCGGTATAAGTCGTGTCGGAGTGAAGCCCATTACACCCTGAGAAACTACTGGAACCTACCAGCAAATCTCGCTTGCCCTGGCCAGGGACTTTGCGTAATGGCTCTCTGACACAGCACGATATCTACTCCCAATACCGGGAGGGACGAATCCTGTCTAACCGCCACTGCCTCCAAGTGCTCGGGACTGCACCCAACTGCTACCTGTTTGCACTACTCCTTTGAGCCGTGGTAGGGTAGCAATCTAAGAAACAGTGGGACACACTCGAGGCGAAGTAGCAGTGTCAAGTCTGCGGACTACGCTGTACTCATGTCACCTGGGAACTGTTCACTGACGACTGGTATCAATCCAACCAACAGTTCCCTGTGAGTCCTGTCCGGTGTACCCGTAACCTAACGAGCACCTGTATACTATCTCCAGTACGACATACTGACGGCTGTGGGACAGACCATCTCCCCAACTGGGATGAGAAGCGTACACACTAGTCTACTCCGGAGTATCGATGCTCTGTCTCGATAATCCAACGACCAGGGACCTGAATAAGGATGTGCTTGTAGACTACCCAGCCCCCACTAGTGTGACTGCCATCACAACGCTGGTAGACAAGCAAGATCCTAAGAGCTCTATCAATACGTACACTCACATATTAAGATAGAAAAACCAAGTAGCATACTACCATGTTTAGCAAGACTGTTATATACATGTGAATATCCCAAGCTTCCATTAAGTAATATACAAGCTAGTATGATACAGTAATGGCCTTCTAGGGCATAAACACTAACAATCTCCCACTTGCACTAGGGCCATGTACTGGCATATCGTAGACCAATGATCTCGAGCAGCCTCTCGAACTGAATCTGAGGAAGGGCCTTCGTGAATGGATCAGCAATGTTCTCTTCTGAAGCAACTCTCCGAACCTCGATCTCCTGACGATCAATGATCTCCCTGATCAGGTGATACCGCCTCAAGATGTGTCTGGACTTCTGATGGGACCTTGGTTCCTTCGCTAAAGCTATAGCTCCGTTGTTGTCGCAATACAGAGGTATTGGATCAACTATGGTAGGAACCACCTGAAGTTCTGTTAGGAACTTCTTCATCCAGACTGCTTCTTTTGCGGCATCGCAAGCAGCTATATACTCCGCTTCCATCGTCGAGTCAGCAACGGTGTCCTGCTTGGAGCTCTTCCAGCACACCGCCCCTCCATTGAGGGTAAAGACATAACCCGACATGGACTTGGAATCGTCCTTATCACTCTGGAAGCCGGAATCAGCAAAGGCCTCCAACCTGAGGTTTTTTCCGCCGTAAACCAAGAACATCTCCTTAGTCCTCCTCAGGTACTTGAGAATGTTCTTTACTGCTATCCAGTGTTTCTCCCCTGGGTCTGACTGATACCGGCTTACCACGCTTAGTGCGTAAGCTACATCTGGTCTGGTACACAACATCGCATACATTATAGAGCCTACCGCAGAAGCGTAGGGTATAATAGACATGCGTTCCCTTTCCAAATCAGTCTTGGGAGACATCTCTTTGGAGAGAGTGATTCCGTGACAAGCCGGTAGATTACCGCGCTTAGAATCTTCCATACTGAATCTTTTCAGTACAGTGTCGATATACCTGGACTGCGAAAGTCCCAACATCCTCTTGGATCTATCACGATAGATCCGGATCCCCAGAATGTAAGAGGCATCACCCAGGTCTTTCATGGAGAACCTGTATGACAAGAATCCTTTGATAGATTGTAGCATAGGAATGTCATTTCCTATCAATAGAATGTCATCCACGTACAAGACGAGGAATACGACACTTCTGGCCACGACTTTACTATATATGCACGGTTCATCTGGATTTTTGATAAAGTCATATTCTTTGACTGTCTCATCAAAACAGATGTTCCAACTCCGCGATGCCTGCTTTAGTCCATAAATAGACTTAAGCAGCTTGCATACTTTCCCGCTGCTCCCACTCTGATTGAAACCCTCTGGCTGATCCATATAGACGCTCTCTTCTAAATTTCCATTCAGAAAAGCCGTCTTTACGTCCATCTGCCAGATTTCATAATCATGGAAGGCAGCAATAGAAAGAAGGACCCGAATGGATTTGAGCATAGCCACTGGAGAAAAAGTTTCGTCATAGTCCAAACCAGGTCTTTGACGAAAACCCTTTGCAACAAGTCTAGCCTTATAGGTTTCCACCTGTCCATCTACACCAATCTTTTTCTTGAAGATCCATTTGCATCCTATGGGTTTTACCCCATCTGGAGCAAAGTCCAAAGTCCATACTTTGTTGGTGTACATGGACTCCATTTCGGTCCGCATTGCATCTAGCCATCATACCGAGTCGCCGCTCTGGATGGCCTGCTGGAAGTCAGTAGGTTCATCATCATCTATGATGCAATCCTCTCTATCCCCGTCTATGAGAAAACCGTAGTATCTCTCAGGTGGATGAGACAACCTACTACTCCTGCGGAGGGGTGCGGGAATGCTCTGTTCTTCTTGAACCTCTGGTTCTACCAAACTTTCAGTAGCAGCTTGTGGTTCTGGAATTTCTTCCAGTTCTATTTCGCTCCCATTTGTATCCTTTTCTAAAACTTGTTGTTCTAGAAAATGGGCATTACGAGAAACAAAAACCTTTTG
The DNA here is from genome assembly GCA_030015575.1 of Agapanthus africanus. Taxonomy (NCBI): domain Eukaryota; kingdom Viridiplantae; phylum Streptophyta; class Magnoliopsida; order Asparagales; family Amaryllidaceae; genus Agapanthus; species Agapanthus africanus. Next base: position 378,116,014 of record JASDDO010000014.1, on the reverse strand, counting down.
TTCCTCTGCGTAATAGAAGCAATATCCCTTGGAGTTCTTTGGATATCCTACAAGCTTACACAGTACTGATCGTGCCTCGAGCTTGTCCACATGCTGCTTTTTTACAAAAGCTGGACATCCCCAAATCCTTATATACTGAAGATAGGGTTTCTTCCCACTCCACATCTGATATGGTGTGGTAGGCACAGTTTTGGTTGGAACTCTGTTCAAAATATATGCCGCTGATTCTAGCGCATATCCCCAGAAAGATCGCGGTAACTCAGTATTACTCATCATGGATCGTACCATATCCAATAGGGTTCGATTCTGTCTCTCCGATACACCGTTGTGCTGTGGAGTGTATGGAGGAGTAAGCTGAGAGAGAATTCCTTTCTCTTTTAGGTAACCTAGGAACTCGGCACTTAAGTATTCTCCACCTCGATCAGATCTTAGTGTCTTAATACTTTTGCCTGTTTGGTTTTCCGCTTCACTCTTGAATTCCAGGAATTTCTCAAAGGCCTCTGATTTATGCTTCATTAAGAAAACATATCCATACCTAGAGAAATCATCTGTAAAAGTAATGAAGTAGGAATAACCACCTCTCGCATGTGTAGACATTGGACCACATACATCACTGTGTATGAGTCCTAAGAGCTCGCTCGCTCTTACTCCTTGTCCAGTAAATGGAGTCTTTGTCATCTTTCCTTTGAGACAGGATTGACAAGTGTCATAGGTTTGATATTCGAACGTGTCCAAATATCCTTCTCTATGCAACTTAGTCAACCTTCTCTCATTGATGTGACCCAGTCTACAATGCCATAAGAAAGCTTTATTTAAATCTGGAGACTTTCTTTTTAGTGTGTTCTGGACATTGAAAATTTGGAGTTGGTTTAACACATATATGCCGTTATTTAGAGTACCGGACCCAATCAAACCATGATTAAGGTGGATGTTGACAACATCTCTTACAAACGTGAAATCATAACCTTTATTTGATAACAAGGAAACTGATATGATATTACACGTTAAGCTGGGTACAAAATAACAGTTATGTAAAACCAAAATGTGTCCACTCGTCAATCCTAGGTGATAATCCCCGACGGACGCAGCTCCCACGCTAGCTCCGTTAGCAACCCTGAGGATCATATCACCTTCCTTCAGCACTCTACGGTTTCTCAGTGCCTGCAATGAATTGCAAATATGAGATCCTGATCCGGTATCCAATACCCAGGAAGCAGAGTTGATTGACAGACAATTCTCAATTACAAACACACCTGAAGTCGAAGCCACAGCTTTCTTCGGTTCCTGGTTCTTGGCGTTCCACGCCTTGCAATCCTTCTTCCAGTGCCCTTTCCTGTGACAATGGAAGCACTCATCTAGGCCAACTACCGGTGCTGTAAACTTTTTCTTTCCCTTCTTTCCCACCTTACTAACACATCCTCTAGGTCTGGGTGCGGCCTTCTTCTTCCTTCCTTTGGCCCTAGCCTTGGACCCGGAAGAAGATGAACCGCCAACAAACATAGCGGGTGTTTCCCTTGCCTTCTGCAAGGTGCCCTCTGCACTCTTTAACATGTTCAGGAGTTCCGCAAGTTCAACTTCTTTTCCTTGAAGATTGAAGTTGAGGATAAACTGGGCGTAGGTGGGAGGAAGGGACTGGAGAACAAGGTCTGTATAGAGCTCATTATCCAAAGTCGTCCCAAGGTCTGCGAGCTCTTCTATGTAGCCAATCATCTGTAGGACATGTTCACCTACCGATGACCCGACAGCCAACCTCGCTCGAAACAATTTCTTAGAGGTCTCGTATCTTGCTATACGAGATTGCTCTCCATAAAGTTCCTTTGTATGGAGAAATATGCCATCTAGGGACATATCCTCGTGCCTCCTCTGATGTTCATTGTTCATCGAGGCAAGCACGATGCACTTGGCTCTCGCGCAATCTAAATCCCAGGTTTTGCGGATTTCCTTATCCGCATTGCTGGATTTGGGACCAAGGACAGCAGGTGCTGTAGCGGTGAGGACGTACCCCAGTTTGTCATAGGTCAAAGCCATCTTGACATTCCGCAGCCAATCTTTATAGTTTGGCCCCGTCAGTATATTTTTCTCTAAAAGTAACTTAAGTCCAGTCATTTTCAGGGTCGCTGCAATTAGGAGAGAGAGAAGAAAACTCTTTAGCATGATGCTCTTGCAAGTTTAGAGTGGTTTTTAGTTTATCTAAACTGGATGGCTCCCACTGTTTCTCGAATCCTTCCTCAAACCATAAAAGAAGAATTAGCCAAGACTATTCTCACCGTACAATACTTGCTTAACCGTTCAGCCAGGCCGGTGTCGATACTTCGAGGGAGGTTTTCCAACGCTTTCGCGAAGTTCCTTAATTAAATAACCTCTTTTCTCTGGGGGCGTAACCCCGCTGACACTTTTCTGGACACCTACTAGGTTTATAGCATTGATCGTTAAGCGACGAATATCCTGATAAGTAGCATATACTCACAGTAGGATCGGGATCCAAATATCATCGTATGATAATGTTGAAGGAATCCTACCAACATTCATCAAACTCCAAATGGTATGCATCTCTTTGCAAATTTCAGTTTCTTTAGAAATTCCCGATATGGATTTTTGCCCCATGCTCTTATGACCTTGGCGTTGGTCAAAATGTCATAAGTCACATGTCAAGTTCTACCCATCATTATCTTGTTAATTTGAACCCATTCGTATATATCCCTGATGTTGGCCAAATGATAATACGACTGTCCCAAATCAACTCATCTATCTATGCAACAAATGAATACCCAGCAGCTACCAAACACTATGCCATGACGTTGGCCAAAACTGCATAGCTTGAATACTACTGAATACCCAAATGAAATGACGGAGGGCTACGACTGGTTTTGGCGAAACCGTGAACGTAGTGAACTTGATATAACCGAAGGAACCTGATAGCTTTTAAAAGGAGTGGTTAAATCTCCGCATTTAAAAATATCTGTTTTTTAAAAATAACCGAGTGGTTTCTTTTTAAATTGTTCCAACGATTAAAACTTTGGTTTGTTTTACTTTGCATTATAGATAATGCGTCCCATCATTAACCTATCATTGCAGAAAACAACGAAAATACAACGTCCTCTTATGCCATCCGCATTCGCCACGGGGTCCCGTCATCACCCGTTAGGTTACTTAACTAACGACAGAGCGGGGGCTGGGCTAGCGCGGGTGTAAAACATAAGTGGCGTCTAAATAGCTATCATAAATATAGATATTTTACATTCGTCTGACGCAATGATATTCATTCCAGAACACAGATAAACAATATTGGATTTGCAAGCAATCTGTATTTCTTTTGAGCCTGCAAGAAAAGACAGATTACACAGTTGTGATGAATAGCCGTTACCCCACCCTCGACCCCTACGGGTACGGCAAACTACCCACCCGGCAGTCTGTGTACCCCATCTTGGGTCAGTCCTAGGAGCAAAAACAGTAAAATGAAATAATACAACGGTGGCTACAACCGCAACCTGGAAGTGCCCCGCGAAAATAATATTACAACAAATTACATTTACAACAAATGAATTAATCAATAACCCATTGCGAACCCCGGCTATACACCACAACAGTCCAATACAGTTTATATGCACAAACAGATATAACCATTTCAGAAATGTGCAACCCCCTGCCAACCGACATACTAGCAGTTAGGGGAGGTTTACGAACATATTAAACAATCACAGATATAATCCAATATGCAAATACTGTACAATTCGATCGAATAAACAACATCAATATTGCTCCAAAATCTGCTCTGTTAAACAGTAACCTGAGCAATAATTAAATATTCCAGAAAACCCAAAACACCACAGGGGACCCACCCAAAAAAAACGAGTTCCTGACTCGTCAACTCGGCCGCGGTTGCGCGGCGGATCGGTGGGATCCGCCGCCCTTCCGCGGCACTTTAGACGAATCAGAAGCCCAAATTTTTTGGGTGTTCTACTGTGGTCATGTCAAGCTCTCTGAACATACCTGAAAAATTTTCTGACTTCATTTTAACTTCGACAGAAACTTGACAGAATTAGGGTTTTGCGGCTTTGTTTTTCCGTTCGAAATTCGTACAAATTTGCAATTAAGTTATTTATTGTTTAGCGGGGCTCTGATACCACTGTAAGTCGATGTAGTACACCCCAGTACTTATGGGGAGGCGGAATTTACAAAAACGATCAAGTTTAAACAACGAACATCGACTAACCGCTTGAATCGAAGCTAAACAAATAATAACCGAACACATAGCTATACTAAACTATAGTGTTAAGGGATTATACCTATCGAAACTAGTCCTTCGTCTTTGTGTCCTCCTTTGTTCTCCTCGACCTTCTCTAGGTAGTAGACGATCCACCCGAGAGCAAAACACCAAGCTACACCTCTAACTTGAGGTAACTAATCAACTTTGATTGCTAATCAAAGATGAAAGGATGAGATAGAGTGATGGTTATGGATGCTTAAGTCTAACTAAACCTTTGATCTCAACACATGAGGATTAAGGATTAGTATCTTGAAGATGAGAGCTTGAGGAGAGAGAATATGGGATAAGATTATAAGAGAAGAGAGAGAGTGTATCATAATATATTATGAAGCATTCTTATTTAAGAATAATGAATAAAAGAAATGAATAAGCATGCTTCATAAAATATCTAGTGGTGATTCATTAGCATGAGTCATTAAGCAATAAATGTGCATTAATGAAATGAATGAATCACCACAATGACTCACAACCTCATCCAAAGTAACCTCCTTAGTCACATCTTCTAGAAGCTTCTCGTACAATTACGAGAACGCCCCTCCGATCCGCAAAAATACGGAAAAACTTTAGACTGTAAAAATCCAATAACCGGATACCAGTAACTGGCTTAAACCAAAGCCGACTGGTAAAAACTGTCCGAAAGTCGTACGTGCGTAAACGCACGTATGCGTCCGAACCCTTTGTCGCAAAACCATGCAACCTCTATATCGTTTCGCCTGGAGTAGGAAACTCTCTGTGTGGGACTCTAGAGACTCGACTACTACGCTGGCAGTGGGTTTAACCACAGACCGCAAGCGGCACTAGCTGTACGTAACGGTCCCCAGGTAGTTGTCGATAAGAAGGCCGATGAGAAAACCCATCCGAACTCCTACTGAGTCTGATGTGACAATCTCCATACAGTCCGGTCCGTTCGTCCAAGACTATCGCATATCGGGCCTAGGGGGGCGGCAAGCGTCAGTCCCCTAATAGCGGTATAAGTCGTGTCGAAGTGAAGCCCATTACACCCTGAGAAACTACTGGAACCTACCAGCAAATCTCGCTTGCCCTGGCCAGGGACTTTGCGTAATGGCTCTCTGACACAGCACGATATCTACTCCCAATACCGGGAGGGACGAATCCTGTCTAACCGCCACTGCCTCCAAGTGCTCGGGACTGCACCCAACTGCTACCTGTTTGCACTACTCCTTTGAGCCATGGTAGGGTAGCAATCTAAGAAATAGTGGGACACACTCGAGGCGAAGTAGCAGTGTCAAGTCTGCGGACTACGCTGTACTCATGTCACCTGGGAACTGTTCACTGACGACTGGTATCAAACCAACCAACAGTTCCCTGTGAGTCCTGTCCGGTGTACCCGTAACCTAACGAGCACCTGTATACTATCTCCAGTACGACGTACTGACGGCTGTGGGACAGACCATCTCCCCAACTGGGATTAGAAGCGTACACACTAGTCTACTCCGGAGTATCGATGCTCTGTCTCGATAATCCAACGACCAGGGACCTGAATAAGGATGTGCTTGTAGACTACTCAGCCCCCACTAGTGTGACTGCCATCACAACGCTGGTAGACAAGCAAGATCCTAAGAGCTCTATCAATACGTACACTCACATATTAAGATAGAAAAACCAAGTAGCATACTACCATGTTTAGCAAGACTGTTATATACATGTGAATATCCCAAGCTTCCATTAAGTAATATACAAGCTAGTATGATACAGTAATGGCCTTCTAGGGCATAAACACTAACAAAGTTGTGGGCCCGTGTTTCATGGTAATTCTTAGAATTCCCTGCTGATTTTTTTACGTATTTTTAATTCAGAAAAATCCCAGATTTTGAAAAATTTCCAGAGAGGGGGTTGTTTTCGTCGGTTCGGGTTCGATCGGGGTTTTAACTTCGTTAACACATCGCCTAATGGTCTAGCTAGGCTCTGATACCACTTTAGGGTTCCTAGGCACACTAGTGAAGGATCATAAAGCATCAAACATGCCCGAATAAAATTCTACATGTGCCGAACAACCCAAAGACGGGATCTTTGCTAGATTTTTAGGGTTTAGCATGCAAGATGATATCTTTAAAGCTAAGTGTGAGGGATTAAAACCTTTGTAGTCCGCTCCTTCGCTTCACAAGCTCCGAGTAGAAGTCCCTTCGCCGCGATCCACGATCTCCCGGACTCAAGAGAGGCTCCACGACTCGAACGATCCATGCTAGCTTGAAGTGTTCCGAATCTCCGATGATCTACGTCGAAGTTGCAAAAACCCAAGCTTTCTCACTCTATAAAGATGAACACCCTAATCCCATGGGCTAGATGAGATGAAGATGAGGGAGTAGTATTTATGCTTTCTTTTTATTCACTTTCTCACAAGAAATCATCACACAAGAATTAACTAGTAAGCATTTTCTTTTTGGAACTCAAGAGAGAAGAAGATGATAATGGAAAAGATAATCCTTTTGTGATGAATAGAAAAGAAATGTATATGATTGATTATAGAACCATGGTCAAGGATGATAGGCTAAGAGTTTGTAGAGAATAAACTAGGGTTAGGGTTTGGTTAGGTTAAGGATAAGTATCAACCATAATATCTTAACCAAGACAAAAGAAAAAGCTTCTAGAATGTGCAAGAAGAAGATAACCCTAATCAAACCCTAAACCCATTTAATCATCCTTAAACATGTTTAATAATAAATCATATCATGTCACAATAATATATATCACATATATATATTATATATTTGCAACAAAAGAAAATAATACATTTAACATATATCGCATATATATCAATGTATTAATCCAGTGAGAAAATGAAATAATAAAGTGAGCCAATATTAGATAATGTAATACAATATATCATATATATTATTATACATTAAATCATCGAATCAACACTTGATCCAACGATCCGGCTATATCGAATATAACCGGCTAATATATCATGTACCGATTCATCGAATCAACACTTGATCCAATGTCCCGATTCATTTCTAAATATCGCGAGAATATAATACGGTATCTCATATCGCATTATCCTCGGTCCTGCACATATCACATATGTGCCTCTACTCCGTTTCGCCTGAGCCAAGAAACCTCTGTGTAGGACTCTAAAGAATCGTCAATACGCCGGTAGCAGGTGATGATCATATCAAACACCCACAAGCTGCAAGCGGTCAGCTAAACATAACAGCCACCCAGGTATTGAGCGATCAGAAGATCAACAAGCTAGCCTGTGCGTTCTCCTGTGAATCCAATCAGTAACACTCCCGTACAGTCCGGTCTGTTCGTCTGATATGTCGCATATCAAGTCTAGGGGTGGTAAAAGTCAGACACCAGTAACCGATAAGTCGTGTCGATGTATGTCTCATAACGGGTCGAGAAACTACTAGTAACACTTACCAGTAAATCTCTATATTAGCCCTAGCCAGGGACTTCCAGTTATAGACAATCGAACACAGCACAACATCAACTCCCTATACCGGGAGAGACGAATCCCCTCCTATCGCTCATTGCCTCCATGTGATTCGGGACTGTACCCAAAAGCCACCGTTTTGCATGCCCTCTTGGACGTGGTAAGGTGGAAATCAAAGCACAGTGGGAATCACACAAGACACTATGACGATCTCGGGTCTACAGACTACCCTGTACCAGTGTCACCGGAGAACTGCCATCTAACGTGTGGTATATCACCATCTGGGAGTTCTCGGCGAGTCCGTCCAGTGTACCCAGTCTCCACTGAGCACCCGTACACCATCTCTGGTGTCAAACACCGATGGATATGGGATCATCCATCGCCCATCATATGGGTCAAGATGCGTATACGCTAGTCTACTCTGGTGTATCGATGCCCTGTCTCGATATACCCTCGACTAGGAACAGTTATAGGATGTACTCATCGAATATCATGGCCCCACTAGTATGATCTCATCATAGTCCCAGTAGTCGAGTACAGATCCTAAGGGCTTCATCAACATGTGAGAGTAAGACAGTAAACCATTACAAGTCAACATGTTAAGATAAAGAGAAACCAAATAGCATACTATCATGACGAGCAAGAAAGTCCTCTCTGTATATATCTAAGCATCCATTATAATATACATCATATGTACAACAATGGCCTCTAGGGCATATACATAACTAACAATTCCCACTGTGCTTTGATTTCCACCTTACCACGTTCATGAGAACGTGCAAAACAGTGGCTTTTGGGTACAGTCCCGAATCACATGGAGGCAATGAGCGATGGGAGGGGTTTCGTCTCTCCCGGTATTGGGGGCTGATGTTGCGCTGTGTTCGATTGGCTGTAACTGGAAGTCCCTGGCCAGGGCTGATATGGAGTGCTACTGGTAAGTGTTATCGGTAGTTTGAGCCTCACATCGACACGACTTATCGGTTACTGGGGTCTGACGTTTACCACCCTTAGACTGGATATGCGACATATTAGACGAAGAGACCAGACTGTACGGTAGTGTTACTGATTGAATTTACAGGAGTGTGTGCAGGCTTGCTTGTTGATCTTCTGATCGCTCAATACATGGGTGGCTGTTACGTTTAGCTGACCGCTTGCAACTTGTGGGTGTTGGAGATAGTGCCCTCATAGTCAATTATTGGATCGCAGGTACGTGATTGCAATGATTGCGGAGGACCTATCCCGGTAGCACAGTCTTACTCGAGATGATAGTATGCTATCTGGTTTGCCTTTATCAGTCGTGTACATGTTCAGGTGACTGATTGCATGTTACACTTTGATAGAGCCCTTAGGATCTTGCTTTACTACCAACAGTATGATGGCGATCATATACGTGAGAGTTGGGTAGTTTATATGCATATCCTTAATTATGGTCCCTAGTCGTGGGAGTTTCGAGACAGGGCATCGATACTCCGGAGTAGACTAGTGTGTACAGTCGAGACCCCGACGAGGGGCGGTGGCCGGTCTCACAAGCCACTGGTGTCAGTTGGATCACCTAAGATGTATACAGGTGCTCATTGGGTTATGAGTACACCGGACAGGACTCGCCGGGAATCTGCTAGTTAGTATTATATCTACCGTCAGATAGCAGTTCCCTGGTGACATGTGTACAGGTTAGTTCATCGATCTGAGGTCGTCATTTGTCTCGTGTGAGTTCCCACTGTGCTTTGATTTCTACCCTACCACGGCTCAAAGGAGTCGTGGAAACAGGTAGCTTTTGGGTACAGTCCCGAGCCATATGGAGGCACGTGAGCGGATCGGCAGGGGATTCATCTCTCCCGGTATTGGGGGCGAGGTCGTGCTGTGTCTAGGAGAGCCATTACACAAATCCATGGCCATGGTAGGAGATTTACTGGTAGGTACTCCAGTAGTATCTCAGGGTGTATTGAGGCTTCACTCCGACATGACTTATACTGCTATTGGGGGTCTGACGTTACTAGCCCCCTAGGCAGATATGCGATACTCATTGACGAACGGACCGGACTGTATATACATTGTCACTGTTAGGCTCAGTAGGGTTTTCGGAGGAGTTCGCTCATCGGTCTCCCTTGAGTTCGCTCCTCGGCCACCCTTGAGGTCAGTCCATGGGCAGCCGTTACGCATAGCTAGTGCCGCTGACGGTTTGTGGTTAAACCCACTGCCAGGGTGCTGACGAGTCATTAGAGTCCCCCACAGACAGTTTCCCAAGTTCGGGCGAAACGTTGTAGAGGCCGTATGGTTTTATGGCAGGGTTCGGAAAATGCACGTGCGTTTACGCACGTGTCGATTTTCGGACAGGTGATACTGGTCGGCTTTGGTTTAAGCCGGATCCGAGTATTATATTGAGTAGGTATAATATCTTTGTCTCAGTTGCATTTATATTCGGTCGTAATATAAATGCGGGTATATTTATACAGTTTCGGGGTTATCCTGAAAGTCGTTTCAGGATCACTTTTGGAAGTTGCCAGTTTCCAGTTTTCTATCAGCCGTCTTTTAACATTCTGTTAAAGACGGATTTATCTTTTCTTCAGTTGGGGTGAGTCATCATTCTAGAAGCTTCTAGAAGTGATGATGAGGCTTGGTGAGTCATTAAGGATAAGGTGACTAGGTTTAATGTGATTGGTTCCTTTTTATGACTCATGCTTTGAAATTGATGGTTTTGTTTTGCTTAAGATCTTTTATCACGATATTTGTGATATGGTCACCTCCCCCTCTCCTACGATCACCCCCTCTCTCTTTAAAAGAGGCCGGCCCCCTCCTCTCTCTCTCTTATGGTTGTTGATTTCATCGGTTAGAAAAGATATGATAATTTTGGGGTGTATGGAATTCACAGTTCATTTCATTCCATCACCCGATTTCCACGGCAACTTCATTAACCGATCGTCCACGGACTTGGACGAAGTGAGACAAAGTCATCTACTCATTCTCTACATCATTCTTGGTCGTCTCTTTTAGCAAACTTGACGATCGAGTTACCTCGAGTCAGAGGCGGGAGCCCGTTTAAAGAACCGATCATGTGGTGCCACCTCGACGAGGAGATCGGAGATCGACGAGATCGGAGCAGCCGCAACGGAGCGTGGGATGATGGTTGAAGAACGAAGGACTCGGATCGTTCGGTATAACCATTCTACACTCTTTACAGTTTGTTAGTTTAGCAATAATGGCAGATCCGGGTTAAAGTATACGATAGCGCCAGTTTAAAAGTTTTTGTTCCGCATTTGGCGTCCGTAGACGGCCGGGGCGCTAGCGTAGACTTACAGTGGTATCAGAGCCTCACCATTTTGCTATGCTAACTTGTGCTAACGCGTTTAAAACTTCGATCCGACCGGAAAACAAAAATTGCAAAATTCCTACCCGACAGTTTCTGTTAATTTTAAACGGTCTCAAAATTTATTTCTGGATGTCTTAAAAATCTGTGCAGGGAATTCTAAGAGCCACGACAAAATTTGGGGTCATGATCCCTCCAAGCCGCCGCGGAAGGGCGGCCAAACCCATGGTTTGGCCGCGCAACCGAGGCCACGTGGGGAGCACGTGCTCCCAAATTTGGTCAGTGGGTTCTGTGATGGATTTTGGGGTTTTTGGAATATATAGTTTTGGCCCAGATTTTGTTACTGTTCACCAGTAAGCAGTGGGGCCCACTTTTTGAAATTTGGTCTTTGGTCGATCGAAATTTAAACACATTAGTTTACAGTGCTTACATTATATCTCCGACCGGGAATGTCATTTGATCGGTAAACCGCGTCTGATTGCTATAGTTCTTTTAGACGGGTTTGCGAACGTGACATTCGCGTTGATGTTCTGTGTTGTGCTGTGATGTTGCGGATTTGTCGTGGTGGATAGCAGTGTGCAATGGTAGTACAGTTTGTGTTTATTTGTACATTTGATATTGCGGGGCGAGCGTCCAACTTGTGGACTGCCGTCACTGCCTGCTGTATAATATTCTTTTTGGGGCACGACCAGGTTGCGGTCGATGTACCTATTGTACTATTTTTCATTACTGTACTAGGTTTTACCCCGAGACGGAGTGCACGGATAGCCGGGTTCAGGAGGGCAACGGATCCGCATCTCATGGCTTTGGGAGGCAGAGGGGCCCCACTCTAGAATTGGCAGACTATTCGCCGCACTCGTAGGGGGTACAGGTTGACCCAAGGAGGGGTGCTCAATTTACCGGATTCCGTGAAGTGCCGGGTGTTCCATTCACTATGCTGTGGGGACTACCTCGCTTCAGGTTTTGGCGGGTAACTTGCCGCACCCGTAGGGGTCTAGGTTTCATTGCACAGGCTATCCACACGACAAGGGAACGTCGGGTTTCAGCAGCGGCTCTGTGAAACTCAGGGATCCCAGATATCTGTATTGTTCTGTGATGCTTATTACTTTTCTGTAATGTTGCATACTATCACGCCTGGAGCGATTATTGTATATTGGTTTATATACTATTAGATGTTGTATATGTTTTACACCCGCGCTAGTCCAGCCCCCGCTCTGTCGTTAGTTAAGTAACCTAACGGGTGATGACGGGACCCAGTGACGAATGCGGATGGCATATACGTACATTTTATTTTCGTTCTTTTCTGGTGTGATAATTGATGGGACTGCGTTGATTCTGATCAACGCAAAGTAAAACAAACCTGTATACAGTTGTTGGAACAATTTAAAAAGTGTTATTGCAAAGACGTTTCCTTTTGTTATGCATAGAGGTATTCGGTGTGAATATCCAGCACCTCATTCGACGAGGCAAGGGCTGATATCCCTTCACCAGGAAAGACCCCTTGGACAGAAGTTTGCGTCAGAGTAATAACTTCAGTATAGTCGATTACAAGTTGCTTTGCATAGCGGTATTCAGTGGAATATCCTGCACCTCATTCCACGAGGAAAGAGCCGAGATCCCTTTACCGGGAGTGACCTCTTTAGCAAAAGGTTTTCGCCACTATATTTTAAAAAGCTATCAGGTTCCTTCAGCGATATCAAGTTCACTACGCTAAAGGTTTTTCGCCAAAAACCAGCCGTAGCCCTCCGTCATTTCATATGGATGGTCAGTAGTATTCAAGCTATGTTGGTCTAGCCCTTAGCTAGGACATAGTGATTGGTAGCTGCTGGGGTGTTCACATGTTGCATAGATAGATGAGTTGGTTTGGGACAGTCGTACAGCCTTGTTGGCCCTTAGTCAAGGGCGAGTACGGGTGGGTTCAAATTAACAAGATAATGATGGGAAGAACTTGACATGTGACTTATGGTGGGCTGGCCCTTAGTCACGATCATAAGAGCATGGGGCAAAAACTATATCGGGAGTTTCTAAAGAAACTGAAACTTGCCAAGTATGCGCATACCTTCTGGAGTATGAGTAACGTGGATGCATTCCATCACGTTATCATGCGATGAGAGTTGGATCCTGATTCCCACTGATGAGTTGGTTTACTCTTCGGGTGATCCCGATTAATTCTTCTTTAGGTTTGGAGGAGAATTTGACAGGACAGTGGGAGGTTTCCGGATTAGATAAAATGATGACCATTCTGATCTAGGTTAGAGTGCACGCAGAGTGTTTCTTTTCTCTCTCTCTCTTTGGCAGCGACCTTTGACCGACCCTAGACTATGACTCAGTGACCAGGTTGACCGAACCTTCTTAAAAATACTGGCTTTTGGATTGTCTGAGTTGCATAAGTCATTGCCACTCCTTCTTTTACCCTTTGCATTTCTCAGAACACCCGTATAACTATGGATATCCACTTCCATTGGATAGATCCATCGTATGGTTATATACGAACTCGAAGGGACTTCTTCGGGGATGGATCCAGGTTCAGGAGAAATAGAATTGGTTTATTCAGTTGTCTTTTATTATCACCTTCTCTCAGGTTGCGAGAGCTCCTTGGTTTAGGAGAGTACACCTGTTACGCCTATTGGATAGTCTTATTCCAAACCATAGGCTGGTGCCGAAAGGTAGGGAATGAAGAAAACCAATTAGCCTAAGTAGGGTGTGCAGAAGGTAATATGTAAAGACAAAATAAAGGGATTAGAAAGAGGGCAAAGTAAATTGCGACTGATATCATTCACGACCAAAACCGCGTACTTCATCGCCACTCCTATTTCACCTTTAAAAGAATAAGGTATTATTCAGTTGTCTTTTATCGTCACCTTCTCTCGAGATACGAGTACTCCTTAGTTTAGGAGGGTACACCTATTATGCTTACTGGATAGTCTTCTTCCAAACCATAGGCTGGTGCCGAACGGTAGAGAAGGAAGAAAACCATTTAGCCTAACGATGGTGTACAGAAGGTAACGACTAAAGACAAATAAAGGGATTTGGAGAGATGGCAATAAAATATACGGTTGAAGTCATGAGTTGGATTATGGAAGAGGCATTGCTATGAATACCAGGATACCCCTACGAAACATTTTCATGTTTCAGTGCATTGTTAAAGGAAAAACTGTTTTCCCGATTACACACTTACTCCAAGGGTATGTATTTACCAGGTTTCATTCTCATATCTGTATGGTTTTACAGATGATGAGTAGGAGTAAGATATTGGGAATTAGGTGATCATCCTCATTATATCGGAATTCGTTGTAATTGGTGATATTTGAGGAAATCACCAGGGTACAGTTTTCCACCTACAACGCACAGGTTATGAGTTGTTCAACTCAGCGGACTTATACAGAGTATTGTATGTTGTCCAAGTGTCCTTCAGGACAAAGGGGTAGGTCCTCGTACTATGTTCTGTTTACTTATAACTTCTCTAGTATTTAGACGAGTGTTTCGTAGAAATACAAGGTCTAAGTTTTGAGAAGTTGTGGGTATAAGAATAAAGTAGAGAACCAGGTATCACAAGTATCGGGATTCTTCAAAGAGATCGAAGATGTAGATTCTTGTGATTGGTATTCAGATGATAGTGATGGTTTTGAGAAACGTGATTCTCTTTCAGGTTACTCATAATTGGATGGATTCCTAAGTTGAGTAATGCTGATTAGCCTCTTTCCATTAAGTTGATATGCACTGGAGACAGCTGCATGGATTGAATATGGTTCCAATTAAATTAGTGCCAAAGTTTCTATATTGGATATAGAATAGTTCGTACCTTAAAAGATATTAAGGTACGGGGAGTTGTCCAGCTTATGATTAAAACCAGACACTGGATAACTCAGGGCACGATTCTGTAATGGCTGTTTGTGGGTTGACCCTGGCTATGACGAGGGTTGATATTCTACCATTTGGAAGATCAATAGTGATATTGTTCTTGACTCGCCACAGTTTTAGTAAAAATGGATCTTTTTCAGAAAACAGTAGTGGGAGTATGGTAGAACTGGAAGTGATTCCAGAACCGCGAACGATTACGGAAAATTTAATAGGACCTATACATTCAATCAAGTTTGACATTCCAATAGCCACTCCGCAGGTATGGTAGGTAACCTCAGACACCCGAGAGGTACTTCGGTAGCCTCAAGGACGGTGACAGGGAGGTTCTTATCTACCAAGACTTGACACTACTGTTGTTCCAGGATATGAGACCCGGTAGGAGGGTTGTCATAGTCAGTGGGAGCAGCGGAAGCATAGTGGGCAAGATGCTTATATCTATTTATAGACTTGAGCAGTTATAGCGGAGATAGATCATCTAATTTTGATGTGACAGTCATGGGTTTGACTTCAATCAGAATAAGGGATGGATCAGTTAAGAAGGTAGTAGGGTGTGATGTCATGGTATCTGGATGACATACACAGAGTAGGAAGTAAAATTCCTATACTACGATCGGTTGTACTGTGGTCGTCACACAGTTGTTTCTCCAGACAGGATATGGATATAATATTTGACATTCTGGTTTCTAGATCTATGGTTTTAGATCTGGATTTGGGTAGTTTCCCAATGTGGGTACTTTGACAGATATTCTAATGGTTTTTGGAATAGTTGACTCCTAGCATGGTGGTGTACCTGCAGATGATGGAGTCACCCTCTCCAAAGGTGTCGTACAGACTATAGGGGAGAGGGATGTGCATGATTGACAGATCACTTGTTTAGGCAATTGAGTCAATCGTGAGATGTCAAGTACCACACCAAATGTTGGTTTTGCACTAGATGCAATAAGTTTGTATTAATCCAATCCTGGAGAAACATAAAGAAGCAGTTTTAGAACATAAGTACATGTTCTACGGATTTGATGACGGCAGCCTCCTTCGGGAGACGGTTATCATTCCAGGCTTCAAAGGTGACGTGGATGACAGAGTGACTGTCAGAGTTTTAGATTTTCCCTCTGACGAAGAGGGACAGTATTATGGACAGGTGGTCCAAGAGGATACTGTGGGAAGCAAGGTGCCCGATACTGATTAGGTTCAGTGATCGATTCAGTCTAAGAAGTTTGGATATGGAGTTCATTTATGAACTAAGGTCCCATCAGATATCCAGACATATTCTAAGATAGGTACAACTCAATTCGGGAGATGGCTTTCTCCGCGAACTTGAGATTAAGAGAGATACAGAAAGAAACTTCTAGGCGGATCCACTCACCGAGGCTATTTCTCGAACACAATAGTTTTACAAACGGGCTTTGTGAAACTGATTAGTAGAGGAGTTGGATGTTCGGTTTCACACGGGCTGTGAGTAGTCGACATCGCAATATTAGCCTTGAGTGCAAGTGGGAGATTGTTGGAGATAGTGCCCTCATAGTCAATTATTGGATCGCAGGTACGTGATTGCAATGATTGCGGAGGACCTATCCCGGTAGCACAGTCTTACTCGAGATGATAGTATGCTATCTGGTTTGCCTTTATCAGTCGTGTACATGTTCAGGTGACTGATTGCATGTTACACTTTGATAGAGCCCTTAGGATCTTGCTTTACTACCAACAGTATGATGGCGATCATATACGTGAGAGTTGGGTAGTTTATATGCATATCCTTAATTATGGTCCCTAGTCGTGGGAGTTTCGAGACAGGGCATCGATACTCCGGAGTAGACTAGTGTGTACAGTCGAGACCCCGACGAGGGGCGGTGGCCGGTCTCACAAGCCACTGGTGTCAGTTGGATCACCTAAGATGTATACAGGTGCTCATTGGGTTATGAGTACACCGGACAGGACTCGCCGGGAATCTGCTAGTTAGTATTATATCTACCGTCAGATAGCAGTTCCCTGGTGACATGTGTACAGGTTAGTTCATCGATCTGAGGTCGTCATTTGTCTCGTGTGAGTTCCCACTGTGCTTTGATTTCTACCCTACCACGGCTCAAAGGAGTCGTGCAAACAGGTAGCTTTTGGGTACAGTCCCGAGCCATATGGAGGCACATGAGCGGATCGGCAGGGGATTCGTCTCTCCCGGTATTGGGGGCGAGGTCGTGCTGTGTCTAGGAGAGCCATTACACAAATCCATGGCCATGGTAGGAGATTTACTGGTAGGTACTCCAGTAGTATCTCAGGGTGTATTGAGGCTTCACTCCGACATGACTTATACTGCTATTGGGGGTCTGACGTTACTAGCCTCCTAGGCAGATATGCGATACTCATTGACGAACGGACCGGACTGTATATACATTGTCACTGTTAGGCTCAGTAGGGTTTTCGGAGGAGTTCGCTCATCGGTCTCCCTTGAGTTCGCTCCTCGGCCACCCTTGAGGTCAGTCCATGGGCAGCCGTTACGCATAGCTAGTGCCGCTGACGGTTTGTGGTTAAACCCACTGCCAGGGTGCTGACGAGTCATTAGAGTCCTCCACAGACAGTTTCCCAAGTTCGGGCGAAACGTTGTAGAGGCCGTATGGTTTTATGGCAGGGTTCGGAAAATGCACGTGCGTTTACGCACGTGTCGATTTTCGGACAGGTGATACTGGTCGGCTTTGGTTTAAGCCGGATCCGAGTATTATATTGAGTAGGTATAATATCTTTGTCTCAGTTGCATTTATATTCGGTCGTAATATAAATGCGGGTATATTTATACAGTTTCGGGGTTATCCTGAAAGTCGTTTCAGGATCACTTTTGGAAGTTGCCAGTTTCCAGTTTTCTATCAGCCGTCTTTTAACATTCTGTTAAAGACGGATTTATCTTTTCTTCAGTTGGGGTGAGTCATCATTCTAGAAGCTTCTAGAAGTGATGATGAGGCTTGGTGAGTCATTAAGGATAAGGTGACTAGGTTTAATGTGATTGGTTCCTTTTTATGACTCATGCTTTGAAATTGATGGTTTTGTTTTGCTTAAGATTTTTTATCATGATATTTGTGATATGGTCACCTCCCCCTCTCCTACGATCACCCCCTCTCTCTTTAAAAGAGGCCGGCCCCCTCCTCTCTCTCTTATGGTTGTTGATTTCATCGGTTAGAAAAGATATGATAATTTTGGGGTGTATGGAATTCACAGTTCATTTCATTCCATCACCCGATTTCCACGGCAACTTCATTAACCGATCGTCCACGGACTTGGACGAAGTGAGACAAAGTCATCTACTCATTCTCTACATCATTCTTGGTCGTCTCTTTTAGCAAACTTGACGATCGAGTTGCCTCGAGTCAGAGGCGGGAGCCCGTTTAAAGAACCGATCATGTGGTGCCACCTCGACGAGGAGATCGGAGATCGACGAGATCGGAGCAGCCGCAACGGAGCGTGGGATGATGGTTGAAGAACGAAGGACTCGGATCGTTCGGTATAACCATTCTACACTCTTTACAGTTTGTTAGTTTAGCAATAATGGCATATCCGGGTTAAAGTATACGATAGCGCCAGTTTAAAAGTTTTTGTTCCGCATTTGGCGTCCGTAGACGGCCGGGGCGCTAGCGTAGACTTACAGTGGGTGTTTGATATGATCATCACCTACTGCCGACGTATTGACGATTCTTTAGAGTCCTACACAGAGGTTTCCTGGCTTAGGCAAAACGGAGTAGGAGCACATATGTGATATGTGCTGGACCGAGAATAATACGTGTATGTGATACCGTATTCGATTCTCGCGATATAAGATATCGGCCGGGTATATGTTATATAGCCGGGTCATCGGATCAAGTGTTGATTCGATGAACTGATACATGTTATATTAGTCGGTTATTAGCAAAATAGCCGGATTATCGGATCAAGTGTTGATTCGATAATTTAATGTATAAATATATATTTGATATATTAAATTACATTAACTAATATAAGCTCACTTAAATGATTCTTTTTCTCACTTGATGGATACATTGATATATATGTGATATATGTTAAATGTATTCTTTTGTTACATTAAATATTATATATGTGATATATAATATTGTAACATGTTGGGTTATATATGCAACTAGTGTATGAGAGACTTATACCATGCTAGGGTTAAGATTAGGGTTTGTTTTTATTCTTAAGTAATTCAAAATTGTGGAATTGTTCAAAGCTTGTAGGTTATTTGACCAAGTCCACTCTTTTGTCAAGCTTAAGATATTTAGCAACCTAACCTTTAACCATAGCTAATGGTTAAGTCTCTACAAGGGTTAAGCATGATACAATTTAACCCATGGTTACAATTATAACCTCACAACAATAATTCATTTTATTCTTTCATCGCTTCTTCTTGCTCTTGAAAAAGCTTGCTAGAATTTTCCTTTGTGTTGAAAGATTGAGAGAAAAAGAAAACTAAAGAGAGAAAAATTCCTACTTCATCATTGTCTTCTATACTATCCATTTAGATTAGTGTGTTAGCTTCACTAATCTCTAATTAGTGAAGTAATAGCTTGGGCTTGTGATTCCTCAAGGTAGATCATCTTGGATAGTGAACACTTCAAGCAAGCATGCATCATTCACTTCATGGAGCCTCTCAAGAGTATGGAAGCTTGATGATCGCAGCGAAGGGACCTCAACTCGGAGCTTATGAAGCGAAGGAATGGACTACAAAGTTTGTAATCCCAAACTCTTAGAAGTAAAGTTGTTTACTTGGTGTTTTAGTTTGATTCTCTAGTTAAAGATCTAGGGTTAGGGTTGTCTAGAATGGCAAAAAATTAAACTTGGCATAGGTGATGCCTCCCGAAACCTTGTTGCCGTTGTAAGTAACCCAACAATATACATATACACACATCATATTACGTGTGTGTGTGCGCGTGTGTGTGTGACAACATATACCCTACAGGTTTGCGACTAAGAAACTAAACTAAGAGTAAACCTTCCTACAAGTATGCTTAATCTAACATATAGTCTCCTAGAAACCTTATTTGCTAGGTATCTAAGTCTCGCGTTAACATATATAATGTAGATAATTATCCTAATCTACGATTGCGGGGGTGTTATACGCCATCCACCCGACTTCCTCCGTAGATATACATCTACTCACCTTCGATCCTCGCTTTCCAAAGTCGATGACGCCTTGCTTTTCCTTGTCGTATCGAAGTCCACGCGAAGGTATCTACAATTTCAAGCACATCGTATCGTAAACAAGAATCTAACACGAAAACCGATACGGCACGTAGAGTGCACATATGT
This sequence comes from Agapanthus africanus, assembly GCA_030015575.1. Lineage (NCBI taxonomy): Eukaryota > Viridiplantae > Streptophyta > Magnoliopsida > Asparagales > Amaryllidaceae > Agapanthus > Agapanthus africanus. The sequence goes on along the minus strand of JASDDO010000014.1, from coordinate 378,095,899 downwards.
TAAAACCTGCGGCCTGCGCATGCAAGAATAATCAACAACTCTCGACGTTGACGTACAAACGTCAATCGACCGAGTCAAAACCCAAATATAAAAACTACAGTTTACAAAACACGCAAAACGAAATCAGCAACCCAAGAAAACACCTTCAGATTTTACCCTACGTTGAATTAGAAAATTTTGCATATAGAATAGGTCTAATTACAAGATATAGGAGCCATGGACCAAGCATGAAGCAATTCCCTCGTACCCAGGCCGCAATTTGCGGCCAAAGGTGGGGGTTTGGGTCTCGGGTCCCTAGCGTAGTTTTCTAATCACTTGCTTGTCTCACTGTGATGGCTAATTAATTTTCAGAATCTCAGGGTAGCAGTAGATCTCAATATCCCATCACAAATCCCATAAAAGTTCGATATTAGCAAATTCAAAGTTCATTTCTTGGGGTTCTAACTCAGTTTTGGTCAGGATTTCTATCACTACAGAGGTTTGTGGTCACTACTAAACCTCAATTACACATTTTCAATTCATAATATACTCTAATCCTCATTTTGGAAAATTCTAACATCACTAATCCACATTAGTTTAACTCTAACACACTATAGGATACTAGGAAAACTAGAAACTTAACTAAAAGGGTAGAAATATACCTCATTTGGCAACTCAAGAAAATTCTAGTGTTGCCCAAATGCCTCAAAGTCCCAACTTGATCTACCCATGGGGTTTAGAATGAGGTAAGGAATAATTTTTATGAAGATGGCATGGTGTTTTGTGGTGTTTTGGAAGGTGTTTTGTGGGGTGGTAGTGGAGGTTGAGGAGGAGAAGGAGATGGAGAAAAGGAAGAAAAATGAAGTGAGGTGGAGAATGATAAAGGCTATGGTCAAAAGCCAAAGAAAAATCTAGAAGGTTCTTCCTCTCTCTCTCTCTCACATAGCCATGCCACCATGACACATTAATTTTATTTTATTCTTTTTCTTTTTGAAATAAAAACATTTTAAAAAGAAAAGAAGGAGTCATGGTTCAAGATAAAGAAATGTATCAAGTGTTTTGCAACATACTTTGTTGCATGCCATTTACATAAACGGGATTAATACATAATTAGAGAAATATTAATCAAGTTTAGCCTTAACGTGTATACAATTAATTGTATAATAATTATAAAATATCCAAATCACATAAATTCTTCCAAAATCAATAATTCATATTTATTTTCTAATTATTTTCCAAACTATAAGTATATAATCATACTACTTCATTAAAACCAATTTCCATAATTTTTGTAATATTCATAAAATATATTATTTTAATTATTTAAATTCCAAAAATAATATTTTATTTTTCTGAAATGTTACACTCTCTCAATCATTATAATCATCTACTTGCAATCATAATAATTGCCTTGAGGACACTATATCCAACAGGTCGTTCTCCGTGAAGTTGAGATATAGAGAGATAAAGATAGAAATATTATAGCGGATCCACGCACTGAGGCTATTTCTTGAACACGTAACTTTCTAAAAACGAGTTTTGAGAAAATGACTAGTAGAGAAGTTGGGTATTCGGTAGAACACGAGCTGTGAGTATGCGATATCGCAATAATTGGTCTTAAGTGAAGTGGGAGATTGTTGGACATAGTGTCGTTAAGGCAATTATTGTAATTGCATGTAGAAAATTATGATAATTGAAAGAGGACCTATATAGGTAGAACAGTCTTATTCGAGATGATAGTATGCTATCTTATTTATCTTTATCATTATGTGTATACGTTTTGATAAAGCCCGTAGGACTATTGCTTGACTATCAGCATTATGATGGCGATCAAATACGTAGGAGTTGGGTGGTCCATAAGCACATCCTTAAATGTCCCTAGTGTCATGACCCGAAATAGCACGTGACTGGTACTTGAATCATATGAAGTCTATAGGACCCCACCTAATTCAAGTAAGCCAAAAGCCTATAAATCTAAACCATTTAAAAGAGAGTGAAGAAATACATATTTAAAAATTAACCTATAAATTCACTTTGAAAGTCGTAGTAAGCATTTTTAAAAGTATCAAGTCTTTTTCAAAAATTTCGGCAAAGTTTCCTTTGTAAATACTGGCCCCAAACGGGCACAAACATGCATAATATACGTAATGAATAAAGGCATCCCCAAGCGGGAGCTAGCTCTTCGCCAATTGGAGGAAACAACCATGCAAACAATATAATATACAACGTCGAAGGGCGAAGATCAAAACTCCGAAAGAAAACCCAACATCCTCAAGAAAACCAGAAAAAAATCATAATAATACAGCGCGCGACTCTAAGGTCGAAAGAATATACATCTGGTCTTCTAAGTCTATCAAATAATACAAGTCTGGTTGATGGAGTTTACTAGATACAACTGAATATAAATAAAAGTACAACGGTGGTCACGATGCAAGTGAACTCACCTACCAAAGCAATCACCCGGAAGGAAGCAGTGTGCCAGCAAGCCGCAACGAAATCTGTACGGCAAAACCTGCAAGAAACTGTGGCACAACGGGGGTGAGTTGCCAACTCGTGAGTAGAAAACATGACCGAGAAGAAATCGCATGTATGACTCTCTCCTAGGTCATACAATAATATCCTCAAAATATATAACCCGAAGCATCTAATAATGGCAAAGGTAAACATCTAAACATAAGTGTAATACCAGTGCTCGTGTCAGTGCCTCAGGTAGCAACATATCACATATATGATGTACAAATGCATTAAGAATGAAAACAAAATACATATTGAATGAGAAAAACTGTTTTCTTATCTCAGTGAGATTTCTGTATAAAAACTAGAGTATCATCAATGAAATCAACAGAGAATCCGTGTCAAGCATCGACACAAAACATATATCTCAATGTCTTAATATCTCGGGCTCCGGCAATCCGGACTGGCCCCGGGCTCCGGCACTCCGGACTGACCCATATCATCAAATATCATGACTATGTCGGTATCCTCCGGATATCCGCTGCATCACAAATAACCGGTCGGTAGTGCTCCCCTGCCAGGCTCAACGTCATCATCTGAGACCATCTTGCCCCGGGGTACCGCACCGGGTCCACCATGCACCCGCAGACGGTTCATCCTCCTCCTCGAATCGGGTGTATGATACCGCTCAAGAGCCGAGAAAACTCATGGTGGACACATCTCACGTCATATCACGAGAAAACCACAATTTCTATCTTTAAAATTGATAATGAGTTTATAAAAACTTTGCGGTTTCTCCAAATCCAGAAATCTCATGGAAATCCGAAATCCCAATCTCAAGAGTAAATAAACCATGAATTACCGGCATAAAGCCCAATAATATTGCATGACAAATGAATATATGAATACACCGGGTATCAAGCAAGGAATGCAACAACTAAACTAGCATATGAAAGCAATCGTACTAGTACTATGTTGCAACTACTAACTAGTAATTTATACCCATAAAGTAATATTTTCTAATGTGTACATGACATGCAAATTACTGATGATGTGTGTGTGAGCCGGTAGCACGTGTACGTGGAGCATACGCATCATCGGTAATGGTGCTGGTGTCCTGACCATATGGGTTCATAATAACAAAGAAAACACATTATAAGCATGCAATACGATGTGAACAACATGAACATACGGAAAATGAATAGTAAACGCAACACTGAAGAATATGCATTTCTATACACGAGTCATACAGTTTTGGTATTTGAAATAGCACGAATCGTGGTTTGTTTTGAGAATAGGGGCTACGGTGCTTTTTAAGAAAGGTACGTCCTTTGGAAAATCCGTAGTATCCCTCGGCCTGTCTTTAAAATACTCACGATTCGTTAGTTTGAAAATAAGTACGACTCGAGCCCAGTCTAACATCAACCTAATAATCTACAGGACTAAACTAAGAGACTAGTCAAAAAGGTAAGGAAATCCACCTAAAGTCTGAGTCGATATATCTAATAGTCGGCGATCCCGCCTCAATAGCGTCACGTACGGTAAAATATATAATACGACATCCTCGAGTCAAGAGCGTGGATCAATCATCATATTTATTCCTTGTATGGTAAAATCCATCGTACGGCATCCCAAAATCGGGGTACGAGTCAAATATCACATATATCTCATTATTCATATGGTATTATTATCATAATATCATGAACTAGGGGTACTTATCTAAAGTCTAGTGCATTCCAATATCATCAGCATATATCCGCGTGTGTATGAAAACACATTGCCTATCGATCCGCTATAATATCATGTCGTATCTCATAACACGACCCAAATCACATAACCGATCTCATGGCATCATGCCCGATCATATCGACTCATCTCCAAGTATCATATACTATCCTCATCTCCCGTGTGTGTGTGTGTGTGTGTGTGTATCAACACACACACACATATATATATCAACACATCCACACACACACATATATATACATATAATCATATACACCAAAGACATATCACGTGTGTGCATGTGTGTGTGTCAAACTTTACTCTAGGGTTTCGCAACTAAGAAACTAAACTAAAAGCACTATCTTCTAATTACGCTAAAACTAACCCATGCTCTCCTAAAGCCGTTCTTGCTAATTATCCACATCTCACACACACACACACACACACACACACACACACACATATATATTATATATAACATATTCGTATACTACGAAATTGCGGGGGTGCTATACGCCATCCACCCGACTTCCCCCGTAGATATACATCCACTCACCTTGATCCTTGCTTACCGAAGTCGATGTCGCGATACTCTTCCCTTGTCGTACGACGTCCACGTGAGGGTGCCTACATAAATAAACACATCGTATCGTAAACAGAATCGCGTACGAAAACCAAAAAGGCACACGAATCGCACATAGGTTAAAACCTATGGTCTACGCATGCAAGAATAACCAAACAACTCTCGATATCGACGTACAAACGTCAAGTGACCGATACAAAACACAAACTCCAAAGTTCAAGTCATGAACAACAATGAAACCAAAACAGAAACTTAGAAAACTTTCTCCAGATTTTGTTCTAGGTGAAATGAGCCAATTCTGCATATCGGGTAGGTCTAATTTGCCTAAAATGGAGCCATGGACCAAGCACGAGGCGATTCCATCGTACCAAGGCCGCAATTTGTGGCCAAAATGAGATAATTGACGGCTAAGGTAAGGGGTTATGGTCTCGGGTCTTGGCAATAGCTTCTAGGTTGCCTGCACACCTCTCAGTAATTGCTAATTGATTTATAGGGCCCCCGGTTAATAGCAGATCTCGAAACAACATCATAATTTCCACAAATTTCCGATATCGGGGATTCTAAGTTCAAGTCTTGGGTTTAAATCTTTGTTTTTAGTCCAATATGCTATCACTAAAGGGGGTTTAAGGTCACTACTAAAGCTCAATTGCACCATCTCAATTCAAATCAAACCCTAAACTCAACTTGGAATTTTCAAAGCTCACTAAACCTTACTTAAACACTTCTAAACTAAAATAGAAGTTAAAGGAAATGGATTACTACACTAATGGTGAAGAAAATACCTTATTTGGCAACTCAAGAATTTTCTTGAGTTGCCCCAAGTGTTCAAAATCCTAACTTGCTTAGTCCACCATGCTTATAGTGAGCTTGTGCATGAATTTTCTGAAGGGGATGTATAGTTTTGATGTGGGATTGAGGGTGATGTGAGGAAGTAGAGAATGTGGAGGGAGAGGGCAGCCATGGGAGAGGAGAAGAGAGGAAAATGATGAAGAAAATGAAGGGAATGTAGGAATGAGACCAAGGTCAAAGACCTCTCACCCTCTCTCTCTTGCCCATACCTCTTTCTTTATTCATTTTCTTTTCTTTTCTTTTCTATTCTTTATCCTTTTCTTTATTTTTATAACACATTTGTAAAAACCAATATGAAGCCATGCGCAAATGAAGACTTGAAGTCATGCTTCAAAAAATGTAACAAGTATTTGCAACATGATTTGTTGCATGCCATGTACATATCATACTTAATGGAAAATTAGTAAACACTAATCGGGTTTAGTAATAATCCATATACAATTAATCGTATAATAAGTTGTAAAATTCCCAAATTTTTCAAAAATTCTTTAAAAATCAATAATTGATATAAATTTCTAAATATTTCCCAGTTTATCGGTATGTAATCATACCATATCGTTAAAACCAATCCTTGCACTTAATAATATTCCTGAAATTTATTCTTTTAATTATTTAAATTCTAAAATAATATTTTATTTCCTGAAATGTTACACCTAGTCAAGAGAGTACCGAAACTGGGTATCGATACTCCGGAGTAGACTGGTGTATACTTTTTTAGACCCTGATGAGAGGCGGTGGCCGGTCTCACAAGCCATTGGTGTTGAGTCACCTAAGATAGTATGCTCACTGGAGGTGAGTACACCGGACGGACTCTCCGAGAACTTTTGGATGGTATTATACCTATCGTCAAATGGAAGTTCTCTTGTGACATGAGTACAGATTAGTCTTTTGACTTGAGATTTTTATTTGTCTCGTGTGAGTTCCCACTGTACATAGATTACTACCCTACCACGGCTCAAATGAGGCGTGCAAACAGGTTTTAGTTGGGTACAGTCCCGAGCCACATGGAGACAGTGAACAATCATCAGGGATTCGTCTCTCCAGGTATTAGGAGTCGATGTCGCACTGTGTTGGGTCAGCCGTCACCAGAAATCATTGGCCAATGTGGATGAGATTTACTGATGTGATATCAGTAGTTTCTCAGTGGGCGATGAGTTTCAGACCGGCACGACTTATCGGGTTAGTAAGGGTTCGATGTTATCCACCCTCTAGACCCGGTATGCGATTATCTCAGACGAAAAGACCGGACTGTACGGAGATTATCACAGACAGGCTCAGTAGGGGTACGAATGAGTTTTCTCGTCCGCCTTCCTTTCGCTCAATATCTGGATATCCGTTATGTACAGCTAGTGTCGTTGACGTGCTTATGGTTAAACCCACTGTCAGCGTATTGACGAATCTTTAGAGACCCTCACAAAGGATTTTCCCAGTTCAGGAAAAATGATATAGTGGCTGTATATTGATACGTTCAGGGTTCCGATTAGGTATGTGTGCTAGTCATACGGACTTCAATCGAGCGGATGATAATACTAGCCGGCATAGAATTAAGCCGGATTATTAAATCAGGTTTTGATTTAATAATTTACTTATATATATATTTTTCGATATGTATATTCTAGTATTATGTTCATTATATTTTTCTATCTCTTGGATATTCGTATTTTGATACGAATATGGGCATGTATTTGCGGGGACGTATTCTTGTATTCATACAAGAATAATTCTAGAAGAAGGACACCTCATTTCTATGATTTTCTTGATTAAAAAATTATAAAATGAGATGGAAAAAAAGAAATGGTGGAGGGTATGGGCAAATGAATTATTAATTCATTTGCAAATACTATTCAAGCATGGTTGTAGTTTTAAAATGGTAAAATTCTTTTTACAAAAGATATGAAGCATGCTTGAATTTGTTAAGATTTTTATTCATTTGCCATTTTGTTTCTATCTCTTCTATGACCCCTTCTTCTTCTTCATCTTCAACCCTATCATGAGTTGAGAACCATGAAGAAAAAGAGAGAGAGAAATGCTAGAACACTCACACACATCACTAAGCATCTTAGATTAACAACCTAGGATTTTTAGTTACTTCATTGATGAAATTGAAGCTTGAACTTGCTTCCCTCAGGTGGATCATTTTCGGCGAAGGAAGACCGGCTTGCAAGCGCAATCCGGAACTCTTAAGAGCATGCTAGAGTCCAACCCAATTGGAGTAAATGAAGACGCTACAAAGGTTGTGATTTCTATTTATTTGTGTGTGTTAGTTTAGGTGTTTGGTTAGATTCTTGTGATTTAAGTTTATAGTGCCAAGAAAAAAATTTGTTTTTGAATTCCGCAGTGGCCGCGGGTTAGCGGCGAGGGCACCAGGAACCAACATAAATCTCATCTATCATGGCCACAGATTTAGAGTGATGGTCAACCGAACACAGAGCAGCATCGACTCCTAATACCAGGAGAGACGAATCCCTGACAATCGCTCACTACCTCCATGTGGATCGGGACTGTACCCAACTAAAACCTATTTGCACGTCTCCTCTTGAGCCATGGTAGGGTAGTAATCTAAGTATATTAGGAACTCACACGAGAAAAATGACGATCTCAGGTCAAAAGACTAACTTGTACTCACGCCACCTGAGAACTTCCATCCGACGATAGATATAATACCATCTAGAAGTTCTCGGTGAGTCTGTCCGGTGTACTTATCTCCAGTGAGCATTTGTATACTATTTTAGGCGACACAACACCAATGGCTTGTGAGACCGGCCACCGCCTCTCGTCGGGGCCTAGAAACGTATACACTAGTTTACTCCGGAATATCGATGTCTAGTCTCGATACTCCCACGACTAGGGACATTTATGGATGTGCTTATGGATTAACCAGCTCCCACATATATGATCACCATCATAATTCTAGTAGTCAAGCAAGAATCCTATGAGCTTCATCAATGATGAAGACAAACCAGATAGCATATTATCATTTTGAGCAAGATTGTTCTATCTGTATAAGTTCTCCTTCAATTACAATAATTGCCTATCTGCAATTACAATAATTGCCTTGAGAGCACTATATCCAACAATTATGTTGCATGGTTTACATAAGCAAATTAAAATTGGACTTGTAAATTGATTTTTTGTAATAATAAATATGCTCGTTGCTCGTTGTTTTGCGACAAAGATTGTATGCAGCTTAACGAATAATTTACTTGTAACAAATGCTGCAACTTTCTTTGCATGAAATCGAACAACCATTGAATGAGAAATTGTTCGGTATCAAACAAAGTATGATGCAGAAATTTCCGGCTCCTTTTGTCACACATAGTTCTGGTATATATAGAAGATAGTTTCCTAAGCAACTATAACTCATAACCATAGGAATAGGGTAAGTAAAGAACAAGGTTGCAAGTGGATGCACATCGCTTACTTGCAGATCATATCAATCCTCGAAATGGATTCACTAACAAAGAATAAATATTACAACATTCAACTTAAAACAATAGTTATAGATTAAAACATTTATATCTTAATTTTCGGGGATATGGATCAAAGGAATGAAGAATTCCCCAACTTAATTCATCTCTACAACAACAACAAGGAAACATATTACATCTTAACCATCAAAATCATCCACCTCAAAAGCAATATTCCGGCCTACTACATCTGATTCATGTGCCGATAATTTTCCACACCTAGTGACAAACAATGGCGTCGATAATTTCCTTCCACTACAAGAATTCGAAATATTATTCGCTGCTTTAATAAGCTTCTTACCAACTTGAACCTTTTCAGCAGATGGAGGCGAAAAAATCATTCTATATCTGATTGCTTGCTTTCTAACCTCGGCGCCATTAACTTTCTTCTTCTTCCTATAATGTCCTTTCGCTTCTCTTTTCAAACTACTCACATTGTTAATGGAGCAAACTGTACCTGTATCAGATTCCACCGGCGACGTCTGACCAATCGAAAATTGTGAAGCTCTCGTTGTAGACCCGATGATTTCTTTGTTATGAGTTTCTTCTGAATTATGATTGCTCAGATTCTTGAATGAGCTTACTTCCTCAAAATCAGAGAAATATCTCGATATAATACCTGTAACAGATATTTCCTTCGAAATATTTGTGCTGGTGGTGACGAAATTAGATTGAGAGCAACCTGTAACATCACTATTGTTGGAAATTGATTGTTTGTTTTCTCTTAATTGTGTTTTTTGGCTGTTGAATAATTTAGGCGATGTTTCTGGCAGTGAAATGTCCTGCAACTTTGATGCATGCATATGAAGAAACCAAGTTCTTCCGGGATACCCATTGAACGCAAAATTTATAGGCGTAATATCTGGGAGATGATAGAAATGACATCTCCTTTTCACCTGTAACAAATAACGAAGATTGAGAAGATTATCCAAAGGAAAATGCAGAGAGTCCGCAAATATTATCTATGGTTATGGACACAGCATGATATGACACATCGATAGACACTGAATTTTAAGAAGGTACATAGAACACGGAAATTTCATGATGGTGTCCTATACAATATAAGTTCAGGCTCACCATAGAAGTTTACAAGCAACATAGATTGTTTTTATTGACTGAAACGATCTCGAGGCTAAATTAGTTGCTCCTTAATTAAAAGAATAAATTAAGCAATCAAGAATGTTGTGATGTTCGAACATGATACGATTTTCAATAGTCGGTTGCTAGTTTTAAGTTTGGTGCATGAGCAAAATTATCAAGGGTAGTGGCGGACCCAGGAATTTTTCTCCGTGGGGACACATATAGTATTGCACCAAGGAAAAATTCCAAGTTTCTAATATAAAAAAATAATTTTATGAAAATACATATAATAAATATAATTAAGATATAATCATTAGTAAATAAATATTATATACATAACATTTTTGAGGGACTTTATATCTTGGACTATACCATACAAATCATGTCTTTGATAGAACTACAAGACAAACTAATTTTAATATATGTGGTGTGCGTGCATAGTTATTTAGAGTTGTGTCACAAAAATAATTATGAAGTGTAAATTAGCGGTTTATAAAGAGGGGAGACCTATATTAATATAAAACATTTGAGGTTAGAATTTTTTCCTTTCGTTTTTTTTTATTCTTTCTTGTAAAAAAGAAAAATAGCATTAATTTATTAGGTTTTGGTTATAAGAGTAGTGATGATCTACAAAACAAAATTTAATTTGAAATATCATATTACATCTCAATAAAATATTTAAAAAAACGATGCTATATGACTTATACTCAATTTACATAAAACAAAAATAAATTTGGAAATGTTGGGAGTTGAACCCACAACCTCTTACTAGAAAATCTCCAGTACGGCCACTTAGGCAATTGTATCTTTATGTTGTATTTATAAACACAATATATATAATATGCTATCATATATATAATATTGCATTAATAAATTGAACTGAGAGTTTAATTTCCCGTAATGTCTCGGTAGGGACACGTGCCCCTGCTAAGTAGTATGTGGGTCCGTCCCTGATCAAGGGTTCAGAAAATGTATGTGGTTATTTTCTAACAAGCATGGACATGGACATACTACGGTTTGATAGAAGAATATTCAATAGATCCTAAAGAAACTCAAAGAACTAAATAAACCACCGCAAGTATCATGTTCAATATTCATCCAACTATGACAAGGATACATAATAGAAGTGTATGCTATAAGCCAAGGTTTAAAATCTTTGGTATCAGTATCAGGCAATCACTTTTGGGATCAGAGGCCATCTCTGCTGTATTGCTCATCTCATAGCAGAAATATTAGATTTTATATCGTTTGACCAAATACAAATATAAATCATGAAATTATTTAAATAAATAGTAAAAATAACTATAAAGAGCTGCTTTTCCATGTTTCTTGAAATTCATGATATCATGTGCGCTCTAATTGATCATCTAATTGGCTTCCAATACTAGAATTGTTTCACTCGTGGTGCCAGTTTCCCAGGAGTCAATACTTTAGTCAATAGAATGTCTACTATTAAGTTTGTGCAAATTATATTCAATAAACACATGATAGTCTCCGACTCCCTTTACCTTCTTTTCTTAATAAATATATGCATGTATGCCTAAAAAAACATGCAAAGAAAAGCTTGGGTAGTTTACTAATATTCAAATATATTACGGAAAAATATAGTGAATATACATGCAACAATGCAAGAAATGATCTAATATTGTGTAACATTACTTGGACAATGATTAAAAATCAACAAATTGCAAATAACAATATATAAGACGTCAATAATCCATTTAACTCCCGTCTATAAATGGCCTGATCTGCTTAAAATTTGGGCTAATAGTTTTAACCGCATAATTCCAACGTCTATCATCAAAGTAGAGAAGTCTAAGATCACTTATGCTTAGGCGGTCACCAAGACCATTTTTTAGATCCGATCGTCCGTATTTGATCATATAGTCCTTTGTCTTTTGTAAGTAGTGCAAAACATTCTGTAGGGTTTTCCTATGCATGAATCAAACACTTAATCATGTATCTTTCGAATATTCTAACAGAAAATGAAATATTAGGATACATGCAAGCTGAGCATAATTTACACTACCAACTAGTGGTATCTTTATTCTGTCTCTCTCTCTCTCAATCTCAAAATCATTCACCCCCATTTTCTGCAAAATGCAATTTACTACACTTATCATTTTCAATGAACAACAGTAGACGACCAATTTTCCATCCCAAATCTTTTAGAACCTTTAAGGGATAGTCCTATGGACTTTCAAAATCTTTATGAATCTACACCAATGACATAAAGGTTTCATATATGTTTTTGAACTCAAGATTTTAAGAGAAACTGTTTGCTTTTATAGACTAAATTGAGACCGCTACTCACCGTTAGTATATAATCCACATATAAATAAAGAATTATAAAATTGCTCTCACTGACCTTCAAATAATTATATTGATCAAAACCGTTTTCCATAAATCTAAAGAAAGTGGTAATATCATTAAACTTGAGATACCATTGGTAGGAGGCTCGCTTTAGTTCATATATGGATTTCTTAAGTTTACACACTAATTCTTTCACTTGCTGAAAACCCTAATTATTTCATGTAATAATCCTCCCTTTCCCACATACATTTGATAGCTCTAAATAAAATTAGTTGCTAATATTGACTAACCTTAATGATTCTTTCGAAGAAACTGAAGGATGAGTCTCATAATATTCAATGTGTTCTCGTTGAGTGAACGATTTTGCCACAAGTCGGGTCATATATCTTTTCATCTAAATATTGGTCTATTTTACTCTTGAAGACCCATTTGCAACCAATTGGTCATTTACTATTGATAGGTCAACAAGATCCACGGTTTAATTATTACCCATAAAGCCTATTTCACCATCATAACCACCAAATGATGATGGGAGTTCACATAGCTTGCAAGGAAGTATATATATCATCATCTCTTTCTCTCATGACATCATCAGCTAAATACACCGTATAATCTGAGGAAATAGCAAGCTTTCTCACTCTGGTTAATCTCCGAACGATCATCCCATGATTTGGCACCTCATTATTATCTAATGTTATGTGGATTACTTTATCTTAAATGTTAGCCCTGTATAAAATCCTTCTAGGCCCACCGAAGTTTCCCTACAATTGCATGACTATGCATTTTTTTGGTTTGCATTAAAGAATATGCGCAAGGTTAAAGTACCAAAGGCCTACCACCCTTATGGACATATTTAGTCATGTTCTCTTCATTGGGGGAAAAAAGATAGGAACAACCCTTATAAGAGAAGTGTGTAGCACACATACTATGAAAAATAAGTAGACACTCTTTATGGAGATGCAACATACTTTCTATTAAATAAAAAGGAGAGAACCCCACAATAATAAACATTATAAATATGAGGGTGCTTAAGATCTTAGTATCCATCTTCTCTTGGTAACTTAAAAGAATCACCCATTACATTTAGCAAGAGTAGGGAGAGTGAAACAAAGTTCGTCCAGCTAGGAAAGAGATTATGACTTTCCCAAAGTTCAGGTGGTGTCCTTCATGCCCCACCAAGCTTATACTATGGTATCAGAGTATAGCTCTTCATGATGACCTATATTCGAGTTTCTACTTTCCCTTCTATTTTATGTTTCTTTTATATTTCATATGGATCTCATCATTTCCAAATAATAGATCAAACAAAGAAATTTGGGAGCGATGTTATTAAATATAAGAAAAGCGAAAAGTGAAGATCTGTGGTTTATTTTCATTGGCTTGGTTTCTCCAATTTACCATTGCCAAATATCTATAAATTATTTTAATTCATTCTCCTGGAAAAAATGAAAGAAGGAAGTGGCAACATTAGTAATGTGAAAGTCCGTATATTTAATTTATCATAAATCAAGAAATTTATTTTGCAATATCTAAATATTCTAAATTTATTTGAAATATATGCATATGTACTATCGGGATGTGTTTGCAATATTTACACTTATGCAACACAGTATCGTCGTGGTGATGATGATGACCCGATTGTTAGTGTATATGCCCTAGAGGCCATTACTGTATCATACTAGTTTGTATATTGCTTAATGGAAGCTTGGGATATTCACCTTGTATAGACAATCTTGCTCAATATAGTAGTATGCTACTTGGTTTGTTTCTACTTTAATGTGTACATGTGTTTATTTTAGTATATCACCTATACACATTAGTGGAGCCCTTATGATCTTTGCTTGATTACCAGCGTTGTGATGGCAGTCACACTAGTAGGGGCTGGGTAATCCACAAGCACATCCTTATGCAGGTCCCTAGTCGTAGGACTATCGAGACAGAGCATCGATACTCCGGAGTAGACTAGCGTATGCGCTTCTCATCCCAGTGTGGGAGACGGTCTGTCCCACAGCCGTCAGTACGTCGTACTTGAGATAGTATGCGGGTGCTCGTTAGGTTACGAGTACACTGGACAGGACTCGTCGGGAACTGTTGGTTGGTACTATACCTATCGTCAGTTATCAGTTCCCAGGTGACATGAGTACAGCTTAGTCCGCTGACTTGACACTGTCACTTCGCCTCGAGTGTGTTCCCACTGTACTTTGATTACTACCCTACCACGGCTCAAAGGAGTCGTGCAAACAGGTAGTAGTTGGGTGCGGTCCCGAAGCACTTGGAGGCAGTGACGGTTAGACAGGATTCGTCTCTTCCGGTATTGGGGGTTGACATCGCGCTGTGTCTAGAAGAGCCATTACACGAGCAGTCCCTGGCCATGGCAAGCGAGATATACTGGTAGGTTTCCAGTGCTATCTCAGGGTGTTCTGGGCTACACTCCGATACGACTTGTACCGCTATTAGGGGACTGACGTTTACCGTCCCCTAGGCCCGCCATGCGATGTATCAGACGAACAGACCGGACTGTACAGAGATTGTCACATTCAGGCTCAGTAGGAGTTCAGATGGGTTTTACCTCGTTAGTCTTCTTGTCGGCATCCACCTGGGGACCGTTACGCACAGCTAGTGCCGTTTGCGGTCTGTGATTAAACCCACCGCCAGCGTAGTGTCGAGTCTTTAGAGTCCCACACAGAAAGCTATTCACCTTTAGGCAAAAGAGTAGAGGTCGCATGGTTTTGCGACAGGGTTCGGTCACATCCGTGCACTTGTGCACGTTTAGTGTCCGGACAGTTAACACTAGCGGGTTTTAGTTTAAGCCAGATCCTAGTGTATGTTTTGGGGTTGGTTTTATCTCGTTTGTATTCGTGTTTCTCGGAACGCGGATGCGGGTGTGTATGCACAGTTGACAGAGAGACGGAGGCAGAGAATTCTCATTGGGGTTGTTGACTGTTGACTGTTGACCATTGACTTTTGCTAAACCCTAATGAGAATAAAAAATATAATTAACAATAATATTAATTAAGTATTATAGTGACATGGTTGTTGAGGGGTTGACTTTGTTGACTTGTTGACTTTGTTGACCGGTTGACTAGGTTGGACTAGTTGACCATCATCATGACAATGGCTATCATTTCATGGCAAAGACTTTTGCTTGCTTGTTTCTTCTTGCAAAATGAGTGCATGAAATGATAGAGCCATTTTGACTTGAACCATCACATAATACTTGATTACTACTTTTGTTATGATGGTTTTGGATTATGAGAGCTTGGATGGCAAAAGACTTTCTCTTGCTCTCCCTCTTGCTCTCTCTAGCTCTTGCTCTCCCTCTTGCTCTCTCTAGCTCAAGGCAACACCCTCTCATGAGTTGAGAAATATTGCCTTAGAGATAAAAGAAAACCCATATCACTTCTCTACTCATCCTAGTTCACAAGGTTTAGCAAACCAAGTGTTCTAGTTTCTTCAAGTTCGAAAAAGAAGCCAAAGGTAGAAGCTTTCAGCTGGATCTATCTTCGGCGCAAGAAAACGACGAGGTGAGGCCGATCCGTACACCGGAAAGAGTTGAAAACGAAGGAGTTCAAGAAAGGTATAGCCCCCTAACCGAGTAGGTAAAACTCTAGTTAGGTTGTTAGGTAGTTGTTTAACAAAGATCCGTATTTTGAGTCCATGTTACCACCTCTTGAAAAATCGTTTTTCATCATTTCAGTAAGCCCGTAAGTACCGGAAGAGGTAACGTGGACTTACAGTGGTATCAGAGCCAGGTCAAACACTATCTAATATGTTAGCAAAGTAACTAGAAGTTCGATCGAAGAAAAAGTCGCGAAACACGCCCGTAATATCAAGTTTCTGCCGATTCTGTTTTCTGTTCAAAAATTAATAAATCTGACACCAAAAATCGGCTCAGGCTTTTTAAAACCCACACAAGAAATTTGGTCCATCAACTCGGTCAAAGCGCCGCGGAAACGCGGCGGGAGCATGCTCCCGCCGCGGTTCCGCGGCCGAGTTGACTCGGTCGTAGAAAAGGTTTCCTGCAGTGTTTTTCTGGGGCTGTTTTGGGATTTTTGGGATATGTTTTTTCTGCCCAGATTTTACAGAAAGAAAAATTTGTTTTGGGGTCTAAAAATCCGTTTTTTGATCGAACTTCTAAAAGACTTAAGCTAACGGGTTATATCTGTGATGTGATATATGTATTAAACGTCCGCTAATCGCTATACGTCGATTAGTGGGGGTTATACATATCTGTGATCTGTAATGTTGATGGTATGTGTATATGAATTCATTGGATTGTCGCGGATGAATAGCCGGGGGTTGTGAGATGAGAGTTTTCTTTTATCTTTCAATTCATGTAATATGTAAATTGATGTAATATTATTTTTGGCCGCACAACCGGGTCGGGATTGTGGCCGTCATTGTATAATTTCTTTTTACTGTTTTTGCTCCTAGGATAGACCCAAGGTGGGGTGCACAAACTACCGGGTATCTCGAAGTGCCGAGTGGCCTACTGACGTCGTTGAGGGAGGTTGCTCCGCTTCGGATATTTGGCGGGTAGTTTGCCGCACCCATAGGAGTCTAGGGTGGGGTATTGGCTATTCATCGCGACCGTGTAATCCGCTTTTCGTTACAGGCTCGTACGAATTGCGGATTCCTAGTATATCCAATGTGTTCATCTGTGATCTGGAATGGCTATCATTGCATGTGACGAATGAGTATATCTATATATGATATTTATTTAGGCGTTGCTTATGTTTTGCATCCGCGCTAGTCCAGCCCCCGCTCTGTCGTTAGTTAAGTAACCTAACGGGTAATGACGGGGCCCCGTGGCGAATGCGGATGGCATAAGCGTACGTCATATTTTCGTTGTTTTCTGCAATGGTAGGATTAAATGATGGGACGCATTAAAATTAATGTAAGAAAAATAAACCAAGTAAAAGTCGTTGGAACAATTTCAAAAAACCACTCGGTTTCTTTTCAAAAATAACTTTTAAAACGCAGAGCTTAAGCCACTCCTTTTAAAAGCTATCGAGGTTCCTTCGATTATATCAAGTTCACTACGTTCAAGGTTTCGCCAAAACCATTCTTAGCCCTCCGTCGTTTCGTATGAATATTCAATAGTATTCAAGCTATGTTTGTTGACCTTCGTCAAGGCATAGTGATTGGTAGCTGTTGGGTGTTCATACGTAGCATAGATAGATGCGTTGGTTTGGGACAGTCGTATTACCTTGTTGACCTTCGTCAAGGGTATAAACGGATGGGTTCAAATTAACCTGGACAATGACGGGTAGAACTTGACATGTGACTTATAATTTGTTGACCTTCGTCAAGGTCATAAGAGCATGGGGCAAAAATCCACATCGGGAGTTTCAAAAGAACTGAAACTTGCTAGCGCTGCATACCATTTGGAGTGTGATGATTCTGGTAGGATTCATTCAGTTTTGTCACGCGATGATATTTGGATCCTGATCCTACTGTGAGTATATGCTACTCCTCCGGAACTTTCTCGTTTAACGATCAATGCTATAAACCAAGTAGGTGTCTAGAAAGGTGTTAGCGGGGCTACGCCCATAGGGAAAAGAGGTTATTTAATTAAGGAACTTCGCGAAAGCGTTGGAAAACCTCCCTCGAAGTACCGACACCAGCCTGGCTGAACGGTTAAGCAAGTATTGTACGGTGAGATTGATCCCGACTAATTCTTTCTTTATGGTTTGAGGAGGGATTCGAGAGACAGTGGGAGCCATCCTGTTTAGATAAATTAAAAACCAATCTAAACTTACAAGAGCATCATGTTGAGTGTTTTCTTCTCTCTCTTAATTGCAGCGACCCAGTGACCAGACATAGGTTACATCTAGATAATAAAATGACTGAATCTGACTGTTATGATTGGCAAAGGTCTGTCCAGATGTCCATTACCCATGACAAGCTGGGACACATCTTAACTAATCAAACCCTTGCCGTCTCAGGACCAGTTTCCTCTGTCACGGACATTGACATCCGAATGACATCAGAAAAAGACTGTGTGAAAGCCAAGTGCCCCGTATTAGCCTCAGTTGATGGTGCAAACTAGAGGCAGCACGAGAAGATGGACTCAGTTTCTATCTTCCTCCATAACAAAGATTTATATGGAGAGCAATCTCGTATCGCAAGATATGAGACCTCGAACGAATTGCTTCAAGCTAGGTTGGCTGTCGGGTCATCTGTAGGGGGCAACGTCCTTACAGAGACCAGCTATTTTGAGCTCACGAACCTGGAGACCACGTTGGAGAATGGGTCAAGTACTGACTTGATTCTACAGTCCCTGCCCTCTGCTTATACCCTGAAGGAAACCAAGGAAGAAGGAAAGGGAAGGGCAAAAGTTTCGGGGCTGGATGTAGTAAAAGAGGGAGGTTTCTATTGTTACGGGAATGAACATTAGCATAAGGATTGCAGGGCTAGCAAAGCCAGTAGCCAGAATTCGAAGCATGTTGTGGCTTCGGCTTCGGGTGTGTTTGTAATAGAAAACTGTATGTCAGTTAACCCTACTTCCTGGGTATTAGATACCGGATCAGGATCTCACATCTGTAATTCATTACAGGCTCTGAGAAACCGTAGGGTTATCAGGAAAGGTGATATGACTCTCAGGGTTGCTAACGGAATGAGCATGGATGCTGAATCTGTAGGGGAATATCATCTTGAACTGACGCTGGGCAGATATTGATTTTGCGTAACTGTTTGTATGTACCAGGTGCGACTTGTAATATCATATCTATATCCTTACTTTCTAAGGAAGGATATGAATTTACTTTTGTAAGCGATGTAGTACACATCCACCTAAATTAAGTTCTGATTGGGTCAGGTACATTAAATAACGGGATATACGTATTAAATCAAGCTCAGATATTCAGTGTCCAGAACACACTTAAAAGAAAGTCTCCGGAAACAAATCAGGCTTTCTTATGGCATTGTAGACTGGGTCACATTAATGAGACACAATTAACTAAGTTACATAAAGAGGGATACTTGAATCCGTTCGAGTATCAGTCTTATGCCACTTGTGAATCTTGTCTCATGGGAAAGATGACAAAGACTCCGTTCACTGGACACGGAGTAAGAGCGAGCGAGCTCTTGGGACTCATACACAGTGATGTGTGTGGTCCAATGTCTACACATGCGCGAAGTGGTTATTCATACTCCATTACTTTCATAGATGATTTCTCTAGGTATGGACATGTCTTCTTAATGAAGCACAAATCCGAGGCTTTTGAGAAATTTCGGGAATACAAGAATGAAGTTGAAAAACAAACAGGCAAAAGTATAAAGACACTGAGATCTGATCGAGGTGGTGAATACTTGAGTGCCGAGTTTCTGGACTACTTAAAAAGAGAATGGAATTCTCTTTCAGCGTACTCCTCCATACACACCACAATACAACGGTGTATTTGAAAGGCGGAATCGAACCCTATTGGATATGGTTCGTTCCATGATGAGTAAGGCTGAGTTACCGCAATCTTTCTGGGGTTATGCACTAGAAGCAGCTGCATATATCTTGAACAAGGCTCCAACCAAGACTGTGCCTACCACCCCATATCAGATGTGGGGTGGGAAGAAACCCTGTCTTAAGTATCTTAAGATATGGGGATGTCCAGCTTTTGTAAAAAAGCAGCATGAGGACAAGCTCGAGGTACGCTCAGTACTGTATAAGTTTGTGGGATATCCAAAGAACTCCAGGGGGTAAATTTTTTATTCCGCAGAAGAACAAAAAGTTTTTGTTTCTCCGCATGCCCACTTCTTGGAAACTGAATTTTTGAAAAATCAGATAAGTGGGAGCGCAATAGAACTGGAAGAAATTCCAGAACCATAAGCTGTTACTGAAAGCTTGGATGAACCAGAAGTTTCAGGAGAACCGGACATTCCTGCGCCGCTCCGCAGGAGTAGTAGGCAGTCCCATCCGCCCGAGAGATACTACGGTTTTCTCATAGACGAGGATAGAGAGGATTGCACTATTGATTATGATGAGCCTACAAGCTTCCAGCAAGCCATTCAGAGCGGTGACTCGGTAAAATGGCTGGATGCAATGCGGACCGAAATGGAGTCCATGTACACCAACAAAGTATGGACGTTGGACGTTGCTCCAGATGGGGTAAAACCCGTAGGATGCAAGTGGATCTTCAAAAGGAAGATTGGTTTAGATGGACAGGTTGAGACCTATAAGGCTAGACTTGTTGCAAAGGGTTTTCGTCAAAGACCTGGTTTGGACTATGACGAAACATTTTCTCCAGTGGCTATGCTAAAATCCATTCGGGTCCTTCTTGCCATTGCTGCCTTCCACGATTATGAAATGTGGCAGATGGACGTAAAGACGGCTTTCCTAAATGGATATTTGGAAGAGTGCGTCTATATGGATCAGCCAGAGGGATTCAGCCAGAGTGGGAGCAGCGGTAAAGTGTGCAAGTTGCTCAAGTCCATCTATGGACCGAAGCAGGCATCGCGGAGTTGGAACATCTGCTTTGATGATACTGTCAAAGAATTCGACTTTATCAAAAACCCAGATGAACCATGCATTTACAGTAAGATTGTAGGGAGAAATGTGGTATTCCTCGTCTTGTACGTCGATGACATTCTCCTAATAGGAAATGATATTCCTATGTTACAGTCAGTCAAATGATTCTTATCACAGAGGTTCTCCATGAAGGACTTGGGCGATGCCAACTACATTCTGGGGATCC
The DNA here is from genome assembly GCA_030015575.1 of Agapanthus africanus. Taxonomy (NCBI): domain Eukaryota; kingdom Viridiplantae; phylum Streptophyta; class Magnoliopsida; order Asparagales; family Amaryllidaceae; genus Agapanthus; species Agapanthus africanus. The sequence goes on along the minus strand of JASDDO010000014.1, from coordinate 378,074,759 downwards.
AGATCTATCGTGATAGATCTAAAAGGATGTTGGGACTTTCACAGTCAAGGTACATCGACACCATACTGAAACGATTCAGAATGGAAGATTCCAAGCGCGGTAATCTACCGGCTTGTCACGGAATCACCCTCTCCAAAGAGATGTCTCCCAAGACTGATTTGGAAAGGGCTCGCATGTCATCAATACCCTACGCATCTGCGGTAAGATCTATTATGTATACGATGTTGTGTACCAGACCAGATGTAGCATACGCATTGAGCGTTGTAAGCCGGTATCAGTCGAACCCAGGGAAGAAACACTGGATAGCAGTAAAGAATATTCTCAAGTACCTGAGAAGGACCAAGGAGATGTTCTTGGTGTATGGCGGAAAAGACCTCCAGATCGAGACCTTTGCTGACTCCAGCTTCCAGAGTGACAAGGATGACTCCAAGTCCATGTCGGGTTATGTCTTTACCCTCAATGGAGGGGCGGTTTGCTGGAAGAGCTCCAAGCAGGAAACCGTTGCTGACTCAACAATAGAAGCGGAGTACATAGCTGCTTGCGATGCCGCAAAGGAAGCTGTCTGGATGAAGAAGTTCCTCATGGAGCTTCAGGTGGTTCCTACCAGTGTTGATCCAATACCGCTGTATTGTGACAACAACGGCGCTATAGCTTTAGCGAAGGAACCCAGGTCCCATCAGAAGTCCAGGCACATTTTGAGGAGGTACCACCTGATCAGGGAGATCGTAGATCCCCGGGAGATCGAGGTAAAGAGAGTAAATACGGAAGATAACACTGCTGATCCACTCACGAAGGCCTTACCCCAGACTCAGTTCGAGCGGCTGATCGAGATGATAGGTGTAACACCTTAGGATTTGTATTTGTTTTAAATTGAGTTGTGTTTGGTGTTGACTTGTGAGAGAGAGGGAGTGGGCATCATGGCTTAGCCCATGCTTGGCTTTAATGAAGAGAGAGAGAGGAGGGTTGACATTTGGACCTCGAGTGTTTCCTCTCATTTCCTTGCATTTCTCTCAAACACCCACACACTCACACACACACACTTACCTCAGCTCCAGAAACCCCAGCAGCAGCAGCAAGCACAGCAACAGCAACACCTGAGGCCAGAAGCAGCAACAGCAGCATGAGAGCAGCAGCAGCAAGAAGCAGTAGCAGCAGCAGCAGAGATCAGTAGCAGCAGCAGCAGTGAACAGCAACAGCAGCAACTGCAGCTTCTCCCCTTCATTTCTTCTGCTTCCTTCAGCTACCTAGGGTTAAGTATGAGGTATAATTCCTAAACTTACTCCCTAGCTTGCTTAGTTAGTGTAGTTTTGCATCGGTTAATAGTTTTAAGTGCGTTTTAGTGTGATATGGAGTGTTAGTGGGAACCTTGTGCTAATGAGGTGTAAATTGGTTTCAGTAGGATAATTGAGGTTTGTTGAGACCCTATTAGCTTAGCTTAACCCCTATTACTCTAAAATACCACCAGTTTCCCTAATTGATGCAATTTATCGTATTTGTGCAAAATTTGAGTTTTCTGGAACTGCTATTGACCCGGTGAGTTCAGAATGAAATTGAGGATACTGCAGTATAGTGGTGATGTGTTGATACCCTATATTTAACCCGACCCCCTAACTGCTACAGTAGGCCGCCAATTATTTCGTTCTGGCCGCCAATTGCGGCCAGATGGGTAGGGTTTGGGTTAGGGTTTGGTCCTGTAGGTGTCTGCTAGTGTGTAGGGTTCTATGATATATATATTTTTGTAAATCTAGTTCTGTAGTAAAATCTGGGACCAAATACCTATTTTTGCCGTTTTTCTAAACCTTCGCGACACGCGTGATACGTGAGTAGGTTTGGGGTTTCTGCGTATCGCGACGCGTCGGGGTAGTTTCAGGTGCGTGATCACACGTTTTAGCGTATCGCGCGCACGCGCGATTGGTTTGCGACACGGGTTTCTAGTTGGACTGTAGTGTCGCGTTTCTGTGAAATTGAGCTTATGTGTGATATGTGTTATGTGATTCTAGGTTCGCAGGCCAGTGAGACGGACGCTGCGAAGAAGGGCAAGCAAGTTGTTGGATACACTTAGCGCGAGACACGGTGAGTAGATTTCACATCTACGGGGATATCGCACGCATGGCGTTATGCGTCAGGGCTGATAGGACCTTATTACTATATGTTGCATTTACCCCATAAACTGTCATCGCATGTTGCATTCCCTGCTACATATAAATATATATATATATATATATATATATATATATATATATATATTGCTTAGAACTGATAGAACACCGCACTATTACTAACGGTTTATGTTGCACGGGCACTATTTTGCATGCTACACACACACCGTTAGTAATTGCCATGCCACACTCACTGTAGAGCTGCCAGGATTATGTGGTTATAGTTCATCTTACATGTGATTGATTATGATTTCCTAGAAATTGGAGCCGCATGACATCTTTAAAAAACGGAAACTATTTTAAAAGCGGTTTTTCCCTTATACACCTACCATGGATTTATTACATTGTACCTCGCATTGGATTTATTTATTAGCGATGGATTTTCATGTGATTTCTGGTTTTGAGGACCGTGGAATTATTTAAGAAAAGATGCACTATTTTGAAAAACCCGGTACCTCGTGATATGATATTTTGGTGCGTCCACCACGCGTTTTCTCGGTGCTGAGACGTGTGCTTGAAACCCGATTCGAGGAGTGGATGTTCCGTTTGCGGGTTCGTGGTGGGCCCGGTATGGTTCCCCTCGGCGAGATGATCGATAGGTTTTGCCGATTGAGCCTGGAGGTGGGCGAGTACCTACCGGTGATTGGTTGGACCTGGCAGTTGTCCGGAGGATACTGGCCAGAGTCGAGAGATGGATGCGGGATGATCCGTACTGCCGGGGCCGAGGGCTGATACCGCAGATGGACCCCGCGGGCCGATCCGGACTGACGGAGCCCGATATACGAGGATTTGCGTGTCGATGCTGGACACGAGTATTTTATGATATTTTGGGTGTCGATGTTGGGCACTCGTGATTTCTCAGAGATATACAGGATTTGAGGGCCGATGGGTATGCCGGCGCCTGAGTGTATTTGGGATTTGGGTGCAGCCTGAGGCACCGCCTATTGTTTTCCATGTTGACATATTCCATATAGATGTTATGTATCCCATGCTCAGTATTGATTTCTATATACCTCATCCTGTAGCACTTACCTGATAGAGCACTTGCATTACTATTGCATCCACTGTTTGGCATGCATTGATATCATCTGCTGGCATTAGTAGAGCCACGCTATATGTGCATGCTCGCGATCACCTTTATATGTTATCTCTATTCACGAGTTGGCAACTCATCTCGTTGTGCCACAGTATTTGCAGGTTGCCCTTGGGAGTAGTCGCGGCTGGCTGTTACCGCATCTTTTGGCACAGATACCATTGCTGAGGCGAGTTAGCCTTTTTCTGTTAGGTGGGTTTTGTACGGTATCTGTTATCTTTCAGTTGTATATTGATGTATCTAGTATTCTCCATCTACCTTTCTGTATTAACTTAGAGACAGTTGTGAGGACGATGTGTGTGATTTTGGTACTCTGGTGTCGAGCTCGCATGTGAGCCGACTTTATGTTATGCAGTCTTACCTTTGCTATATTGTCCTTGCTTTACTGTGTATTCTTCGCTACGGCGTCGTATATCATATTGGGATGCTTTATTTATTTCACTTGTTATTTCTGCTACACCTTACTTTTACCCGACTTACGGGACAAATGTTTAAAAAGGAAATGTTACCAAAATTATAAAAGTTATAACTCTTGAACTTTAAAGGATTTCTACTAAATTAATAAGATGTTTTTCGGACACGCATGACTGTTTTTACGAAAATGTTTTAAATCACTCTATATTTATTGGTTTTGATTTCTGGGTCCGGCTTACTTAGCCGCGTTACGCCTGTAGACGTTGCGTGGTTAAGTGCCGGTCACGAGTCGAAATTCTCGGGTCGTGACAAAGTTGGTATCAAAGCGTAGGTTTTACCTTCGGAGTGTAGGATGACCCTGGTATGATGGAGTAGGTAGCTGCAGCAGGGTAGCGTAGCGTGTGTATGTTCCGCGGCATACTCACGACACGATACTCCGCCTACACGACCTTAGGACTTATTGATTTGATCCCTCCTTATATTCTTGCGATTCGGTTTCCGTGTTCTTATCGAATTCTAATTCTCTTTCAGCCATTATGCCGTCTAAGACTACGAGGGCACAGAGAGCGGCCGCGAGGGCCGAGATTCATGTTGACTCGTCCGAGACGAGGACTGATCCGGGCAGTGCACCCGTTGTACCCGAGCGGACTGTTCCTCTTGTGACAGAGCAGATCGCCACGCTAGGGGCTGGTATGCAGGAGATGCGCCAGACGGTGGGATCTAGCATGCAGGAGATGCGCCAGATGATAGGATCGCTAGTTGAGACGCTTCGAGCGCAGCGACCAGAGGTAGCTCCACCCGTTCCAGAGACCGCGATGGTACCTACCGCACAGCCAGTTGCCCCTGCAGCCATGGAGGTGATTACAGTATCGCTATCAGAGTTCATGAGGCTGAAGCCTCCGGTATTCACAGGCACCGATACAGCCGAGGACCCACAGTCTTTCATCGACAGGATGGCCCGGATATGCCGTTCCCTCAGATGCGCAGATACGAGATGGGTTGAGTTCGCGAGCTTTCGCCTGGAAGGTCTTGCGCAGAAATGGTGTGATTCAGTTGAGAAGGGCAGAGCAGCAGGTCTTCCTCCTATGACCTGGACGGAGTTCGTGACAGTATTTCTAGCCCGTTTCCTTCCCCAGAGTGTTAGGGATGCCCGAGCACGCAGATTTGAGTCCTTGCGCCAGACGCCAGGGATGACAGTGGCAGAGTATGACGTGCTGTTTACAGAGTTGGCAGTCTATGCCCCATATTTGGTGGCTACTGAGGAGTTGCGAGTCAAGAGATTTGTTCGAGGCTTGCTTACACCACTGTTCCTCGCGATCAGCGCGCAGCACTATGAGACCTATGCAGCAGCTGTAGACGCAGCCCTAGTAGTCGAGGAGCACCTTGCTGAGACTTCGGCAGTCCCAGAGCCGAAGAGAGTTCGTACTGGTATATCCGCACGGAGACAGACATTCAGACGCCGCGACAGGTATCGTTCAGGTACGGGGAGTGGCAGAGATTCGGGACGGAGCCAGATGTTTAGTTCATATCCACGAGAGAGTCAGCAGTCGCCGCGGGGTTGCTTTAGATGCGGCAGCCTACTTCACCTCGTTAGAGATTGTCCCGAGACACACCGGAGGGAGGCGGCAGCACCGCATGTTACTTTACCACCTTCACCACCTCAGAGGGCGTTGCCCGTTGTACCTACCATTGCTCCGCGCCAGACTCATACATAGCGAGGTCGTGGCCGTGGAGGAGTTGCTCTGAGAGGACGAGATGACCGGGACAGAGGGCAGTCAGTTGCAGGTGGTGGACAGGCGCAGGTTTTTGCTTTGACACATCAGGACACGCAGGCGTCCAATGCAGTAGTTTCAGGTATCCTTCCTGTATGTTCAGTTGATGCACACGTGTTGTTCGATCCCGGATCCACACACTCGTACGTATCCACACACTTTGTGCCGAGTTTGGGTAGAGAGTCCGGTTTGCTTGATCAGCCGCTTGTGATGACCACTCCTGTGGGAGAGTCGTTTGTAGCTAGGCACGTGTTCCGATCCTGTATCGTCTGTATTGGCGAGAGAGAGTTGCCTGTCGACTTGATCCTTCTGGAGATATTGGACTTCGACGTTCTTTTGGGCATGGATTGGTTAGCCACGTGCTATGCTTCTGTGGACTGCTGTGAGAAGACAGTTAGATTCTGCTTTCCCGGTGAGTCGGTTTTTGTTGTGTTGGGGGACCGTGGTGCCGCCCCTCACAGTGTGATTTCTTCTTTTCGCGCTGGACAGCTTTTGAGGAAGGGATGTCAGGGATTTCTCGCCTATATTTGCGATGCTAGTGCTACACAGGTTCCATTGGATCAGGTTCCGGTTGTTAGCGAGTTTCCTAATGTGTTCCCTGACGAGCTTCCAGGGTTGCCGCCCGAGCGCGACATTTCCTTCTGTATTGATTTGGTTCCTGGCTCGGGGCCTATTTCCATACCGCCTTATCGGATGGCCCCGCGGAACTTCGAGAGTTGAAGGGTCAGTTGCAAGATTTGCTGGATAAGGGACTTATTCGACCCAGTGTTTCTCCTTGGGGTGCTCCAGTCCTGTTTGTCAAGAAGAAGGACGGCAGTTTGCGTCTGTGTATCGACTACCGCCAGCTGAACAGGGTGACAGTGCGGAACAGGTATCCTTTGCCGCGCATCGACGATTTGTTCGACCAGCTTCAGGGGGCAGGGTACTTTTCGAAGATCGATCTACGATCGGGCTATCATCAGCTGCGGGTTCGACAGGAGGACATTCCCAGGACAGCTTTCCGTACGCGCTACGGCCATTACGAGTTTTTGGTGATGTCGTTCGGACTCACCAATGCGCCAGCAGCCTTCATGGACTTGATGAACCGTATTTTCCGGCCATATTTGGATCTGTTCATCATAGTCTTCATTGACGATATCTTGGTGTATTCCCGGAGTAGTGAGGAGCACGAGCAGCACCTGCGGATTACATTGCAGACCTTGAGGGAGCACCAGCTTTATGCGAAATTCTCCAAGTGTGCTTTTTGGCTGGACAGCGTAGATTTCTTGGGGCATGTGGTTTCACGAGACGGTATATGTGTAGACCCGAGGAAGATCGAGGCCGTTCAGCGTTGGCCCAGACCCACATCGGTGACGGAGATTTGCAGCTTTTTGGGGTTGGCCGGTTACTATAGACGTTTTGTGCAGGACTTCTCCCGTATTGCTACACCGTTGACCGGATTGACCCGGAAGGGAGTTCCTTTCGTTTGGACGGAGGAGTGAGAGCACAGTTTCCAGCAGTTACGGACACGGCTGACGACGGCACCGGTGTTATCCTTACCTTCCGGATCGGGCGGATTTGTGGTCTTTTATGATGCTTCTCGAGTGGGGTTAGGGTGCGTACTGATGCAGCATGATAGAGTGATCGCGTATGCCTCGCGACAATTGAAGAAGCATGAGCAGAACTACCCCACTCACGATTTGGAGATGGCAGCAGTGGTCTTCGCACTTAAGATCTGGCGACATTACCTATACGGCGAGTCATGCCAGATATTCACGGATCACAAGAGTCTGAAATACATATTCCAGCAGCGGGACCTGAACCTTCGACAGCGCCGATGGATGGAGTTAGTGAAGGATTACGACTGCGAGATCTTATATCACCCGGGCAAGGCAAATGTGGTGGCGGATGCTTTGAGCAGGAGGCCCGGGAGTAGCCTATCTTGTTTGAGCGCAGTACAGGGGCAGTCGTCAGCAGATTGGCAGATATTATGTGACAGCCGAGTACAGTTCGAGTTCACGCCGATTGGAGGACAGATAGCGCATGTCCGTGCACGCCAACAGTTGATCGATCGTATACGTGAGGCACAGCTCAGTGATGACCGATGTTCAGAGATCATGGCACAGATTGGACAGGGCAGGTTTTCCGAGTTCGTGATCGATGATCAGGGGGTACTACGTTTTGGAGTTAGACTGTGCGTACCAGATGCTGAGAGACTGAGGCGCGAGATTCTTGAGGAGGCACATCGATCGGTGTATAGCGTCCATCCCGGTTCCACCAAGATGTATCATGATATGAGAGATGATTATTGGTGGGACGGAATGAAGAGGGACATCGCAGATTTTGTGTCGAGATGCCTGACTTGTCAGCAAGTCAAGGCTGAGCACCAGAGGCCCGCGGGAGAGCTACAGCCGTTACCCATTCCGGAGTGGAAATGGGAACAGATTTCGATGGATTTCGTGGTGGGTCTACCCAGGACTAGTCGGGGGTATGACTCCATCTGGGTGATCGTGGATCGTTTGACGAAAGCGGCCCACTTCCTACCGGTGAAGACGACTTTCGGATTTACTCAGTATGCCCAGATCTACATTGACGAGATAGTACGACTGCACGGAGTCCCGACGTGTATTGTGTCCGACAGAGGCACCCAGTTTACCAGTAGACTATGGCAAAGGCTTCAGGAGGCTTTGGGCACTCGCTTGAGTTTCAGCATGGCTTTTCATCCGCAGACCGACGGACAGTCAGAGTGGACCATTCAGACTCTCGAGGACATGCTCAGAGCGTGTGTATTAGATTTCGGAGGTAGCTGGGATCATCACTTACCCTTGGTAGAGTTCTCCTACAATAACAGCTACCAGGAGACCATTCAGATGGCACCGTTTGAGGCTCTTTATGGGAGGAGATGCAGGTCGCCCGCCTGTTGAACAGAGCTCAGTGAGAGCAGTATCTTAGGGCCACAGATTGTTGAGGAGACGACAGCGAAGATCCAGTTGATCCGCGACAGGATGAGAGCAGCACAGAGTAGGCAGAGATCTTATGCGGACCGTCGGCGACGCAGACTTGAGTTTTCTGTTGGGGATCATGTTTTCTTGAGGGTCTCCCCAATGAAAGGTGTGATGAGGTTTGGGAAGAAGGGGAAGCTCAGTCCCAGGTATGTGGGCCCCTTCGAGATCCTCGAGCGTGTTGGTGCAGTAGCCTACCGTTTGGCCCTTCCGCCCAGCTTTCCAGATGTGCACCCCGTGTTCCATGTCTCGATGCTCCGCAGATATCTTCATGATCCTTCGCACGCGATTCAGCACCCGACGATCCAGCTGGAGCGCGACCTTTCCTATGCAGAGCAGCCGGTGATGATCTTGGATCGACGAGTGAAGAAATTGAGATCGAAGGACATTCCATCAGTTAGGGTACTTTGGCTTGGTCAGAACCGTGAGGAGGTCACTTGGGAGACCGAAAGCGAGATGATGAAGACGTATCCCCATCTTTTTGAAGGTATGTGTAGTTAGATTTTTGAAATTCGGGAACGAATTTCTTTAAGGGGGAGAGATTGTAACACCTTAGGATTTGTATTTGTTTTAAATTGAGTTGTGTTTGGTGTTGACTTGTGAGAGAGAGGGAGTGGGCATCATGGCTTAGCCCATGCTTGGCTTTAATGAAGAGAGAGAGAGGAGGGTTGACATTTGGACCTTGAGTGTTTCCTATCATTTCCTTGCATTTCTCTCAAACACCCACACACTCACACACACACACTTACCTCAGCTCCAGAAACCCCAGCAGCAGCAAGCACAGCAACAGCAACACCTGAAGCCAGAAGCAGCAACAGCAGCATGAGAGCAGCAGCAGCAAGAAGCAGTAGCAGCAGCAGCAGAGATCAGTAGCAGCAGCAGCAGTGAACAGCAACAGCAGCAACTGCAGCTTCTCCCCTTCATTTCTTCTGCTTCCTTCAGCTACCTAGGGTTAAGTATGAGGTATAATTCCTAAACTTACTCCCTAGCTTGCTTAGTTAGTGTAGTTTTGCATCGGTTAATAGTTTTAAGTGCGTTTTAGTGTGATATGGAGTGTTAGTGGGAACCTTGTGCTAATGAGGTGTAAATTGGTTTCAGTAGGTTAATTGAGGTTTGTTGAGACCCTATTAGCTTAGCTTAACCCCTATTACTCTAAAATACCACCAGTTTCCCTAATTGATGCAATTTATCGTATTTGTGCAAAATTTGAGTTTTCTGGAACTGCTATTGACCCGGTGAGTTCAGAATGAAATTGAGGATACTGCAGTATAGTGGTGATGTGCTGATACCCTATATTTAACCCGACCCCCTAACTGCTACAGTAGGCCGCCAATTATTTCGTTCTGGCCGCCAATTGCGGCCAGATGGGTAGGGTTTGGGTTAGGGTTTGGTCCTGTAGGTGTCTGCTAGTGTGTAGGGTTCTATGATATATATATTTTTGTAAATCTAGTTCTGTAGTAAAATCTGGGACCAAATACCTATTTTTGCCGTTTTTCTAAACCTTCGCGACACGCGTGATACGTGAGTAGGTTTGGGGTTTCTGCGTATCGCGACGCGTCGGGGTAGTTTCAGGTGCGTGATCACACGTTTTAGCGTATCGCGCGCACGCGCGATTGGTTTGCGACACGGGTTTCTAGTTGGACTGTAGTGTCGCGTTTCTGTGAAATTGAGCTTATGTGTGATATGTGTTATGTGATTCTAGGTTCGCAGGCCAGTGAGACGGACGCTATGAAGAAGGGCAAGCAAGTTGTTGGATACACTTAGCGCGAGACACGGTGAGTAGATTTCACATCTACGGGGATATCGCACGCATGGCGTTATGCGTCAGGGCTGATAGGACCTTATTACTATATGTTGCATTTACCCCATAGACTGTCATCGCATGTTGCATTCCCTGCTACATATAAATATATATATATATATATATATATTGCTTAGAACTGATAGAACACCGCACTATTACTAACGGTTTATGTTGCACGGGCACTATTTTGCATGCTACACACACCGTTAGTAATTGCCATGCCACACTCACTGTAGAGCTGCCAGGATTATGTGGTTATAGTTCATCTTACATGTGATTGATTATGATTTCCTAGAAATTGGAGCCGCATGACATCTTTAAAAAACGGAAACTATTTTAAAAGCGGTTTTTCCCTTATACACCTACCATGGATTTATTACATTGTACCTCGCATTGGATTTATTTATTAGCGATGGATTTTCATGTGATTTCTGGTTTTGAGGACCGTGGAATTATTTAAGAAAAGATGCACTATTTTGAAAAACCCGGTACCTCGTGATATGATATTTTGGTGCGTCCACCACGCGTTTTCTCGGTGCTGAGACATGTGCTTGAAACCCGATTCGAGGAGTGGATGTTCCGTTTGCGGGTTCGTGGTGGGCCCGGTATGGTTCCCCTCGGCGAGATGATCGATAGGTTTTGCCGATTGAGCCTGGAGGTGGGCGAGTACCTACCGGTGATTGGTTGGACCTGGCAGTTGTCCGGAGGATACTGGCCAGAGTCGAGAGATGGATGCGGGATGATCCGTACTGCCGGGGCCGAGGGCTGATACCGCAGATGGACCCCGCGGGCCGATCCGGACTGACGGAGCCCGATATACGAGGATTTGCGTGTCGATGCTGGACACGAGTATTTTATGATATTTTGGGTGCCGATGTTGGGCACTCGTGATTTCTCAGAGATATACAGGATTTGAGGGCCGATGGGTGTGCCGGCGCCTGAGTGTATTTGGGATTTGGGTGCAGCCTGAGGCACCGCCTATTGTTTTCCATGTTGACATATTCCATATAGATGTTATGTATCCCATGCTCAGTATTGATTTCTATATACCTCATCCTGTAGCACTTACCTGATAGAGCACTTGCATTACTATTGCATCCACTGTTTGGCATGCATTGATATCATCTGCTGGCATTAGTAGAGCCACGCTATATGTGCATGCTCGCGATCACCTTTATATGTTATCTCTATTCACGAGTTGGCAACTCACCTCGTTGTGCCACAGTATTTGCAGGTTGCCCTTGGGAGTAGTCGCGGCTGGCTGTTACCGCATCTTTTGGCACAGATACCATTGCTGAGGCGAGTTAGCCTTTTTCTGTTAGGTGGGTTTTGTACGATATCTGTTATCTTTCAGTTGTATATTGATGTATCTAGTATTCTCCATCTACCTTTCTGTATTGACTTAGAGACAGTTGTGAGGGCGATGTGTGTGATTTTGGTACTCTGGTGTCGAGCTCGCATGTGAGCCGACTTTATGTTATGCAGTCTTACCTTTGCTATATTGTCCTTGCTTTACTGTGTATTCTTCGCTACGGCGTCGTATATCATATTGGGATGCTTTATTTATTTCACTTGTTATTTCTGCTACACCTTGCTTTTACCCGACTTACGGGACAAATGTTTAAAAAGGAAATGTTACCAAAATTATAAAAGTTATAACTCTTGAACTTAAAAGGATTTCTACTAAATTAATAAGATATTTTTCGGACACGCATGACTGTTTTTACGAAAATGTTTTAAATCACTCTATATTTATTGGTTTTGATTTCTGGGTCCGGCTTACTTAGCCGCGTTACGCCTGTAGACGTTGCGTGGTTAAGTGCCGGTCACGAGTCGAAATTCTCGGGTCGTGACAATAGGTCTTCGATATGCCAGTACATGGCCTTAGTGCAAGTGGAAGATTGTTAGTGTATATGCCCTAGAGGCCATTACTGTATCATACTAGTTTGTATATTACTTAATGGAAGCTTGGGACATTCACCTTGTATAGACAATCTTGCTCAATATAGTAGTATGCTACTTGGTTTGTTTCTACTTTAATGTGTACATGTGTTTATTTTAGTATATCACCTATACACATTAGTGGAGCCCTTAGGATCTTTGCTTGATTACCAGCGTTGTGATGGCAGTCACACTAGTGGGGGCTGGGTAATCTACAAGCACATCCTTATGCAGGTCCCTAGTCGTAGGACTATCGAGATAGGACATCGATACTCCGGAGTAGACTAGCGTATGCGCTTCTCATCCCAGTGTGGGAGACGGTCTGTCCCACAGCCGTCAGTACGTCGTACTTGAGATAGTATGCGGGTGCTCGTTAGGTTACGAGTACACTGGACATGACTCGTCGGGAACTGTTGGTTGGTACTATACCTATCGTCAGTTATCAGTTCCCAGGTGACATGAGTACAGCTTAGTCCGCTGACTTGACACTGTCACTTCGCCTCGAGTGTGTTCCCACTGTACTTTGATTACTACCCTACCACGGCTCAAAGGAGTCGTGCAAACTGGTAGTAGTTGGGTGCAGTCCCGAAGCACTTGGAGGCAGTGACGGTTAGACAGGATTCGTCTCTTCCGGTATTGGAGGTTGACATCGCGCTGTGTCTAGAAGAGCCATTACACGAGCAGTCCCTGGCCAGGGCAAACGAGATATACTGGTAGGTTTCCAGTGCTATCTCAGGGTGTTCTGGGCTACACTCCGACACGATTTGTACCGCTATTAGGGGACTGACGTTTATCGCCCCCTAGGCCCGCCATGCGATGTATCAGACGAACAGACCGGACTGTACAGAAATTGTCACATTCAGGCTCAGTAGGAGTTCAGATGGGTTTCACCTCGGTATCTACCTAGGGACCGTTACGCACAGCTAGTGCCGCTTGCGGTCTGTGGTTAAACCCACTGCCAGCGTAGTGTCGAGTCTTTAGAGTCCCACACAGAAAGCTATTCGCCTTTAGGCAAAAGAGTAGAGGTCGTATGATTTTGTGACAGGTCGCATAGTTTTGCGACAGGGTTCGGTCACATCCATGCACTTGTGCACGTTTAGTGTCCCGACAGTTAACACCAGCGAGTTTTGGTTTAAGCCAGATCCTAGTGTATGTTTTGGGGTTGGTTTTATCTCGTTTGTATTCGTGTTCCTCGGAACGCGGATGCGGGTGTGTATGCACAGTTGACAGAGAGACAGAGGCAGAGGATTCTCATTGGGGTTGTTGACTGTTGACTGTTGACCATTGACTTTTGCTAAACCCTAATGAGAATAAGAAATATAATTAACAATAATATTAATTAAGTATTATAGTGACATGGTTGTTGACTTGTTGACTTTGTTGACCGGTTGACTAGGTTGGACTAGTTGACCATCATCATGACAATGGCTATCATTTCATGGTAAAGACTTTTGATTGCTTGTTTCTTCTTGCAAAATGAGTGCATGAAATGATATAGCCATTTTGACTTGAACCATCACATAATACTTGATTACTATTTTTGTTATGATGGTTTTGGATTATGAGAGCTTGGATGGCAAAAGACTTTCTCATTCTCTCATTTTCATTTCTCTCTTGCTTGAGCTCTCCCTCTTGCTCTCTCTCTAGCTCAAGGCAACACCCTCTCAGGAGTTGAGAAACATTGCCTTAGAGATAAAAGAAAACCCCTATCACTTCTCTACTCATCCTAGTTCACAAGGTTTAGCAAACCAAGTGTTCTAGTTTCTTCAAGTTCGAAGAAGAAGCCAAAGGTAGAAGCTTTCAGGTGGATCCATTTTCGGCGCAAGGAGACGACGAGATGAGGCCGATCCGTACACAGGAAAGAGTTGAAGACGAAGGAGTTGAAGAAAGGTATAGCCCCCCTAACCGAGTAGGTAAAACTCTAGTTAGGTTGTTAGGTAGTTGTTTAACAAAGATCCGTATTTTGAGTCCATGTTACCACCTCTTGAAAAATCGTTTTTCATCATTTCCGCAAGTCCGTAAGTACCGGGAGAGGTAACGTGGACTTACAGACCTGATATCTCAATTACATGTAACCAAGTACACATCAAATGTTCAAATGCTAAACAACGATAACAAGCAGAAGCAAGAGTACGATAAAAATATTGTAATCGAAATTTAGAATTTATCGTTGCGTTGCTTCGGGTTACTTACCATCAATGCATGGACCTTAATTTCTCCAAAATCTGCAAAGCAAGACAAATGCTCTTGCCCTAATTTACCTGTCGAAAAATTTAAAAGCAAACTAGAATCAAAATAATTTTTTCAAAACTGCAATTTTCTATCCAACTCCCCACACAGAGACATTTGTTCAAACAGATAACAGGCAAAGCATAAAAATTATGTATTTAAACAAAAAGATGAAAGGCATTGGAGTCAAGATCAAAGCTTTCATATCTTCTAACTAAAAAGATCACAACTTTCATCAAAAGTTCTGCTTCTAAGCCAATCTTTCACTGTAGTAAGACTGAAATTCTTTTTTTTTAAAATTGAACTTTACATTTGAGAGCGCCGACTGTGATGTCAGGTGAAACGGGCAAGGCCAAATGGGTTCCGAGAGTGGAGTCGACGAAGATGGGAATCTCTTTGCTTGATTTCATGGGGAAGCTTCAAATTGGAATTCTATATCAATCGTACTAAGGACATGAACGAAATAAAACTTTTTTTGGGGGGGTTGGGGGCGGGTGGGCGGGGCGCGGGGCGGGGGGTTTTATTAAAATGCTCTCCACTATCAAATCTTTACGAGTAGGGCTATCCCTAGGTAATCAACAAAATAAAAAAAAGGAAAATTGGCTGCCTTTTAATAGCCAAAATTGAGAAATGGAGATGTCTACCTTATCAAATATGAAAAGTCAATAACTCTCTCTCTCTCTTATAATCTCACTCATTACACATTCATTCTCATGCTCAAAAGCCCCAAAAGGATGTCTTATAAATTTATACATAAGCCATTATATCTTTGTTATTTTATATAAACCATAAATTTCTCAATTCTAATATTACCACTAGCCACATTCATTTAGTTTAAATTTAGAAAAACTATAAATATCTTTAGAATTTTTTGTTTAATGTCCCCGATAAAAATTTCTACACACCTTCTGTATATATGTTGTTCAAAATATACACAACATCGCGTGTGCAAAATGCTAGTTTTTTTAAAACCAAAATATCTTCAAGTACCTTTATTTATGTCACAATCCGGAGACGGCACGTAGCCGGCTCTTGAATCACGTGTCTATAGGGCCTAAACGTAACCTAAGTAAACTGAAAACCAGAAATCTAAATCTTTTTAAGTAAATAGTGGAGGTGAAGTGTTGGAAAATAGTATCAAAGAAATCAAGTTTCTTTTTAATGTGTAAGTACAGTTTGTTTGAAAACACAAGTGGGTTTTAGCCTAAGTTTTGAAAACATTTTCGTCATTTAAAATTTTGGCAGCACCTCCTTTGTAAATTTTGATAAAATCGATACATACAAATAAATATAATATCAGCGTCCCCAATCGGGAGCTATTTCATCGCCCAGTCGGCGAGAACATAACCACGCAGTAGTATACGACGCTCAAGGCGAAGATCAACACAAGAAAAAGTAAAAGAAATACTAAAAATATCAACTCAACAATATCCAAACTCGACATCTAAAAGAATATCATACAAGTCTCGTCTCTAAATACACAAAAATATACAAGTTTGATCGATGGAGTTTTTAACTAGATCACAAAAAAATATACATATACTGTTAGTGATATATGCCCTAGAGGCCATTATTGTATATTACTGAATTATATATTACATTTTGGAAGCTTGGGATATACACAGATATAATAACAGTCATGCTCAATATGACAGTATGCTATCTGGTTTGATTTTATCTTAATATGTGTATATGTTTCTTTTAGCATATCACTAATACATATTGATAGAGCCCTTTGGATCTTTACTTGACTACCAGCGTTGTGATGGCAGTCACACTAATGAGGGCTGGGTAGTCTATAAGCACATCCTTAAGCTTGTCCCTAGTCGTAGGATTATCGAGACAGGGTATCAATACTCCAGAGTAGACTAGTGTATACGCTTCTTATCCCTAGTCAGGGGAGGTGGCCTGTCCCGCAATCATTGATATACGGTATCAGAGATAGTATACAGGTACTCATTGGGTTATGAGTTATATTAGATGGACTCGATAGGAACCGCTTGTTTGTATTATACCTATCGTCAATTAGAAGTTCCCGGGCGACATGAGTAAAGATTAGTCCGTTGACTTGACATCATTATTCGTCTCGAGTGTGTTCCTACTGTATTTAGATTACTACCCTACGACGACTCAAATGAGTCGTGCAAACAGGTAGTGGTTAGGTGCAGTCCCGAAGCACTTGGAGGCAGTAGTGGATAGAAAGAATTGGTCTCTCCCGTTATTTGGAGTTAATATCGTGCTGTGTTCGGATAGCCAATACACAAAGTCCCTGACCAGGACAAGTGAGATTTACTGGTAG
Source organism: Agapanthus africanus (assembly GCA_030015575.1). Lineage (NCBI taxonomy): Eukaryota > Viridiplantae > Streptophyta > Magnoliopsida > Asparagales > Amaryllidaceae > Agapanthus > Agapanthus africanus. The sequence continues at coordinate 378,058,067 of JASDDO010000014.1, read as the reverse complement.
GTACATCAGTAGTTTTTTAGGAGTGTATTGGGCTCTACACCGACACGACTTATTGCGCTATTAGGAGTCTGACGTTTACCACTCCGTAGACCCGATATGCGATACTCTTAGACGAACATACCGGACTGTATGGAGATTTTCATGGATAGGCTCAGTAGGGGTTCGGATGAGTTCGCTCGTCAGCTTTCTTTTCGACAGATACCTAGCTAGCCGTTACGTACAGCTAGTACCGCTGACGAACTTGCGGTTAAACCCACTGCCAGAGTATTGTCGAGTCTTTAGAGTCCCATACAGTTGGTTTCCCTGGTTCAGACGAAACGATGTAGAGACCGTATGGTTTTACGTGCAGGATTCCGATCATATACATGTACTGGCTACACGGATGTTGTTCGGACGGATAATACTAGTGGGATTTGGATTAAACCGGATTCTAGTATTATATTATTGGATTATTATTATCTCATCGTATTCGTATTTTTTCAGTACGAATATAGGTATGTATATATGGTGAGGGCATTCTTGTAATTTTACAAGAGATGCTTCTAGAAGGGGACACCTCATTATTGGATTTATCAATTTTTTGGAAAATAGATTAATGAGGTGGAAAATGAAGATATTCGTAGCATGGGTGAAGTATGGCTAATTCTTTAGTTTATTGGTTTGCCTTTACTATTCAAGCATGGTTGTTATTTGTTTATGGAAAATATTGCATGCTTGATCATTGAGAAAGAATTAGCCATTCTTCACTTGCAAAAAAAAAGACATGCTCATTTGTGTTTTCTTTCTCTCTCTCCAGTGTTCTCCTTTTTCCAAAAGACCCTAAACCGCACATGTGTTGTGAATCCTAGGGTCATTTGAGATAAAAAAATACTCCAATTAACACTCAACATCTCCTAAGCTATCTAGATTAGTGAACTAGGTACTTTAGTTACCTCGGTTTAGAGGTTGGAGTTTGAACCATAGACTCTCGGGTGGATCGTCTTCGACACGAGAAGGCCGATGACTGAGCTAGATCCGCACCTTCGAGGAGCTCAAGCTAAGGAGAAGAAGACCCGAAGGACTTGTAACTTGGAGGTATAAACTCTTTCAGAGTAGTTAAAAACCTCTAAGTGTTTAGCTAGTTATGGTTTCCGAAAAGATCATGTATGATAGGTCGATGTTGCAAGTTTTAAAATCATTTTTCGTATATTCCGCCTCCCTACAAGTGTGTGGGGTGTGCGACATCGACTTACAGTGGTATCAAAACCTACTTAAACCTTAACTAGCTTGTTAGCAAGTGTTTAGAACTTTGAGCGACGGAAAATATCCGAAATTGCATTTCCAAGTCATGCTTGCTGTTCGATTTTCAAAGTTGTTCAAAAAATTATTTAAGTGGCCTTAAAATTACATGCAGGCTTTTATAAGACCAAGAAAAAATTTCGAGCACTTAAGCTCATTACTCGACCACTAATCCGCGGCCAAATAGGTCATTTGGCAGTGGATCCGTGGCCGAGTTATGGCCAAAGTGCTCCCAATTTTTCTTTGGTTCGGGTTCTTGGAAATGTGATTTTTGATATATTTGGTTTTTGCCCAGATTTGTTTGTGTACTGGTTTGTGCATGGGGTAAACGTGGAAAGTTTTTATCGATCGAAATTCCAAATTCTTGCTTATTTTTGTTTGTTTATGTGTTGATAAACGTCTACTAATTGCTATATGTCGATTAGTGGGGTTGCACATATCTAGTATCTTGTTGATGGTTTGTGTATATGAAGTATTGGATCATCGTGAATGAATAGCCGGGGGATATGAGAAGAGTGTTCTTTTCTTTCATTCATATATATTTATAAATTGATGTAATATTCTTTTGCGGGGCACATCCAGGTTGAGGTTATAGCCAACATTGTATTATTTCATTTAATTTTTCTTGTACCTAGGATAGACCCAAGGAGGGGGTGCACAAACTACCGGGTTCTTGAAGTGCCGGGTGGCCTACTCATTTCATTTTGGGAGCTACTTCATTTTAGGAATTTGGCGGGTGGTTTGCCGCACCCGTAGGGGTCTAGAGTAGGGTTTGGCTATTCATCACGACCGTGGAATCCGTTTTTCCTTCCAGGCTAAAACGAAACACGGAAATCCTAGTATATCTAATATATTCATCCGTGTCGCTGTGATGTGTGATCTGGAATGACTATTATTGCGTGAGACGAATGGCTATATATATATATATATATATATATATAAAATAAACGTTGCTTATGTTTTGCACCCGCGCTAGTCCAGCCCTCGCTCTGCCGTTAATTAAGTAACCTAACGGTGCATGACGGGCCCCCGTGGCGAATGCGGATTGGCATAAGCGTACGTTCTATTTTCGTTTCTTTCTGCAATGATAGGGTTAAATGATGGGACATCATTAATATTGTTTAACGCAAAGAAAACAAACCAAAGTTAAATCGTTAGAACAATTTCAAAACCACTCGGTTTTCTTTAAAAATAACTTTTAAATGTGAAGCCTAAACCACTCCTTTTAAAAGCTATCATGGTTCCTTCGACTATATCAAGTTCATTATGTTCACGGTTTTTTCCAAAACCAGCCGTAGCCCTCCGTCATTTCAGATGGTATTCAGTAGTATTCAAACTATGTATTTTGACCTTCGCAAAGGCATAGTGATTGGTAGCTGCTGGGTATTCATTTATAGAATAAATATATGTGTTAATCTGGGACAGGCGTACAACTATTTTGACCTTTGTCAAGTGTTTGCACGAATGGGTTCAGATTAACCTGGACAATGACAGGTAGAACTTGATTTGCGTCTTATGATATGTTGGCCTTCGTTAAGGTCATAAGCGCCTAGGGCAAAAATCCACATTGGGAGTTTCAAAAGAAAACGAAACTTGCTAGTTTTGCATACAATCTGGAGTGTGATGATTTTTGTAGGATTCCTTCAAAGTTGTCACGCAATGATAGTTGGATCCCGATCCCACCGTGAGTTTTATTACACCTCGGGAGAATTTTTCACTTTACAATCAATACTATAAACCATGTAGGTGTCTAGAACGGTGTTAGCGGGGCTACACCTCCAGGAAAAAGAGGTTATGTAATTAAGGAACTTCGCGAAAGCGTTGGAAAACCTCCCTCGAAGTACCGGCACTAGCCTGACCGAAAGGTTAAGCAAGAATTGTACGGTACGATTAATCCCGACTAATTCTTCTTCTATGGTTTGAAGGAGGATTTAAGGAAACAATGGAAGCCATCATGTTTAGATAAACTAATTACCAATCTAAATTTGCAAGAGTATCATGCCGAGTGTTTCTTCTCTCTCTCCTAACTGCAGCGACCAAAATGACTGGGCTTAAGTTACTGCTAGATAAAAATATATTGATAGGACAAAACTATAAAAATTAGCTATGGAATGTCCAGATGGCCATAACCTATGACAAGCTGGGCTACCTCCTTATTACCAAAGCCCCCGCCGTCCTAGGTCTAGATTCCACCGTCGAGGATATAGAGATCCGTAAGACATGGGAAATAGACTGAGCGAATGCCAAGTATCTCGTGCTGGCCTCAATGGATAATGAACACCAGAGGCGGTACGAGAAGTTGGACTTAGCTTCCATCTTCCTCCATACCAAAGATTTATATGGAGAGCAATCTCGTATCAAAAGATACGAGTCCTCGTAGAAATTGTTTCAGGCGAGATTGGCTATCGTGTCATCTGTAGGGGACCACGTCCTTAAGATAATTAGCTATATTGAAGAGCTCGCAGACCATAGGACCACGTTGGAGAACGAGTTGTATACAGACTTGATTCTACTGTCCCCCCTCTACCTATGTCCAGTTTATGTTGAATTTCAATATTCAAGATAAGTAAGTTACACTTCCAGAACTTCTCAACATGTTGAGGAGTGCAGAGGGCACCCTAAAGAAAACCATAGAGACACCCGCTCTACTTATTGGGGAACCTTCCTCCTCTAGATCCAAGGTGAAAGCCAAAGGGAAGAAGAAGAGGGCCCCCACCAAGTTGAAATGAGGTGTCAATAAAGTACAGGGGAAGGGCAAGGCAAAAGTTGGGGGGCCGATAGTAGGGAAAGAGGAATTCTTCTATTGTCACAGGAAAGTCCATTAGAAGGACTGCAGGGCTTGGAAATCCAACAACAAGGATTTGAAGCAAGTTGTGGTTTCGGCTTCAGGTGTGTTTATGATTGAAAACTGTCTGTCAATCAACTCTACTTCCTGGGTATTGGATACCGGTTTAGGATCTCATATCTGTAATTCATTGCAGGCTCTGAGAAACCGTAGAGTTATAAAGGCAGATGATATGACCCTCAGGGTTGCTAACGGAGCGAGCGTGGATGCTGTGTCCGTAAGGGAATATCACCTAGGATTGACAAGTGGACACATTTTGGTTTTGCGTAACTGTTTTTGTATACCTAGTTTGACATGTAATATCATCTCTGTATCTTTACTATCTATAGAAGATTATGATTTTACATTTGTAAGCAATGTTCTAAACATTCACCTTAATCATGGTTTGATTGGGTCAGGTACACTAGACAATGGTATATACGTATTAAATCAACACCAAGTTTTCAATGTTCAGAACACACTTAAAAGAAAGTCTCCAGAATTAAATCAAGCTTGCTTATAGTATTGTAGACTGGGTCACATCAATGAAACACGGTTGATGAAGTTACATAAAGAGGGATGTTTGGATCCATTTGAATATCTGTCTTATGCAACTTGTCAATCATGTCTCAAAGGAAAGATGACAAAGACTCCGTTCACTGGACACGGAGTAAGAGCCACCGAGCTCTTGGGACTCATAAACAACGACGTGTGTGGTCCAATGTCTATACATGCAAGAAGTGGTTATTCCTGCTTTATTACTTTTACGGATGATTTCTCAAGGTATGTACATGTATTCTTGATGAAATATAAATCCGAGGCCTTTGAGAAATTCCAAGAATACAAGAATGAAGTGGAAAAACAAACAGGCAAAAGTATCAAGACACTTCGATCTGATCGAGGTGGTGAATACTTAAGTGCCGAGTTCCTGGATTATTTAAAAGAGAATGGAATTCTCTCTCAGCTTACTCCTCCATATTACATCTCAACACAACGGTGTATCAGAAAGGCGTAACCACACCTTATTGGATATGGTACATTCCATGATGAGTAACGCTGAGTTACCGCGATTCTTCTAGGTTATGCACTAGAATCTGCTGCATATCTTTTGAACAAAATTCCTACTAAGTCTGTTCCTACCACATCATATGAAATGTGGAGTGGGAAGAAACCTTATCTTAAGTATCTTAAGATATGGGGATGTCCAGCTTTTGTCAAAAAGCAGCATGCGGACAAGCTCGAGACATGATCAGTACTGTGTAAGTTTGTGGGATACCCAAGGAACTACATGGGGTATCTTTTCTATTATGCAGAGGAACAAAAAGTTTTTGTTTCTCGGCATGCCCACTTTCTGGAGACTCAATTTCTTGAAAAAGAAATAAGTGGGAACGCAATAGAACTGGAAGAAATTCCAGAACCATAAACTATTACTGAAAGCATGGTGGAACCAGAAGTTTCAGAAGAACCGGACGTCCCTGCGCCACTCTGCAGATCTAGTAGGCAGTCTCATCCGCCCGAGAGATACTATGGTTTTCTCGTAGACGGGGATAGAGATGATTGCATCATCAATAATGATGAGCCAACTAGTTTCCAGTGGGCCATTACGAGCAGAGACTCAGTAAAATGGCTGGATGCAATGCGGACAGAAATGGAATCCATTTACACCAACAAAGATTGGACTTTGGACATTGCACCTCAAGGGGTAAAACCCGTAGGCTGCAAATGGATCTTCAGAAAGAAGATTGGTGCAGATGGACTGGTTGAAACCTATAAGGCTAGACTTGTAGCAAAAGGTTTTCATCAAAGACTTGGCTTGGACTATGACGAAACCTTTTCTCCAGTTGCCATTGCTGCATTCCATGATTATGATATTTGGCAGATGGACGTAAATACCACTTTTCTGAATAGAAATTTGGAAGAGTGTGTTTATATGGATCAGCCAGAGGGTTTCATAGAGAGTGGTTGCTTAAATCCATTTATGGATTAAAGCAGGCATCGCGGAGTTGGAACATCTGCTTTGATGAGACGGCCAAAGAATTTGACTTTATCAAAAATCCAGATGAACCATGCATTTATAGTAAGATTGTAGCAAGAACTGTAGTATTGCTTGTATTGTATGTGGATGGCATTTTCTGATAAGAAATGACATTCCTATGGTACAATCAGTCAAAGGATTCTTGTTACAGAAATTTTCCATGAAAGACCTGGGTGATGCCTCCTACATTCCGGGGATCCAGATCTATCATGATAGATCTAAGAGGATGTTGAGACTTTCATAGTACAGGTGCATCGACACCATACTAAAAAGATTTAGTATAGAAGATTCCAAGCACGGTAATCTACCGGCTTGTCACGAGATCACGCTCTCTAAAGAGATGTCTCCCAAGACTGATTTGGAAAGGGATTGCATGAGTATTATACCCTACGCTTCTGCGGTAAAATCTATAATGTATGCGGTGTTGTGTACCAGACCAAATGTTGCTTACGCACTGAGCGTGGTAAGCAGGTATCAGTTAAACCTTGGGGAGAAGCACTGGATAGCAGTTAAGAACATTCTCAAGTACCTGAGAAGGACTAAGGAGATGTTCTTGTTGTACAGTAGTAAAGACCACCAGATCAAGGCCTTCGCTGACTCCGGCTTCCAGAGTGATAAGGATGACTCCAAATCCATGTCGGGTTATGTCTTTACCCTTAATGGATAGGCGATCTATTGGAAGAGCTCCAAGAAGGATACCATTGCTGACTCGACGATGGAGGGTAGAGTATATCGCTGCATGTGACGCCGCAAAAGAAGCAGTCTGGATGAAAAGTTCGTTACAGAACTTCAGATGGTTCCATCTATTGTTGATTCATTACCTTTGTATTATGACAACAACGGGGTTATAGTTTTAGCGAAGGAACCAAGGTCCCATCAAAAGTCCAGACATATCTTGAGGCGGTATCACCTGATCAAGGAGATCGTGGATCGTGGGGAGATCGAGGTGTGGAGAGTAGACATGGAGAACAATACTGCAGATCCACTCACAAAGGCCATCCCTCAGATGCAGTTCGAGAGGATATTCGAGATGATAGGTCTGCGATATGCCAATACATGGCCTTAGTGCAAGTGGGAGATTGTTAGTGATATATGCTCTAGAGGCCATTATTTTATACTACTGGATTGTATATTACATTTTGGAAGCTTGGGATATACAAAGATATAATAACAGCCTTACTCAATATGATAATATGCTATATGGTTTTATTCTATCTTAATATGTGTATATGTTTCTTTTAGCATATCTCTAATACCTATTGATAGAGCCCTTAGGATCTTTACTTGACTACCAGCGTTGTGATGGCAGTCACACTAGTGGGGGCTGAGTTGTCTATAAGCACATCCTTTAGCTTGCCCCTAGTCGTAGGATTATCGAGACAGGGCATCGATACTTCAGAGTAGGCTAGTGTATACGCTTCTTATCCCTAGTTAGGGGAGGTGGCTTGTCCTGTAGCCAATGATATACGGTACCAGAGATAGTATACTGGTGCTCATTTGGTTATGAGTTAAACTCAATGGACTTGATGGGAACTGTTGGTGTACAGGTTAGTCCATTGACTTGACATCACTATTCATCTTGAGTGTGTTCCCACTGTACTTAGATTACTATCCTAACACGGCTCAAATGAGTTGTGCAAACAGGTAGTGGTTGGGTGCAGTCCCTAAGAACTTGGAGGTAGCAATGGATAGAAAGGATTGGTCTGTCCCGGTATTGGGAGTTGAATCGCGCTGTGTTCGGATAGCCAATACACAAAGTCCCTCACCAGGGCAAGTGAGATTTACTGTTAGGTACATCAGTAGTTTCTCAAGGTTTATTAGGCTCTACACCGACACGACTTATTGCGCTATTAGAGATCTGATGTTTACCATCCCTAGGCCTGATATGCGATACTCTTAGACGAACAGTCCGGACTGTACTGAGATTATCACGGATAGGCTCGGTAGGGGTTCAGATGAGTTCTCTCGTCGGCCTTCTTTTCGACAGATACCTGGGTAGCCGTTACGTACAGCTAGTGCCGCTGACGGAGTTATGGCTAAACCCACTGCCAGCATACTGTCGAGTCTTTAGAGTCCCACACAGAGGGTTTCCCTGGTTCAGGAGAAACGATGTATAGGCCGCATGGTTTTACATGCAGAGTTCCAATCATATACGTATATTGGCTACACGGATGTTATTCGGACGGATAATACTAGTGGGCTTTGGATTAAGTCGGATTCTAGTATTATATTATTAGATTATTATTATCTCATCGTATTCGTATTTTTGCAGTACGAATATAGGTATGTATATACGGTGAGGACATTCTTGTAATTTTACAAGAGATGCTTCTAGAAGGGGACACCTCATTATTGGATTTATCTATTTTTGGAAAATAGATCAATGAGGTGGGAAATGGAGATATTTGCGGCATGGGTGAAGCATGGCTAATTCTTTAGTTTATTGGTTTGCCTTTACTAGTGAAGCATGGTTGTTATTTGTTTATGGAAAATATTGCATGCTTGATCATTGAGAAAGAATGAGCCATTCTTCACTTGCAAAAAAAAAAATTGCTCATTTTTGTTTTCTTTTTCTCCCTCGATTGTTCTTCTCCTTCTTCCGAAAGACTCTAACCTTCAGATGTGTTGTGAATCCTAGGGTCATTTGAGATAAAATACTCCAATTAACCCTCTCCATCTTCTAAGCTACCTAGATTAGCGAACTAGGTACTTTAGTTACCTCGGTTTATGTTGGAGATAGTGCCCTCATAGTCAATTATTGGATCGCAGGTACGTGATTGCAATGATTGCGGAGGACCTATCCCGGTAGGACAGTCTTACTCGAAATGATAGTATGCTATCTGGCTTGCCTTTATCAGTCGTGTACATGTTCAGGTGACTGATTGCATATTACACTTTGATAGAGCCCTTAGGATCTTGCTTTACTACCAACTGTATGATGGTGATCATATACGTGAGAGTTGGGTAGTTTATATGCATATCCTTAATTGTGGTCCCTAGTCGTGGGAGTTTCGAGACAGGGCATCGATACTCCGGAGTAGACTAGTGTGTACAGTCGAGACCCCGACGAGGGGCGGTGGCCGGTCTCACAAGCCACTGGTGTCAGTTGGATCACCTAAGATGTATACAGGTGCTCATTGGGTTATGAGTACACCGGACAGGACTCGCCGGGAATCTGCTAGTTAGTACTATACCTATCGTCAGATAGCAGTTCCCTGGTGACATGTGTACAGGTTAGTTCATCGACCTGAGGTCGTCATTTGTCTCGTGTGAGTTCCCACTGTGCTTTGATTTCTACCCTACCACGGCTCAAAGGAGTCGTGCAAACAGGTAGCTTTTGGGTACAGTCCCGAGCCATATGGAGGCACGTGAGCGGATCGGCAGGGGATTCGTCTCTCCCGGTATTGGGGGCGAGATCGTGCTGTGTCTAGGAGAGCCATTACGCAAAGCCCTCGGCCGAGGCAGGAGATTTACTGGTAGGTATTCCAGTAGTATCTCAGGGCGTTCTGGGCTACACTCCGACACGACTTATACTGCTAATGGGGGTCTGACGTTACTAGCCCCCTAGGCGGATATGCGATACTCATTGACGAACGGACCGGACTGTATATACATTGTCACTGTTAGGCTCAGTAGGGTTTTCGGAGGAGTTCGCTCATCGGTCTCCCTTGAGTTCGCTCCTCGGCCACCCTTGAGGTCAGTCCATGGGCAGCCGTTACGCATAGCTAGTGCCGCTGACGGTTTGTGGTTAAACCCACTGCCAGGGTGCTGACGAGTCATTAGAGTCCCCCACAGAAAGTTTCCCAAGTTCGGGCGAAACGTTGTAGAGGCCGTATGGTTTTATGGCAGGGTTCGGAAAATGCACGTGCGTTTACGCACGTGTCGATTTTCGGACAGATGATACTGGTCGGCTTTGGTTTAAGCCGGATCCGAGTATTATATTGAGTAGGTATAATAACTTTGTCTCAGTTGCATTTGTATTCGGTCGTAATACAAATGCGGGTATATTTATACAGTTTCGGGGTTGTCCTGAAATTCGTTTCAGGATCACTGTTGGAAGTTGCCAGTTTCCAGTTTTCTATCAGCCGTCTTTTAACATTCGGTTAAAGACGGATTTGTCTTTTCTTGAGATGAGTGTGGATTCTTCTAGAAGGTTCTAGATGAGGTGACTAGGATTAAATGGAGTTAAGTTTTCATTGGTTGCATTTAATGGTTCATTAATGCTTGATGAGGTGTTATTAGTGATTCATGCTTTGTTATTAATGGTTTTGGATTGCTTAAGATATTTTTGAAGTGAGAAGCATTCTCTTGTGGTCACCCCCCTCTCCTACAGTCACCTCCCTCTTGCTATATATGGCTTGCCCTCTCTCTCTCCTCATTAACTCTCTCACTTGATGTTTCATTTCGGTTAGAAAAGATTATGATAGCATTCGGGGTGTATGGAATTTTACAGTTCATTTCATTCCATCACCCGATTTCCACGGCAACTTCATTAACCGATCGTCCACGGATTTGGACGAAGTGAGACAAAGTCATCTACTCATTCTCTACATCATTCTTGGTCGTCTCTTTTAGCAAACTTGACGATCGAGTTGCCTCGAGTCAGAGGCGGGAGCCCGTTTAAAGAACCGATCATGTGGTGCCACCTCGACGGAGGAGATCGGAGATCGACGAGATCGGAGCAGCCGCAACGGAGTGTGGGATGATGGTTGAAGAACGAAGGACTCGGATCGTTCGGTATAACCTTCCTACACTCTTTACAGTTTGTTAGTTTAGCAATAATGGCAGATCCGGGTTAAAGTATACGATAGCGCCAGTTAAAAAGTTTTTGTTCCGCATTTGGCGTCTGTAGACTGCCGGGGCGCTAGCGTAGACTTACAGTGGTATCAGAGCCTAACCATTTTGCTATACTAACTTGTGCTAACGCGTTTAAAACATCGATCCGACCGGAAATCAAAAATCGCAAAAATCGCAATTTCTTATCCCGACAGTTTCTGTTAATTTTAAACGGTCTCAAAATTTATTTCTGGATGTCTTAAAAATCCGTGCAGGGAATTCTAAGAACCACGACCAAATTTGGGGTCGTGATCCCTCCAGGCTGCCGCGGAAGGGCGGCCAAACCCATGGTTTGGCCGCGCAACCGCGGCCACGTGGGGAGCACGTGCTCCCAAATTTGGACAGTGGGTTCTTTGATTGATTTTGGGGTTTTTGGAATATAAAGTTTTGGCCCAGATTTTGTTACTGTTCACCAGTAAGCAGTGGGGCCCACTTTTTGATATTTGGTCTTTGGTCGATCGAAATTTAAACACGTTAGTTTACAGTGCTTACATTATATCTCCGACCGGGAATGTCATTTGATCGGTAAACCGCGTCTGATTGCTATAGTTCTTTTAGACGGGTTTGCGAACGTGACATTCGCGTTGATGTTCTGTGCTATGCTGTGATGTTGCGGATTTGTCGTGGTGGATAGCAGTGTGCAATGGTTGTACAGTTGGTGTTTATTTGTACATTTGATATTGCGGGGCGAGCGTCCAACTTGTGGACTGCCGTCACTGCCTGTTGTATAATATTCTTTTGGGGCACGACCAGATTGCGGTCGATATACCTATTGTACTATTTTTCATTACTGTACTAGGTTTTACCCCGCGACGGAGTCCACGGATAGCCGGGTTCGGGAAAGCAACGGGTCCGCATCTCATGGCTTTGAGAGGCAGAGGGGCCCCACTTCAGAATTGGCAGACTATTCGCCGCACTCGTAGGGGGTACAGGTTGACCCAAGGAGGGGTGCTCAATTTACTGGATTCCGTGAAGTGCCGGGTGTTCCATTCACTATGCTGTGGGGACTGCCTCGCTTCAGGTTTTGGCGGGTAACTTGCCGCACCCGTAGGGGTCTAGGTTTCATTGCACAGGCTATCCACACGACAGGGGAACGTCGGGTTTCAGCAGCGGCTCTGTGAAACTCGGGGATCCCAGATATCTGTATTGTTCTGTGATGCTTATTACTTTTCTGTAATGTTGCATATTATCACGCCTGGAGCGATTATTGTATATTGGTTTATATACTATTAGATGTTGTATATGTTTTACACCCGCGCTAGTCCAGTCCCCGCTCTGTCGTTAGTTAAGTAACCTAACGGGTGATGACGGGACCCAGTGACGAATGCGGATGGCATATACGTACATTTTATTTTCGTTCTTTTCTGGTGTGATTAATGATGGGACTGCGTTGATTCTGATCAATGCAAAGTAAAACAAACCTGTTGAGTTGTTGGAACAATTTTAAAAAGTGTTATTGCAAAGACGTTTCCTTTTGTTATGCATAGCGGTATTCAGTGGAATATCCTGCACCTCATTCGACGAGGCAAGGGCCGATATCCCTTCACTGGGACCGACCCCTTGGACAGAAGTTTGCGTCAGGGTAATAACTTCACTATAGTCGATTACATGTTGCTTTGCATAGCGGTATTCAGTGGAATATCCTGCACCTCATTCCACGAGGAAAGAGCCGAGATCCCTTTACCGGGAGTGACCTCTTTAGCAAAAGGTTTTCGCCACTATATTTTAAAAAAGCTATCAGGTTCCTTCAGCGATATCAAGTTCACTACGTTAAAGGTTTTTCGCCAAAAACCAGCCGTAGCCCTCCATCTTTTCTTATGGATGTTCAGTAGTATTCAGGCTATGTTTGTTGGCATACGTCAAGGCATAGTGTTTGGTAGCTGCTGGGTATTCATTTGTTGCATAGATAGATGAGTTGGTTTGGGACAGTCGTATTACCTTGTTGGCATACGTCAAGGGTATGTACGGGTGGGTTCAAATTAACAAGATAATGACGGGCAGAACTTGACATGTGACTTATGATTTGTTGGCATACGTCAAGGTCATAAGAGCATGGGGCAAGAAAATGATATCGGGAGTTTCTAAAGAAACTGAAACTTTCCAAGTATGCGCATACCTTCTGGAGTATGAATAACGTGGATGCATTCCATCATGTTAACATGCGATGAGAGTTGGATCCCGATTCCCACTGATGAGTTGGTTTACTCTTCGGGTGATCCCGATTGATTCTTCTTTAGGTTTGGAGGAGAATTTGACAGGACAGTGGGAGGTTTCCGGATTAGATAAAATGATGACCATTCTGATCTAGGTTAGAGTGCACGCAGAGTGTTTCTTTTCTCTCTCTCTCTTTGGCAGCGACTTTTGACCGACCCTAGACTATGACTCAGTGACCAGGTTGACCGAACCTTCTTAAAATACTGGCTTTTGGATTGTCTAAGTTGCATAAGTCATTGCCACTCCTTCTTCTACCCTTTGAATTTCTCAGAACACCCGTATTATTACGGATATCCACTTCCATTGGATAGATCCATCGTATGGTTATATACGAACTCGAAGGGACTTCTTCGGGGATGGATCCAGGTTCAGGAGAAATAGAATTGGTTTATTCAGTTGTCTTTTATTATCACCTTCTCTCAGGTTGCGAGAGCTCCTTGGTTTAGGAGAGTACACCTATTACGCTTATTGGATAGTCTTATTCCAAACCATAGGCTGGTGCCGAAAGGTAGGGAATGAAGAAAACCAATTAGCCTAAGTAGGGTGTGCAGAAGGTAATATGTAAAGACAAAATAAAGGGATTAGAAAGAGGGCAAAGTAAAATGCGACTGATATCATTCACGACCAAAACCGCGTACTTCATCGCCGCTCCTATTTCACCTTTAAAAAGAATAAGGTATTATTCAGTTGTCTTTTATCGTCACCTTCTCTCAGTTGCGAGTACTCCTTGGTTTAGGAGGGTACACCTATTATGCTTACTGGATAGTCTTCTTCCAAACCATAGGCTGGTGCCGAACGGTAGGGAAGGAAGAAAACCAGTTAGCCTAACGATGGTGTACAGAAGGTAACGACTAAAGACAAATAAAGGGATTTGGAGAGATGGCAATGAAATATACGGTTGAAGTCATGAATTGGATTATGGAAGAGGCATTGCTATGAATACCAGGATACCCCTACGAAACATTTTTCATGTTTCAGTGCATTGTTAAAGAAAAACTGTTTTCCAGATTATACACTTACTCCAAGGGTATGTATTTACCAGGTTTCATTCTCATATCTGTATGGTTTTACAGATGATGAGTGGGAGTAAGATATTGGGAATTAGGTGATCATCCTCATTATATCGGAATTCGTTGCAATTGGTGATATTTGAGGAAATCGCCAGGATACAGTTTTCTACCTACGACGCACAGGTTTTGAGTTGTTTAACTCAGCGGACTTATACAGAGTATTGTATGTTGTCCAAGTGTCCATCAGGACAAAGGGGTAGGTCCTCGTACTATGTTCTGTTTACTTATAACTTCTCTAGTATTTAGACAAGTGTTTCGTAGAAATACAAGGTCTAAGTTTTGAGAAGTTATGGGTATAAGAATAAAGTAGAGAACCAGGTATCACAAGTATCGGGATTCTTCAAACAGATCGAAGATGTAGATTCTTGTGAATGGTATTCAGATGATAGTGATGGTTTTGAGAAACGTATTTCTCTTTCAGGTTACTCATAATTGGATCGATTCCTAAGTTGAGTAATGCCGATTAGCCTTTTTCCATTAAGTTGATATGCACTGGAGACAGATGCATGGATTTGAATATGGTTCCAAATTAAATTAGTGCCAAAGTTTCTATATTGGATATAGAATAGTTCGTACCTTAAAAGAAATTAAGGTACGGGGAGTTGTCCAGCTTATGATTGAAACCAGACACTGGATAACTCAGGGCACGTTTCTGTAATGGCTGTTTGTGGGTTGACCCTGACAATGACGAGGGTTGATATTCTACCATTTAGAAGATCAATAGTGATATTGTTCTTGACTCGCCACAGTTTTAGTAAAAATGGATCTTTTTCAGAAAACAGTAGTGGGAGTATGGTAGAACTGGAAGTGATTCCAGAACCGCGAACGATTACGGAAAATTTAATAGGACCTATACATTCAATCAGGTTTGACATTCCAATAGCCACTCTGCAGGTATGGTAGGTAACCTCAGACACCCGAGAGGTACTTCGGTAGCCTCAAGGACGGTGACAGGGAGGTTCTTATCTACCCAGACTTGACACTACTGTTGTTCCAGGATATGAGACCCGGTAGGAGGGTTGTCGTAGTCAGTGGGAGCAACGGAAGCATGGTGGGCAAGTAGCTTATGTCTATTTATAGACTTGAGCAGTTATAGCGGAGATAGATCATCTAATTTTGATGTGACAGTCATGGGTTTGACTTCAATCAGAATAGGGGATGGATCAGTTAAGAAGGTAGTAGGGTGTGATGTCATGGTATCTGGATGACATACACAGAGTAGGAAGTAAAATTCCTATACTACGATCGGTTGGACTGTGGTCGTCGCACAGTTGTTTCTCCAGACAGGATATGGATATAATATTTGACATTCTGGTTTCTGGATCTATGGCTTTAGATCTGGATTTGGGTAGTTTCCCAATGTGGGTACTTTGACAGATATTCTAATGGTTTTTTGAATAGTTGACTCCTAGCATGGTAGTGTACCTGCAGGTGATGGAGTCACCCTCTCTAAAGGTGTCGTATAGACTAAAGGGGAGAGGGATGTGCATGATTGGCAGATCACTTGCTTAGGCAATTGAGTCAATCATGTGATGTCAAGTACCACACCAAATGTTGGTTTTGCACAAGATGCAATAAGTTTGTATTAATCCAATCCTGGAGAAACATAAGGAAGCAGTTTTAGAACATTGGTACATGTTCTGCGGATTTGATAACGGCAGCCTCTTTCGGGAGACGGTTATCATTCCAGGCTTCAAAGGTGACATGGATAACAGAGTGTTTGTCAGAGTTTTAGTTTTCCCTCTGACGAGGGACAGTATTATGGACAGGTGGTTCCAGAGGATACTGTGGGTGACATGGTGCCGGATACTGATTAGGTTCAGTGATCCATACAGTCTAAGAAGTTTGGATATGGAGTTCATTTATGAACTAAGGTCCCATCAGATATCCAGACATATTCTAAGACAGGTACTACTCAATTCGGGAGATGGCTTTCTCCGCGAACTTGAGATTAAGAGAGATACAGAAAGAAACTTCTAGGCGGATCCACTCACCGAGGCTATTTCTCGAACACAATAGTTTTACAAACGGGCTTTGTGAAACTGATTAGTAGAGGAGTTGGATGTTCGGTTTCACACGGGCTGTGAGTAGTCGACATCGCAATATTAGCCTTGAGTGCAAGTGGGAGATTGTTGGAGATAGTGCCCTCATAGTCAATTATTGGATCGCAGGTACGTGATTGCAATGATTGCGGAGGACCTATCCCGGTAGGACAGTCTTACTCGAAATGATAGTATGCTATCTGGCTTGCCTTTATCAGTCGTGTACATGTTCAGGTGACTGATTGCATGTTACACTTTGATAGAGCCCTTAGGATCTTGCTTTACTACCAACTGTATGATGGCGATCATATACGTGAGAGTTGGGTAGTTTATATGCATATCCTTAATTGTGGGCCCTAGTCGTGGGAGTTTCGAGACAGGGCATCGATACTCCGGAGTAGACTAGTGTGTACAGTCGAGACCCCGACGAGGGGCGGTGGCCGGTCTCACAAGCCACTGGTGTCAGTTGGATCACCTAAGATGTATACAGGTGCTCATTGGGTTATGAGTACACCGGACAGGACTCGCCGGGAATCTGCTAGTTAGTACTATACCTATCGTCAGATAGCAGTTCCCTGGTGACATGTGTACAGGTTAGTTCATCGACCTGAGGTCGTCATTTGTCTCGTGTGAGTTCCCACTGTGCTTTGATTTCTACCCTACCACGGCTCAAAGGAGTCGTGCAAACAGGTAGCTTTTGGGTACAGTCCCGAGCCATATGGAGGCACGTGAGCGGATCGGCAGGGGATTTGTCTCTCCCGGTATTGGGGGCGAGATCGTGCTGTGTCTAGGAGAGCCATTACGCAAAGCCCTCGGCCGAGGCAGGAGATTTACTGGTAGGTATTCCAGTAGTATCTCAGGGCGTTCTGGGCTACACTCCGACACGACTTATACTGCTAATGGGGGTCTGACGTTACTAGCCCCCTAGGCGGATATGCGATACTCATTGACGAACGGACCGGACTGTATATACATTGTCACTGTTAGGCTCAGTAGGGTTTTCGGAGGAGTTCGCTCATCGGTCTCCCTTGAGTTCGCTCCTCGGCCACCCTTGAGGTCAGTCCATGGGCAGCCGTTACGCATAGCTAGTGCCGCTGACGGTTTGTGGTTAAACCCACTGCCAGGGTGCTGACGAGTCATTAGAGTCCCCCACAGAAAGTTTCCCAAGTTCGGGCGAAACGTTGTAGAGGCCGTATGGTTTTATGGCAGGGTTCGGAAAATGCACGTGCGTTTACGCACGTGTCGATTTTCGGACAGATGATACTGGTCGGCTTTGGTTTAAGCCGGATCCGAGTATTATATTGAGTAGGTATAATATCTTTGTCTCAGTTGCATTTGTATTCGGTCGTAATACAAATGCCGGTATATTTATACAGTTTCGGGGTTGTCCTGAAATTCGTTTCAGGATCACTGTTGGAAGTTGCCAGTTTCCAGTTTTCTATCAGCCGTCTTTTAACATTCGGTTAAAGACGGATTTGTCTTTTCTTGAGATGAGTGTGGATTCTTCTAGAAGGTTCTAGATGAGGTGACTAGGATTAAATGGTGTTAAGTTTTCATTGGTTGCATTTAATGGTTCATTAATGCTTGATGAGGTGTTATTAGTGATTCATGCTTTGTTATTAATGGTTTTGGATTGCTTAAGATATTTTTGAAGTGAGAAGCATTCTCTTGTGGTCCCCCCCTCTCCTACAGTCACCTCCCTCTTGCTATATATGGCTTGCCCTCTCTCTCTCCTCATTAACTCTCTCACTTGATGTTTCATTTCGGTTAGAAAAGATTATGATAGCATTCGGGGTGTATGGAATTTTACAGTTCATTTCATTCCATCACCCGATTTCCACGGCAACTTCATTAACCGATCGTCCACGGATTTGGACGAAGTGAGACTGTAACGATCTAGAAAATCGTTTTGTGTTTGTTTCTGCTTTTGGGTGAAATTCGTCGGTATTGTCAGTTTTATACCGATTGCGATCAAACGGCCATATCGATTTACCAGCACCTAGTTTTGATAAAATAAAGCTTGTGCGCACACTTTGAGAGTATATGGGACGTTTTGGCGCAATTTGAATTTTTCCCATTTTTAATGTTATTTTAATCCGACTTGCACATTCTCGGAATTTTCTCTTTTCATCTTTTCTTAAAAATTTTCCTAAGTAACTAAACCACATAGCATTATGGATTGTGTGGCCTAGGTTAATGGAGGGAATTAGAAAAGAAAAGAATAGAAAAGAAAGAATAAGAAGGTGCATGAATGTGGAATTATTGTTGACTTTGCATTAAAGTGCATTTATGTGTGGAAATTGCTAGGAAACTCTCATTTTCTCTCTCCCTCTCATCTTGGCCGAGCTCACCTCCCCTCCCCTGCACTTGTGCAATTCCTCAACTCATTTCTTTCACAAAATCCATCATATATCCTCAAGTCTTCATCAAAGTTCATAAAAATCACATTTTTGTGCATGCTTTCTCATTTTCTTGGCTTGGAGCATGCTAGCTTGGGTTCTTTGTGTTCTTTTGGTATAGGTAAGTTTCTTTACTGCTTTTTAGTGTAACTTAGCTTATAGTTTCTGTTTAGAATGTTTAAATTAGGGTTTGATGCGAAATATCGTATTTTGATGTCGGTTTGTAGCTTTTAGAACCTGCTGTGATCTGGGTTGTTTACTGAGAAATTAAACATAGTGGTTGTGATGTACTAGGGAACCTGGAGCACCACCAGAGAGACGAGCCCCATGGCACCGGCCTGGGCCGGCGAGCACTTGAGGAGGGGCCGGCGACGCCGGCCACCCTGTTGAGTTTGGGTGTGGGGTTTTGGTCTGTAGGTGTCTGCTAGGGTTAGGGTTCCTCTGGTCTTGTTGAAATTGTTTAGTTTTCACAGTAGGAAAATCTGGGATCAAATGTGCAGTTTCTAGTGATATGTGTTCGTGCGACACGTGTTACGACACGCGTCGTGCCGTTTTAGTAGTTTCGCTCTTAAGTCGTTTTCGTCGTGTTGCTACTCTCGATAGCCACGATACGAACACTTAAGAGGTGGTTGTGTGTTGTTGTGTCGGCTAGATATAGCTAGTTTGTATTCGTAGCGGTTATTGATATATGTATATTGTTGTTGTTTCTATGTTGCAGGTTCGCAGACGAGGACTACGGACACTGCCACAGGGGGATTCAGGTGGTAGATTCATCTAGCTTGGAGTGTGGGTGAGTAGATTTAACATCTACAGGGGAATCGCCCGCATGGCGTTATGCGTCTGGGCTAGAAACCTTTACCTTTGTCGCATATTCTATATCATGTTTAGAATTGCGCATGTACCTGACTGCTTAGTGATAGTTGTGATTGGATTAGTATCCTTAGGACACTGCACTATTATTGACGGCTCAGATTGCGAGAGCACTGATTGGATGCCACACACACCGTCAATAATTGCCATGTCATACACGACCATATTTTAGAAATGCTATTGTATGGTTAGGAACATTGTGACTTTTGATACATATTTCCTATTGTTATATTAGACTTGACATGCTAGTTCCTGTTACCTATAGGATGTTGTATCAGTAGGGCTAGATACATATACACCTAGGGACATGGATACAGGTGTACTTATATTTCATACTTTACCTATACCTGATAGGTATATTACATCATCATATTGGCAGGTGTACTCGTATTTCATACTTATACCTGATAGGTATACTACATCATAACATTGATACTTCCATACCTTATTCATACCTGATAGATATATCACATCAGTATACAGGCAGGTTTACATGTATTTCATATTTATACCTGATAGGTATATCACATCATCATGTCATAGGTAGATACCTATATTTCTGCTTTACGATTCATGTATTCATTTATTATCTGGTGAATGCTATGCTATTCATTTATACGCTTTCATTACAGTTTCATATTGCGTATATTTATTCATGGATTATCGCATTGTTATATGGATTTTTCATGATGTTTTCTGGATTTGGGAACCGTGGTGGTTCATGAAATTATGCATACATTGAACACCCGGTTTTCCTTGAGATGATATTATAGCATCCACCATGAGATTTATCGGTGCGGATATATATATCCTATGCGAGGAGGCGTCGAGAGCCGCATGAGGATACATGGTGGGGCCCGGAGGTACCCCGAAGCTAGAATGTTGTCGGAGTGAGCCGATGTCGCATTGAGGCGATGAGGCCTAGGGGAGCCATACTTTCCGGTGACATTACCAGAGACTCGGCGGATATCAGGGGGATACCGTTGGGAGTCATGTGCGTATCGATACGTCGAGAGGCGAGGGGCAGACAGAGGCACTCGAGCTCTCGTGATAGCGTATGATACGTACTTATCAGTTTTTCTGTGTCGATGCTTGACACATTGGTTTTTATGATATTCCTAAATACTCTTGTATATATAACAGGGGATTGAGCCGCTGTTATATATGCCTTTACACCAATATTAGTGGAATGGGACGCTAATATATGTGTACCGCCCTCATCATATTTATATATGTCATTATATTTAGGATGTTAGAACTGTGCTGGAGATTTGACTTGAGATTCATGAGATTCATTGGGATTGGATGATGATATCGTACACACTAGAGATGTGAGATCCACTTAGTGTGGTACATATGATATATTGTGAGATATACTGAGATGGTACAGACGAGATATGTGGGATCCACTAGCTGTTGTACATGTGATATAGGTGAGAGATACCTGATATTGTACAGACGAGATATGTGGGATTCACTTACTATTGTACATGAGATATAGGTGAGATATACCTGATACTGTACATACGAGAGATGTGAGATCCACCTACTGTTGTACATTGAGATATGGGACATATACTGTTAGTATACATATTAGATATGTGAGATACACTTGATGTGTACATTCGATACTTATGTGAGATACATTTGATATTGTGTAGTTTGAGGAGATGTGACACTTAGACGATATGAGAGCGGATTTGGTGATTGATTGAGGATTGGGATTTTGATTTGTCTAGATGGATTGTGATCCTACCACGATGTCAGGATGCCGTGGAAATGACATATTTCACTCCATACCTCATCTTTATATACTTGTGCACTATTACTTGTGTTAGGAGTACCTGTGAGAGTACCTCCATGAGAGTTGCACATTTACTTTCTCATATCCCCAGAGCATGATTATTGCATACTGTTGTCACATTATTATTGCAGGATATATTGGTGGTACTCGTGGGTGTACTTTGCATTATTACGTACTCATGACTATTATCACTGAAATGGACTTATATATATTAGATTCATGCTGTACGTTCATTCTCGCGATTACCTGCATATGTTATTTACTATTCACGAGTTGGCAACTCACCCCCGTTGTGCCACAAGTTTTGCTGGAGTTTCCCCAAAGTAGTCAAGGCAAGCTATTCAAGCTATTCAGCTTTTCAGCTTCATACATCATCTATCATCTTTTGGGTTGCGGATACCACTTCGCCTGTTAGAGTGCAGTTTTGCCAGGTGGGTTTTGTGGTTATCTGAGAGATTGCATTGTATATTCGTTGTATATTGTACTCTCCATCTACTAGCAGTATGTTGTGACTTAGAGACTTGGTGAGGACGAGTTTGTATATTATTTGGGATTTGTGGATTTTATACAGTTCCTTTCTTTTGTCTCTTATTTCTTCGCTACGGCGTCGTATATATGTTGTGGTGTTGTTTTCCGCCGTTGGGCGTGGATTTTGCTCCCGTTTGGGATGCTTTATATTATATCTATGTTGTACCCTTTTTAGGGGCTGGTTTTATAAAGGAGGTGCTGCCAAAATTTTACAGAAAATGTGGACTATTTTAAAGAATTTGGGTTGTGATTTCAAATGTTTCCAAAACTTTATATTATCTTTTCCGTATTTTTATGGTTTAGATTTCTGGGTTTTGGCTTTCTTTTACTGCGTTACGTCTGGAGGCGTTGCGTAGTATTAGGGCCATCACGTACCTTTTTGGGTCGTGACAAAGTTGGTATCAGAGCGTGGTTTTACCTTTCGGAGTGTAGGATGACCTGGTATGATGGAGTAGGTAACCTAAGCGGAGTAACGTACTGTGGGTATGTCTGCAGCATACTTACGATGCAGTATTTCGCCTAAAATGCCTACGTACAATTGTTGAGATTCCTCCCTTGATGATTCATATCCTTGTGATTCGATTTTCTTGTTCTTATCGAATCCTATCTCTATTTATAGCCTTGCCATCGATGACTACGGGGACTCAGAGTGTTGCAGCGAGAGCCGAGGTCAGGGTTAGCTCGGGTGAGACGAGCACTGACCAGCAGGGCACTCGTATTGCACTGTTGCAGATGGATCAGCCTTCGACTGATCAGATAGCTAGACTTGTGACAGAGATGCAGGATTTGCGCCAGACGATGAGATCGTTGGTTGATGCCATTCGAGCGCAGCGACAGGAGGTTGTCACTCCAGTTGGACAGTTGTTCCTTGGGATTAGCGTGCAGCAGTCTGTTACTTACGTAGCACCAGCAGATGTAGCTCCAGTCGACGAGACACGTATTCCATAGACTTTGCGAGTTCCAGGACAGTGGAGGACCCGTACAGGTGTGCCAGTCCAGGGACAGAGGTTCAGTCGTCGTGACAGGTTTCGTGCACGGCATGGGAGTACAAGAGGTGTGAGACGAGGACAGTCGTCTAGCTCTTATTCCCAGGATGGTCAGCAGTTTTCTTCCGGATGTTATCGGTGCGGGAGTCTGGATCATCGGGTTAGAGTTTGTACTGAGCCACGTAGTTGCGAGACAGCTATACCACAGAGTGGAGGATTTCAGCCAGTTGTGGGTAGGAGACAGACACGAGGGTTTGTTTCTACTCAACCGGACGCCCAGACGTCCAGTGGAGATTTGTCAGGTATCCTTGTTCTTTTGTTGTACTTGTTGGTTTTTCGCACTTTGTGCCGTGGTTGGGACGAGGATCGTGTTAGATAGATCAGCCGTTTTGTTGTGTTAATTTCTGTCAGCGATTCTTTTGTTGCGCGACACGTATTTCAGTCGTATGCCAATCGGTGAGGAGATTTTGCCGTCATTGGATCCTTCTAGAGATGTTGGATTTGACGTTCTTCTGGGCATGGATTGGTTAGTTACGTGTTAGGCGTCTGTGGACTACCGTGTGGAAACAATCAGGATTTGTTTTCCCGGCGAGTCAGTTCTTGTTGTGTAGGTGGATAGTTGTGCCGCCTCTCACAGCTTGAATTCAGCCTTTTTCGCTAGTCATCTTTGGAGGAGATGTCGTGGATTCTTGGCGTTCATTCGAGATACCGGAGCCACATTGGGATTGTTGGGCTGGGTACTTTTCGTGCAAGAGTTTTCCGACGACATTCCAGAAGAGTTAGCGAAATTCAGGGAGCTTAAGAATCGGCTGCAGAGTCGTTGGTTGGGAGGTATGTGTGTCCGAGTGTTTCGCTTTTGGGAGTTCCTATTCTGTTCGTTCAGGAGGATGACGACAGTTTGCGGTTGTGGATTGATGGATCGTCAATTGAACCGGCTTGTGGTGCGGTTAGGTATCTGTTACCTCGTTTTGACGATTTCTTCGATCAGCTCCAGAGTGCGAGACTTTTTCTAAGTTTGTTCGGGATCAGGTCATCATTGTTGCGGGTTCGGAGTGATGGCATTCCGAATTTTGCTTTTGTGCGTGCTACGGGCAGTTTGTGTGTTGGTAGTGTCGTTGGACTTGCCAAT
This sequence comes from Agapanthus africanus, assembly GCA_030015575.1. Lineage (NCBI taxonomy): Eukaryota > Viridiplantae > Streptophyta > Magnoliopsida > Asparagales > Amaryllidaceae > Agapanthus > Agapanthus africanus. The sequence goes on along the minus strand of JASDDO010000014.1, from coordinate 378,034,052 downwards.
GCCCTAGCAGCATCTGTGGATATGATGCACCAGATTTCTTCAGGCCGTTCCTCGACCAGTTGCTGTTGTGTTTGATGACATTCTGGTCATTTTCTTTGTGTCTTGAGGAACAGGAGCAGCTTTTGAGAATTTGTTGTGCAGACATTGGTAGAGCCCAGTTGTTGCTAGATTCTCGGAGTGTTCCTTTAGGCTTGTTTGTGTTGACTCCTAGGTCTTGTAGTTACGGGAGACGGTTTCGTATGGTTCCGAGGGAGATCGTGACCGTACAGCTTATGCCCAGACTTGTGTTCGGACAGAGTTCCTTTGATGTTGGGTTTAGCAGGTTTTTTACCGCCGTTTCATGCAGGATTATTAGAGTATTGTTGCACCGTTAACTGTAAAGACCTAGAAAGGAGGTTCTTTTCTGTGAACTGAGGCATGTGTGCAGAGTTTTCAGCAGTTGGAGATTTGGTTAGCAATTGCGTCAGTTCTTGCTTTTGATTCGGAGCCCTTGATTGTGACAAGGTTGTGCTAAGTTAGGGATGCGTTTGTGTACCTGATGTTATCGGGTAGAGACGTGAAATCCTAGAGTAAGCACATCAGTCAATTCTCTATGTTCATTCAGGTTCCGCCAGCTTTGACGTGACTTGTGAGATAGTTACGGGTGGACAGGAATGTAAAGAGAAATTTCAGGTTTCGTTTCATGGTGTTTGTCTTGTTGAGTGTTGGTTTGGTTTGTTGTTTGTGGCAGTTGGGATCGTCACTTGCCATTGTAGGATACTTCTGGATAGCGGTTATCAGGAGATATTTCAATTGGCAACCTTTAGGCTTAGTCAGGTAGTGTCGATCACCAGTCTGTTTTTCTGACTCAGCTTAGTAGGATTTTTGGACCTCAGCTAGTCTAGAGACTTCGGAGATGTTCTAGTTGGTCTTTTGAGATCCTTTATGTGAGTTAGTTTTCGTTGCTTTAATTTGGCACTTCCGTCCAGATTATAGATTATTCACCCCGTTTTCATGGTGTTGATTTTTGCAAATACCTTCATGACTTTTTCACATGATTCAGCACAGACCGTGGTTTGGACTCGATCTTTTCGTTCACCGGCAGCCATTGGTGTAATGGTTCGGCAGGTGAAGAAACTTCGGTCAAGGGTCTTGCCATCTGTGAAGAGTTTCCTTGGACGTAGCTGTATAGTGAGGGGATCACTTGTGAAGCTGCGAGTGAGATTTCGGAGTTTTGTACTCTTCTCTTTGAAGGTATGCTTGGTGAAAATTTTAAATTCGGGGACGAATTTTTATAAGGGGGGGAGATTGTAACGATCTAGAAAATCGTTTTGTGTTTGTTTCTGCTTTTGGGTGAAATTCGTCGGTATTGTCAGTTTTATACCGATTGCGATCAAACGGCCATATCGATTTACCAGCACCTAGTTTTGATAAAATAAAGCTTGTGCGCACACTTTGAGAGTATATGGGACGTTTTGGCGCAATTTGAATTTTTCCCATTTTTAATGTTATTTTAATCCGACTTGCACATTCTCGGAATTTTCTCTTTTCATCTTTTCTTAAAAATTTTCCTAAGTAACTAAACCACATAGCATTATGGATTGTGTGGCCTAGGTTAATGGAGGGAATTAGAAAAGAAAAGAATAGAAAAGAAAGAATAAGAAGGTGCATGAATGTGGAATTATTGTTGACTTTGCATTAAAGTGCATTTATGTGTGGAAATTGCTAGGAAACTCTCATTTTCTCTCTCCCTCTCATCTTGGCCGAGCTCACCTCCCCTCTCCTGCACTTGTGCAATTCCTCAACTCATTTCTTTCACAAAATCCATCATATATCCTCAAGTCTTCATCAAAGTTCATAAAAATCACATTTTTGTGCATGCTTTCTCATTTTCTTGGCTTGGAGCATGCTAGCTTGGGTTCTTTGTGTTATTTTGGTATAGGTAAGTTTCTTTACTGCTTTTTAGTGTAACTTAGCTTATAGTTTCTGTTTAGAATGTTTAAATTAGGGTTTGATGCGAAATATCGTATTTTGATGTCGGTTTGTAGCTTTTAGAACCTGCTGTGATCTGGGTTGTTTACTGAGAAATTAAACATAGTGGTTGTGATGTACTAGGGAACCTGGAGCACCACCAGAGAGACGAGCCCCATGGCACCGGCCTGGGCCGGCGAGCACTTGAGGAGGGGCCGGCGACGCCGGCCACCCTGTTGAGTTTGGGTGTGGGGTTTTGGTCTGTAGGTGTCTGCTAGGGTTAGGGTTCCTCTGGTCTTGTTGAAATTGTTTAGTTTTCACAGTAGGAAAATCTGGGATCAAATGTGCAGTTTCTAGTGATATGTGTTCGTGCGACACGTGTTACGACACGCGTCGTGCCGTTTTAGTAGTTTCGCTCTTAAGTCGTTTTCGTCGTGTTGCTACTCTCGATAGCCACGATACGAACACTTAAGAGGTGGTTGTGTGTTGTTGTGTCGGCTAGATATAGCTAGTTTGTATTCGTAGCGGTTATTGATATATGTATATTGTTGTTGTTTCTATGTTGCAGGTTCGCAGACGAGGACTACGGACACTGCCACAGGGGGATTCAGGTGGTAGATTCATCTAGCTTGGAGTGTGGGTGAGTAGATTTAACATCTACAGGGGAATCGCCCGCATGGCGTTATGCGTCTGGGCTAGAAACCTTTACCTTTGTCGCATATTCTATATCATGTTTAGAATTGCGCATGTACCTGACTGCTTAGTGATAGTTGTGATTGGATTAGTATCCTTAGGACACTGCACTATTATTGACGGCTCAGATTGCGAGAGCACTGATTGGATGCCACACACACCGTCAATAATTGCCATGTCATACACGACCATATTTTAGAAATGCTATTGTATGGTTAGGAACATTGTGACTTTTGATACATATTTCCTATTGTTATATTAGACTTGACATGCTAGTTCCTGTTACCTATAGGATGTTGTATCAGTAGGGCTAGATACATATACACCTAGGGACATGGATACAGGTGTACTTATATTTCATACTTTACCTATACCTGATAGGTATATTACATCATCATATTGGCAGGTGTACTCGTATTTCATACTTATACCTGATAGGTATACTACATCATGACATTGATACTTCCATACCTTATTCATACCTGATAGATATATCACATCAGTATACAGGCAGGTTTACATGTATTTCATATTTATACCTGATAGGTATATCACATCATCATGTCATAGGTAGATACCTATATTTCTGCTTTACGATTCATGTATTCATTTATTATCTGGTGAATGCTATGCTATTCATTTATACGCTTTCATTACAGTTTCATATTGCGTATATTTATTCATGGATTATCGCATTGTTATATGGATTTTTCATGATGTTTTCTGGATTTGGGAACCGTGGTGGTTCATGAAATTATGCATACATTGAACACCCGGTTTTCCTTGAGATGATATTATAGCATCCACCATGAGATTTATCGGTGCGGATATATATATCCTATGCGAGGAGGCGTCGAGAGCCGCATGAGGATACATGGTGGGGCCCGGAGGTACCCCGAAGCTAGAATGTTGTCGGAGTGAGCCGATGTCGCATTGAGGCGATGAGGCCTAGGGGAGCCATACTTTCCGGTGACATTACCAGAGACTCGGCGGATATCAGGGGGATACCGTTGGGAGTCATGTGCGTATCGATACGTCGAGAGGCGAGGGGCAGACAGAGGCACTCGAGCTCTCGTGATAGCGTATGATACGTACTTATCAGTTTTTCTGTGTCGATGCTTGACACATTGGTTTTTATGATATTCCTAAATACTCTTGTATATATAACAGGGGATTGAGCCGCTGTTATATATGCCTTTACACCAATATTAGTGGAATGGGACGCTAATATATGTGTACCGCCCTCATCATATTTATATATGTCATTATATTTAGGATGTTAGAACTGTGCTGGAGATTTGACTTGAGATTCATGAGATTCATTGGGATTGGATGATGATATCGTACACACTAGAGATGTGAGATCCACTTAGTGTGGTACATATGATATATTGTGAGATATACTGAGATGGTACAGACGAGATATGTGGGATCCACTAGCTGTTGTACATGTGATATAGGTGAGAGATACCTGATATTGTACAGACGAGATATGTGGGATTCACTTACTATTGTACATGAGATATAGGTGAGATATACCTGATACTGTACATACGAGAGATGTGAGATCCACCTACTGTTGTACATTGAGATATGGGACATATACTGTTAGTATACATATTAGATATGTGAGATACACTTGATGTGTACATTCGATACTTATGTGAGATACATTTGATATTGTGTAGTTTGAGGAGATGTGACACTTAGACGATATGAGAGCGGATTTGGTGATTGATTGAGGATTGGGATTTTGATTTGTCTAGATGGATTGTGATCCTACCACGATGTCAGGATGCCGTGGAAATGACATATTTCACTCCATACCTCATCTTTATATACTTGTGCACTATTACTTGTGTTAGGAGTACCTGTGAGAGTACCTCCATGAGAGTTGCACATTTACTTTCTCATATCCCCAGAGCATGATTATTGCATACTGTTGTCACATTATTATTGCAGGATATATTGGTGGTACTCGTGGGTGTACTTTGCATTATTACGTACTCATGACTATTATCACTGAAATGGACTTATATATATTAGATTCATGCTGTACGTTCATTCTCGCGATTACCTGCATATGTTATTTACTATTCACGAGTTGGCAACTCACCCCCGTTGTGCCACAGGTTTTGCTGGAGTTTCCCCAAAGTAGTCAAGGCAAGCTATTCAAGCTATTCAGCTTTTCAGCTTCATACATCATCTATCATCTTTTGGGTTGCGGATACCACTTCGCCTGTTAGAGTGCAGTTTTGCCAGGTGGGTTTTGTGGTTATCTGAGAGATTGCATTGTATATTCGTTGTATATTGTACTCTCCATCTACTAGCAGTATGTTGTGACTTAGAGACTTGGTGAGGACGAGTTTGTATATTATTTGGGATTTGTGGATTTTATACAGTTCCTTTCTTTTGTCTCTTATTTCTTCGCTACGGCGTCGTATATATGTTGTGGTGTTGTTTTCCGCCGTTGGGCGTGGATTTTGCTCCCGTTTGGGATGCTTTATATTATATCTATGTTGTACCCTTTTTAGGGGCTGGTTTTATAAAGGAGGTGCTGCCAAAATTTTACAGAAAATGTGGACTATTTTAAAGAATTTGGGTTGTGATTTCAAATGTTTCCAAAACTTTATATTATCTTTTCCGTATTTTTATGGTTTAGATTTCTGGGTTTTGGCTTTCTTTTACTGCGTTACGTCTGGAGGCGTTGCGTAGTATTAGGGCCATCACGTACCTTTTTGGGTCGTGACAGAGACAAAGTCATCTACTCATTCTCTACATCATTCTTGGTCGTCTCTTTTAGCAAACTTGACGATCGAGTTGCCTCGAGTCAGAGGCGGGAGCCCGTTTAAAGAACCGATCATGTGGTGCCACCTCGACGGAGGAGATCGGAGATCGACGAGATCGGAGCAGCCGCAACGGAGCGTGGGATGATGGTTGAAGAACGAAGGACTCGGATCGTTCGGTATAACCTTCCTACACTCTTTACAGTTTGTTAGTTTAGCAATAATGGCAGATCCGGGTTAAAGTATACGATAGCGCCAGTTAAAAAGTTTTTGTTCCGTATTTGGCGTCTGTAGACTGCCGGGGCGCTAGCGTAGACTTACAGTTTAGAGGTTGGAGCTTAAACCATAGACTCTCGGGTGGATCGTCTTCGACACGAGGAGGTCGACGACCGAGCTAGATCCGCACCTTCGAGGAGCACAAGCTAAGGAGAAGAAGACCCGAAGTACTTGTAATTTTTAGGTATAAACTCTTTCAGAGTAGTTAAAAACCTTTAAGTGTTTAGCTAGTTATGGTTTCCGAAAAGATCCTGTATGATAGGTCGATGTTGCATGCTTTAAAATCGTCTTTTGTATATTCCGTATCCCCATAAGTGTGTGGGGTGTGCGACATCGACTTACATATACAAGTGGCGGTTACAATCTGGAATGTAACCTATCTACCAAAGCAATCACCCGAAGAAGAAGAAGCGTGTCAGTAAGCCGCTACTGATCCGAGCGGTCGGTCCTGCAAGAAACTATGGCACAACATGGGTGAGTTGCCAACTCGTGAATAGAAAATATCATCAGGTAGAAATCGAATGCATAACGATCTATCTAATTCATACCGTATAATACTATTATGCTATGCGACAACGAATGTGAACATGTATATACATAAATATCACATCAGTATCAATAGCACGTCATATCGGATCGCCCACAACACACATAATCCCCATTATCAATCAATATGTGGAAATATACCATATATATATATATATATATATATATCATCCAATGAGTGTCCATCATCGACATTCGAAATCCTTATAAAAACAACTGAGTGTCTAGTATCGACACTCGAAATCCTGATAAATCCCGTGTCCGGTATCGGCATTCGAAATCCAAATATCTCAGGCGTCGTTTCTCGGATCAGCCCTCATATCTATCTGCAACATATAACTGCAGTTGGTATCCTCTGAATATCCGTCGAGTTTCCATACTATCATCGATCGGTCTCGTCCTTGCTAGGCTCACACGCCTTTCTATACGGGCTTCTTGCCTCTGGGTACCGTACCGGGTCCACCATGTATCCGTAATCGGTTTCTCCCCCTGCCTCGATTTAGATAATACTCATCTCATCAAAACACAGAAGATTCATGGTGGACGCCAAATCATCATATCAAGAGAAAACCACATTTTAAAACATCCACAAGTTTTATAAAATCATATCCGCGGTTTCTCAAATCTCATAGTAACATAAATCCTATAAAAACACTATCGCATAAGAACATGGCAATAATCGAACAAATAAAAAATACATAATAGTGGTGTAATACATGCATATATGTAATGAGCAGTGATCTAAGATACCGGCATGAATATAGTATGATGCGAAACAGCATGGCAGGTTCTATATGTGTGCGTAGCATGGCAATTACCAATGATGTGTGCGTGAAACATAAGAGTCTGTGTAGTACAACATGTAAATCATTGGTAATTGTATAGTGCACTACAAGTATGCTCATGTAATCAATGGAAAGGAAGTATATTATACGGAACATCACACGATGCTGGTGACAAGCAGTAATCAACAGTACTAACAGGGTATAGTGTGATACGAGTGATATGGTAAGTTTTACACGTGTACGTAGCATGTCAATTACCGATGAGGTGTGGGTGTAGCATGTGAGTTTGTGTAAGTGCAACATGAAATCATCGGTAATGGTGCGAGTGTCCTAGAAAACGAAGTTAAGTAGAGCTAAAGGTATAAACGTAATATATATCATAAGTAATCAAAGCGCCAGTGTATACCGAATAAGGAAATCATAACGTGAACAAGCATTAAAATATCTAACTATGTTTGGGACATACAGTTATAGTTTAAAATAGCACGAAACGTTGTTTTGGAAATAAGAGACTACGATATTTTTGAAATATATATCATTTGAAAATTTGTAACGCACCTTTGACATTATCATTTAAAATTACATAACGGTTTGTTAGTTTTTAAAATAAGTATAGCTCTAAATATCTCATAAATTCCTAATTTGGGATTTAGCCAGACTCTCTGAGTCAAGTGAATATCGGCTGTATTCGGCAGTTTATCCTCATCCCATCATGTACGGAACCTCCATCGTACGATGTCATCCAATGAATGCAGTACGGATCAATAGTCGCGTACGCCAACTCATATAAACTACGGGCATCTAGTCACGTGCAACACAAAACCATATATATATATATATAGATATATATATATATATAGCCTAATGACTATGAAATAGAGACTAATTAAATAGCTATCTACTACATACGAATATACGCATATAGGTGTTCTAGCATGATCCTATAGGCTAGGTATACGGTTCTAATATATAGTATTCTAATTATTACGGTTGCGGGGGTGCTATACGCCATCCACCCGACTTCGCTCGTAGATATACATCAACTCATCGATATGCGCCTCACTCTAGTCGAAGCCGACGAATGCCTTACCCTTCTCCGTTATCTCGAAAGTCTCGACGATTGTACATACAATTGAAATCGTAACAAAATCGCATAAAAACCCATATCAAAATCAAAACGACGAGCGAAGCACACATAGGTTAGAACCTATGGTCAATGCGTACGACAAAATACGCTTGGCGTTGACGTACGAACGTCGAACGACCAAGTCGTAACATAGATATCCAAAATCCAAGCTTAAAAACCGTAAGCACGTATAAAAGCTAAGTAAAACAACTCCAGATTTTTACTCAGGGAATCTGGGACAATTTAGCATATAAAATGGGTTTATATATCATGTATAATATCTACTGGAAAAACTCTGACACCTATCTCAAAATTTGGACCGCTAAAATAATCGATTTTACCGCAATTTGTGGTCTGAAATGGGAGTTAGGGCCTTGTGCTCTTGATAGGGGCTCCTGGTGGTCTAAATAGGTTTAATTTATACGCAAAATATTTTTCAAAGATCCCAAACTACTCCAGATTTAATTTGAAAATTAAAACCTCATAGCCAACGTTTGAAAATCTTAACTCATGTTTTTAAAATTGTAACACTTTGCAAATCAAGAATTGTAACGTTTTAGAAATCGTTTAGGTGATTTTCCGTTTTTAGGGTAAAATAGTCTGTGTTTTCCGTTTTAAATCTGATTATGATCAAACTTCTGTATAGACTTGACGACACCTACTTTAGCTAGAATGAAGCTAGTACGCGGGCTTTGGGGGTCAATGGGAAGTTTTGGTTCACATAGAATTTTTCCCTAATTAAATATTATTTTAATGCTTTTTTGTGCACTTTATTAGTGGTAATTACATTTTGGGTTGGGTTAATTACTTCTAATTTGAATCATTGCTAATCTAATCACTAGATATTTTGTTAATCCTATTCATCCATAATATCTAGATATTTTGTGTTTAAAATGAAATTTTAAAGAAAAAGAAAAGAAAAGAAAAGGTGGCATTTGCATTAATTAGCATTTAATGTTGTTTTTAGCTAGAACTTTCTTCATTTTCTTCACAAAACACCCTCTCCTTGCAATGGCCGGCCACTTCATCCCTTTGCTGCCCCTTCTCTCCTCTCACCTCTTTTCAACAATTTCAAGTCAAATAAATTATCAAAAAAATCCAAATAAATTCATACAGACTCAAATATAATCATTTCCCTTCATTCCTTAACCCAAAACAAGCTTTGTTCTTCATTCAAGTGAGGATTTTTGGAGGTTAATCTTTGGATTTTCTAGTTTCAAGTTGTGTTTCTTTGAAGGTATAAATCTAAACCCTAATCTCTTTATGTGGTGTTAATACTTTAATTAGCTTATTTAGATGTTTAATTTAAGCTTTTAATTTCATATTTAGAAATTCTAGTAAGGGTTTTGTTTATCAAATTAGGGTTTTGATTAGTGAAATGGTTAGTCGATAATTTTAGACAAATGAAAACTAAACCAAGTTACTAGTTTGTTAATTGATATTTTCCTAATTGGATAATTAATTTAATTAGCAAACTAAACTTTTACTAATCATAATTAAGTGAGATTTAAAATTATAGTAATGGTTTGGATGGTTTAACCTTGCTATATTGTGATGTTTGCAAATTCTAGTTTTGGTAAAAACTTGTAATTTGGTGCTAAATTGATATATATTGCTTACTAGGTTTCGGTGAATTTTAGACGTGGGTTTCTTTTGACGTTGCGACGATAATTATATTGATTCCACGCTATATCTTGTGTTGTGAATGCGCGATCGGTACGATCAGGGTCTACGCTTGGTAGTTATGTCGCCTTGCGTTCCTAGCTAGGGTCGTGCCGATGTTGATCGTGTCTTTGTGTAGCTTTTGCTCTTGAGTTGGTTTCGTAGTGTCGCTACGCGCGTTAGCCACTTGACGAATACTTGAGAGTATGTTTGGAGTTGGTGCGTCGGTCAAATGTAGTTGGTACGTGTTATTGGTCGATTGCTAATATATACTTGTTATATTATTATATGCTTTCAGGATCGCAGGCGGGGACTTCGGGCGCTGCGAAGCAGGGAAAGCGAGTTGTTGGCTTTACTTAGCCAGGATGGTTGGTGAGTAGATTTAACATCTATAGGGGGATCGCCCGCATGGCGTTATGCATCTGGGCTAGATCAAATGACATGACTATTAGTTAGAAGTATACAGATATTGATTGTGCATGTATACCTTTGTTGCTTATCTCGTTTCCTTGTGTATGGACTTAGTATTAATGAGACACAACACCATTATTGACGGTTCATGTTTCACGAGCACTAATTGTATGCTACACACACACTGTCAATAATTGTCATGACACGCACAACACCTATACATATGTGTAACGTTTCAAAATATTAAAATATTAATTTTGGGGAATTTTTATAATTTAATATTATTTTAATGAATATTTTAATATTCCGGTATAATTAAATACAAATAAATGGGGAAAATTATGGAAAATTCTAAAATAGGGTAGTTTATGGAATTATGCCATTTTAAAGTTTTTATGATTTGTTTGACACTAATTTAGTGTTAATCGCGATTAAAAATCGCTAATCGGATTTTTGGCATTTTTGTGCAAAACATGCACATATCTTTTTCTATACTTGTGTTACATTTTTCTTACCATGGTTGCTCATTTGGGTTCACTATTGGGGTGAGAAGGAATTAGGGTTAAAGAAAAGAAAAGAAAAGAAAAAGGAAAAGGGAATATATTATGAAGCATGGTGAGAGAGAGAAAGAGTAGGTGAGGTGTGTTGACTTTAACCATTCCTCCATCATTCTTCAACTCATTTCTCCCTCCCTCTTCTTCAGTTGCTGCTGCTGCTACCCCCTTGCTCTTCCTCCTCACTAAAATCATCTCCATCACACTCAAATCAACTCCAAAACCCCATCTTCCCTTCACTAAAAAGGTGCACGAGCTCGAGAGGAACGCTTTGGACTAAGGAAGAGTGGATCTTGAGGACTTTGAGCAACTCAAGAATTTTCTTGAGTTGCCAAAGGAGGTAATTTCTGCACCCTCAAGTAGTATTTCAATTTCCTTGTGCATCAATTCTAGTTTCATATCGATATTGTGTCGTTTTGTGGACTTTGGAGAATTCAAGTTAGGGTTTAGGGTTAGACCTGAAATCAAAGTGAAATTGACGCTTGTTGTGACCTTAGAACCCCTTGTGTGATGCTAATTTGGACCCAAACTTGAACATGAAACCAGAATACGGATTTACGGAATCGATATCGGGGGAAACTGTGAATCTGTGATCGTATTTAAGAATCTGCTATCACCCCGAGACCCCAAAAATAAAACTGAGTTGACAGTGAGATGTGCAGGCACCTTGGAACCACCACATAAAGCCCTAGCCCCTAATTCTTTGTTAGGGCCGCAGATTTAATCCCTCTGGCCGCAAATTTCGGCCAGAGCAGGTTGGAACCCCTTCGTTTTTGTTCTGTAGCCTTTTGCCCTATAAACTTGACCCTGGGTATGTCTAGTTTTGACTGATTCCAGTTAGGGTAAAATCTGGGTTGATTTTCTTGAGTTGGCGTATGATTTACGACTTGTTTTAGCATGGATTTTGGTATTTGGTGATTCGTTTCTGTCGGATGGCGTTTGTACGTCAACGACAAGTGGATATTGAACGTGTTTACATGCGAGACAATAGGTTTTTACCTATGCGAGTAGCGTGTACTATTTTGGTTTCCGATGTGATTTTCATGTGCTTTAGCGTTGTGATATACTTGTAGGTACCCTACGTGATGTTGAGGCGAAGAAGATGAAGATGGCGACATCGACATCGGCACATGAGAAGTAAGGTGAGTAGATTTATTTCTACGGGGAGAAGTCGGGTGGATGGCGTATAGCACCCCCGCAGTCCGTGGTGATGTATACGAATACGTATACACACATGTATTTATTATGTGTTGTTAGGACTATTGATGGTAATAATGGAATTATTGATGATAAGGATGTATTGGTTTAGTAGTGTGAAACCCTAGAGTAGTGGGTGCACTCACACATACACACATACTTGCATACATTCTTTCATTTATCTGTGCGCATATGATGGTGTGTATATCTACACATGGGTATGGGACTATGTGTTCATATACGAGATTTGAGGATGATACGTGGAATTGAGATGAGTCGATGAGATTCGATTGAGGCCGTGAGATTTTGCGACATGACAGAGTTCGTATTGGAGATGTGATATGATGGTAGTGATACCTGTTATGTGATGAGATAATGTGATATTGACTTAGATTTAGGTGGTTTTCATACCCCTCCCGATTGACTTGACTGTTGGGTCCGTAGTTCGCATAGTAGGCGTTAGACTAGACCCGAGTCATACCTATTTCAAAACTAACGAATCGGGGATATTTTAAAGATAGGCAAAAGGGATTCTACGGATATTTTCAAACGACATATCTTTTCTTAAAACACCGTAGCCCTTATTTTACCAAAAACCCTGATTCGTCTTATTTCAAAAGGCAAGGCTGCATGATATATTTATTGAGATAGATTCTTTACTATTGCGTTGATTATTCGGTTCCGCATACTCATGCTATTTGCATTGCATTGCTTGTGTTTATCGATATATATTACATTCATGCTGCTAGGACACCAGCACCATTATCGATGATGCGTATGTTCCACGTACACTTGTTGCCGGCTCACACACTTCATCATCGATAATTGCCAGTCACTACATTGTAGTACTGTTGCATTCGGTATATGATTCTTGCGTGACAGACTGATATGCTTACATTTCCTTTACATGTCATATACATCATGCTTTCTGATTATACGCATTGAAAGTTACTATTTCCATGATGTTTCTGGATTTGGGAACCATGGGTATTTCAAAAGAGAATATGTCATTGCTTTAAAAACCCGGTTACCCTTGATATGATATTTCAGTGCGTCTACCATGTATTTTCTCGGTGCTGAGAGCGACATGTGAAACCCAATTCGAGGAGCGAACGAGCCGATTGCGGGTACATGGTGGACCCGGTATGGTTCCCCTCGGCAAGATGATCGAAGGATTTTGCCGATTGAGCCTGGAGGCGGGCGAGTACCTACCGGTGATTGGTTGGACCTGGCGGTTATCCGGAGGATACCGACCAGAGTCGATAGATGGATATGGGCATACTGCTGGGGCCGAGGGCCGATTCCACAGACGGAGCTCGTGGGCTGGTCCGGACTGCCGGAGCCCGATATATATGAGGATTTACGTGCCGATGCTGGGCACAGTTTTCATGATATTTTCGAGTGTCGATGCTGGGCACTCCGATTCCATGATTTTTACGTGTCGCGAGGGACACAGGTGGTTTATATCCTTATATTTCCATGCATATGCCGATGATATTTACATGCATGATGGTTATTATCATTGGGTGACGAGTGGACGGGATCCACGTACATGCATATTTGATTACATAGATTATACCTCACATTTATGATATGCTATTACCTGAGGCACTGGCACGAGCACTTGGCACTACACTCATGTATAGAGATTACATTGCCTGTTTAGCATGCTTCAGACTTATTCATATTGAGGTTTATTTATATATGATCGTATTGACCTAGGATGGGTCATACATTTGATCTCTGCTTGTAGATATTTTTCTATTCACGAGTTGGCAACTCAACCCCGTTGTGCCACAGTCTTTGCAGGTTTTTGCCGTACAGATTCCATAGCGGCATTTCTGGCACACTGCTTCCATATGGGTGACTTGCGTTGGTAGGTGGGTTCTTTTGTATCAGAACCGCCATTGTTCCTGTATTATTCATTGTATCTAGAAATTTCATCAACCAAAACTTGTATATTGTTTCAGACTTAGAAAACAGTGTTGTATTATTTCGACCTTAGAGTCGCGCTTGTAGTATTACGGTTTTCTGGCTGTTTTGAGTTCTTTTTGGGTTTTGATCCTCGTCCTTTTGGCGTTGTATATTATTATTGCTTACGTGGTTGTGACCGTCGATTGACGAAGAGCTAGCTCCCGCTTGGGGATGCCTTTTATCATTTCATATATGTTATTCTTGTTGTACCCCGTTCGAGGCCAGTTTTTACAAAGGAAACTCTGCCGAAGTTTTCAGGAAAGGTTACACATTTTAAAAATGCATATTCGGCTTAGTTATTTAAAAACTTTGATTTTCGAAACATGATTCTTTTACTTCTTAAACTAGTTTTCCTTATTTACTCTTTAAATGGTTTTAGATTTTTGGGCTTTTGGCTTTCTTGGATCAGATGGGGTCCTATAGACTTCATATGGTTCAAGGGCCAGTCACGTGCTCTTTCGGGTCGTGACAAAGTTGGTATCAAAGCGCTAGGTTGACTTTGGTTCGAGTCTAAGTTTGACTATATGGAGCCTAGGGCGTTATCTATATACGGAACTTAGGCTTTACCTTACGGAACTTAGACTTGGTCGAGGGGGTATTATACCCGAACTTTCGTCGCATAGGATGACCCTTGATTGATGGAGTAGGTAGCTTGAGTAGAGTGATGTACCGTACGTATGTTCCGCGGCATACTTACGACACGCCACTCCGCTTAAGAAACCTTAGGATGTACATTTCCTTGCACAGTATTATATTCATTCCTATGATCTATCCTCATCGATACCGGTTATGGTTTTGCTGCAGCGATTGCACGGGCAGAGTGAGCTACGGCTCGAGTTGCGTCAGCATGAGCTCGTCGTGGACGAGGACTGACCAGGGCGTGATTCCAGAGACATATGATTGCATATTGAGGCGTCGTCTTATTGTGTTTTCGCGCCATGAGCGTTGGATTGATCGCTTTTATGAGATTTCCCGGATGTGCTGATCGGCATCAGAAGGTTGAGCCACTGATAGAGGCCAGCCAAGATGTGATGACCGTTGATATATCGCTTATCCAGGACGATTGAGGCGCTGTTTAGCGTATAGACGAATGAGCCAGTTGTTGCTGCGAATGATAAGATATCGCCCAGATGATTGGAGCTACTGCAGCATGAGCATATACTTAGAGATATGACGGTGAGTCGCTAGTCACCGAGGATGAATGACTAGGACATGTGGTTCGTTCGCTTATCCCGATGCGAGGTCACCAGATAGATTGATTCCAGCTAGAGGCGACTTCACGCAGATTCGTTGAGAGTCGATCGAGACGATCGAATGTCAGGAACCCATTTTTCAAGTTTAAAGTATTCGGAAAGACGTGCAAGCGATTCTATGGACCCTCTAGAAGAATGAAACCCTAACTCGACATAATGACCGTGTGAAAGCCTTTGAACCTTAGGGTTTACGGCAGTTCCGCGGCGCCATTAGTGAGGCTTAGGTTTGCCCTTCTACGGCTGGACCACCGATGCTGTGGTATGTACTCGATACTATTAAACTGTACCCGAGATGTTGAGCTCTTGGGGGATTATGAGGTTCTGACAAGTCGATCGGACGATTCGACATCATTCGGATATCATGTGATGGGACACTGCTTGGGAGACTCTAGATACGAGCATAGCCGTTGGAGCGCAGTCTGTGTAGCCACGATGAGATGAGTCCGGATCAGTCGATATTGAGGCAGAGTGGAGTAAAGAGTTTGCATGAGATTTCGACGAGATGACGTTCCACTCCGCTGACATCAGAGATGCGATATGCACGCTGAGGACGTGTTCAGCTAGTTATCTTCTACTGAGTGATGAAGATACCGAGTTCGTGATTTCGAGTCCGTGTGAGGGACTTCGGATGGACCGTGGCCGAGGGCATTGCAGTGCACAGATAGATACGCGACGTCGAAATGGACGATGATACAGACAAGCGGGACAAGAAGTTCATGCGAGATGCAGACGAGCTGTTATTACACCCCGTTAAGATTAAAGGTCGGATATGCATACAGAGGCGCAGGGATGCGACCATCTTTCGAGTAGATGTTGTACTAAGGGCGCAGATGTCCAGAGAGCGAGGAAAGATTACGCCAGAGTACCAGCCTCCGTACAGTTTGGCTTAGGCGAGATCAGAAGAGACCTTGAGCAGGATTCCTTCCAGTACACTGCTGCAATAATATTTGCACCAGGAGCAGATGTGTGATGTGCATTCAGAGGACCCGAGGTCGGCGCCAGAGATATGCTGCTTTACGAGCGGTCGTGAGGATTGACCGAGAGATGACCAAAAAAGTGCCAGAACGGAATCGTTCCTGTTAGCACACCTGACCGGGACGATGAGCCAATGGATTGCGAGATTGGTAATCCACAGGGAAGATAAGGAACCAGAGGCAGAGGACGCCAGCCGCGAGCAAGAGGCAAGTAGATATCTTGCGCCGCTAGCATTGGATGTACCGGCACCTTCTCGACTTCGAAGGAGGATATACCGACGGTGGTATTTATGATTTGTGATTTTGTGATTTGACTATCACGTATCCGTCACTTTGAATTTCGGTATTTTGGGCGATCTATTCGCATGATTTAGTCTTGATGACTGAGTTCCATGGTATTTGTTTTCTTGCACCATGGTTGCACCTACTGGGTATTTATACCTTGCGCATAGTTATTACTCTTGAGGTATTGATTGTGATTCCATGCCTATTTTATGCCGGTGATTTGATTTACGCTTCCAGCATACTTTTCATGTACTTTTAGTGTTTTGATTTGATTTGTGCACGCTGATGCACGCGGTAGTGAGATTTTCCATCGCGGTACACCTGATTTTGGTTAAGCCGCATTGTATATTGTTTCGTGCCTTGGCTGCACCCGATTATGACTTCATGGATTTCATACGGTTGATTTGAGGTTGTGCATATATTACGCACACGATTTGATTTTGCACTCGGTATAGCTTATATGTGCTTGTAGTGCATTGATATGTGTTTTGTGCACGCAGTTGCACACGTTTATGATTTCCTTTATACCTGGGTACACTTTGGGTTGCTGCTTACGCATTTGAGTTATTGCTTGGTATTTGTGCATTGGATGCACCAGTTCTATACTTCGTGCGTTTGTCGCACCAGTTTTATGTTCTTGCGTTTATCGCATCAGATTTATATTTCATGCCTTTGTGCACCGGATTTATATTTTGTGCACTACGGTTGCACCTGACTTCGATTCGATGTCATTCGATATGTCGATTTTGACCCTGATATTGATGATTGATTCCTACACTCCGTGCTTTGATTAGACTTACGCACGTTCGGCGTTGCTATTGGATTTTGTGATTCCGTGCATGTTGAGTGCGCAAGGTTTAGATTTTCATTCGTGCCCGATGGATGCACCGACTGTAAGTCCACGTTGCTCACCCCGGTTCTTACAGGGAGGCGGAAACGGCGAAAAACAATTATTTAGTGCAAGGCAACATGGACTATAGGCCGGATCTTTGCTAAACTAGAAACTAACAAACTACTAGAGGCTATAACTACTATGCCGTAGAAATTATACCTCACGGAACCGGTCCTTCGGGTCTTCATTCCGCTGTCCCGCTCGTCCGTCCAAGCTCCAAGGAACGATCCGGATCTAGGTCACCTCCGCAGCCTCCTTGAGTCGAAGACGATCCACCCGAGAGTTGTACACCGAGCTCCACCTCGAGCCGAGGCAACTAGGGCAACGAGATCGCTAGTCTAGATGCCCTAGGTTGTGTAGAAGAGAAAGATAGAAGTGTTTGTCTATGTGGATTCTTTTTCTCTCAACACACGAGATCAAAAAAATTTATCAAGAGGAGGAAGAAGGAGGAGATCAAGCAACCATGGAGCTTTTCTTTTCTTCCCACTTTCAAGAGAGAGAATGAGAAAAGAATAATGAAAAGGATTAACTAAAGAAAATGAACCATGGTTGCAATAATACACAAAAACCATCATTACTAATCCTATCATGATAAAGTTGATGGCACTAATGACTTGACCATTTTCATAACTCAAAAAATAAAAAAGAAAACCAAAGAAGAGTGTAGACCTCTTATGAAGGTCAATGGTCAACTCCGGACAACGGGTCAACAAAGTCAAGAGAGGTCAAGGTGGTCAAATGGTCAATGCAATTAGCCATCACTAAACTATCACTAAAAGGATTAGTAAACAATGTCTCCGGCTCATAATGGTTTTGACCAAACGAATTGTCAAAACCCGAATGAGTCTGCCACATAACGATTTTGGCCGAACCAACTGCCAAAACCCTAATGGGGCTCCTCCTCCTTCATCGCTCCTCAAAACTGTGCATACACACCCTCATCCGCATTCCGTAGAATGCAAATGCACAGAAGACAAAACAAATCCATCC
This sequence comes from Agapanthus africanus, assembly GCA_030015575.1. Lineage (NCBI taxonomy): Eukaryota > Viridiplantae > Streptophyta > Magnoliopsida > Asparagales > Amaryllidaceae > Agapanthus > Agapanthus africanus. The sequence goes on along the minus strand of JASDDO010000014.1, from coordinate 378,015,698 downwards.
GCGCAATACTAGGATCCGGCTTAAACCAAAGCCCACTAGTATTGCCTGCCCGAACAACATACGCACACAAGTGCACGTAAGTGATCGCAGCCCTGCCGTAAAACCATACGACCTCTACACGTTTCGCTCAGTGCAGGGAAACTCTCTGTGTAGGACTCTAAAGACTCGACACTACGCTGGCAGTGGGTTTAACCACAGACCGCAAGCGGCACTAGCTGTACGTAACGGTCCCCAGGTAGATGTCGATAAGAAGGCCGATGAGGTAAACCCATCCGAACTCCTACTGAGCCTGTATGTGACAATCTTCGTACAGTCCGGTCTGTTCGTCTGATACATCGCATGGCGGGCCTAGGGGGTGGCGAAAGTCAGTCCCCTAATAGCGGTACAAGTCGTGTCGGAGTGTAGCCCAGAACACCCTGAGATAACACTGGAAACCTACCAGTATATCTCGCTTGCCCTGGCCAGGGACTACTCATGTAATGGCTCTCCTAGACACAGCGCGATGTCAACCCCCAATACCGGGAGAGACGAATCCTGTCTAACCATTACTGCCTCCAAGTGCTTCGGGACTGCACCCAACTACTACCTGTTTGCACGACTCCTTTGAGCCGTGGTAGGGTAGTAATCTAAGTACAGTGGGAACACACTCGAGACGAAGTGACAGTGTCAAGTCGGCAGACTAAGCTGTACTCATGTCACCTGGGAACTGATAACTGACGATAGGTATAATACCCACCAACAGTTCCCGACGAGTCCTGTCCAGTGTACTCGTAACCTAACGAGCACCCTCATACTATCTCAAGTACGACGTACTGACGGCTGTGGGACAGACCGTCTCCCCCGCTGGGATGAGAAGCGCATACGCTAGTCTACTCCGGAGTATCGATGCCCTGTCTCGATAGTCCTACGACTAGGGACCTGTATAAGGATGTGCTTATGGATTACCCAGCCCCCATGAGTGTGACTGCCATCACAACGCCTGTAATCAAGCAAAGATCCTAAGGGCTCTACTAATATGTATAAGCGATATGCTAAAAGAAACACATGCACATATTGAAGTAGAAACAAACCAAGTAGCATACTACCATTTTGAGCAAGATTGTCTATACAACTGTGAATATCCCAAGCTTCCATTAAGTAACATACAAGCTAGTATGATACAGTAATGGCCTCTAGGGCATATACACTAACAATCTCCCACTTGCACTAAGGCCATGTACTGGCGTATCGAAGACCTATCATCTCGATCAGCCGCTCGAACTGGGTCTAGGGTAGGGCCTTCGTGAGTGGATATACAGTGTTGTTCTCCGTATTTACTCTCTTCACCTCGATCTCCCGACGATCTACTGTCACGACCCGAAAGTACGGAACATGACCGACACTTAAACTACGAACGTCTCGAGGCGTACGTAATCTAAGTAAACCGAAAACCCAGAAATCCAAACCAAGAAAAGTAGTAGAGTGCAGGAAAAACCAACTTAAAGTAAGTAGTTTCAATAGCATAAGCCGAATTATGCGGTTTTTAAAACATCAAAAATTTACTGAAAATTTCGGCAGAGTCTCCTTTGTAAATACTGGCCCCCAAACGGGATACAACATGAATAGTATACGAAATCAAGAAAAAGGCATCCCCAAGCGGGAGCTAGCTCTTCGTCAATCGACGGTCACAACCACACAAGCAAAAATATACAACGCCAACGGCGAGGATCAAAACTCAAAAGGAAACTCAAAACCACCAGAAATAAAACGAGCGACTCTAAGGTCGAAAGAATAAACAACACTGGTCTCTATCTCAATAAATACATGTTTGGTTGATGGAATTTACTAGATACAACGGAATAATATTATACAAGGTAATATGATGGGTACGATACAAGAAAAACCCACCTACTAGCAAGTCACCCGAATGAAACTGAGCCCGCCAGGCCGTAATTAAACCTGTACGGCAAAACCTGCAAGAACTGGGGCACAACGGGGGTGAGTTGCCAACTCGTGAATAGAAAAACATCTACGCACAGAAATCGCATAAATAACGCAATCCTAGGTCAATGATCATAATATATCCTCAAAAATGCATATAACATGCAGCCTATAACAATGGCTAGGGTAAATATCTAACCCGAGTGTAAAACTCACGTGCCCGTGTCAGTGCCTCAGGTAGCAATATATCATGAATGAGGTATGAATGCATGAAAACAGAATACATGTAAATGAAGAAACTGTTTTCATAAATTAGTGAGATTTCCTTCGTATTTTTAAACTGAGGTATCATAAATGAAATCAGTATCAACAGTGTCTAGCATCGACACAAAACATAAATCTTAATGTCTCGAAATATCAATGTCTCAATCTCAATATCTAGGGCGCCGTCAGTCCAGACCGGCCCTTACCATCCATCTCAAGACCACGACGGTATCCTCCGGATATCCGACGCGTCGGGTAATATCACCGGCAGGTAGTGCTCCCCAGCCAGGCTCAACGTCAACAACACATTCCTCTTGCCCCGGAGTACCATACCGGGCCCACCATGTACCCGAAACGGTTCCTCCACTCCTCGAATCGGGTCTCGAAATCCATCAGCAAACTCATGGTGGACGACTCATACATCATGGGAAAAACCGCACTTTTATTTAAAAAGAGAGAAATCAGTTTATATATGTTTTGCGGTTTTCCTCCAAATCCAGAAAATATCATGGAAATCCGAATCATCAATAGCATGTAGAACCATGAATATAAGCATGAGAATGAATAACAGTATGCATGAAGCGACAAGTAATAACTACAATACCTAAGCTGGCATATAAGGTATGTACACTAATATTATGTCAAACTACTGGCTATCAAGCTAAGTTAAGCAACAATATTTTTTAAGGTGTACGTGACATGGCAATTACCGATGAAGATGTGTGTGAGCCGGCAAGTAAGTGTATGTGGTACATACGCATCATCGGTAATGGTGTTGGTGTCCTAACAGCATAATGTCAACAATGCAATATGAAATAACGATGTAAATATGCGATGCGGAGCGAGCAACCAAAATGAGCGGGAGCTAAAAACTAGACGCAACTATAACTAATCTGCTTTAATCTAATATAGTCCTACAAATGGCGCCTTTTGAAATAACACGAATCATGAGGTTTTGAAAATAGGGGCTACGGTATTTTTGTGAAAAGATACGTCTTTTGAAATATCTGTAGGATCCCTTGGGCTGTCTTTTAAAATACCCACGATTCGTTAGTTTTTGAAATAGGTAAGAATCGAATCTAATCTAACAACTAAACTAAACTAGAGGGCTAAACTAACAAGCTGGACTACAGGTAAGGAAACCGCCTATCATCTGAGTCGATACATATACATACCTGTATATGTATAGTCGGTGATCCCGCCTCAATAATATCAAATTCGTAACCAGACATCCCAAGTCAAGAGTGCGGATCAATCATCAAAATATAGCTCGTACGTAAATCCGTCGTACGGCATCCCCAAATCTGGGTACGGGTCAATATCACATTTGTCGTATTATTCATCAAGTATCCTCTTTATCAAGATCATCATCTGGGTACTGACCTACGTCTAGCACAATGCAAACATCATCACAAAAATCAAGATCTGACTACTGATCGACAGTCTAGTACCAATCGGTATTTTCATCACATATCATCATAAGAGTATACATCGCCCAAGGCGGCCTATCACAAGTATCCTGTCATATCATATCATATCATATCTCATAACATAATCAAATGTCGATCATCTAACATATATATATCACTATTGCTATGGCATCATCATTCCCAAAATCCTCTAAAGTATCAAGACGTATCTAAATCATGAATTTTACCGTCATAACATGTCATTTCACCGATATCATAATCTCAGATCAACTCCTCAACTCATATCAATCCCATGTATCATCCTCAAATCCGTATGTGAGCACAATATCCCAAATCCACGTGAACACATATCCACATAGGATCCTATAAGTACATATAACATAAGGATGCATGCAAGTATGTATGCGTGTGTACGTATGTGTAGTTCACCCAAAACCCTAAGGTTTCGTAACCTTTCATCAATCCGATATACCAATATCCATTTAAACATCAATAATAAACCCAATAACATATAATATTTATAGGTGTGTATACGCATCCGTATACACCACCTCGGACTGCGGGGGTGCTATACGCCATCCACCCGACTTCTCCCCGTAGATATAAATCTACTAACCTGGTCCTCGATCGTCGGTGCCGACGTCGCCACGCGCTTGCTTGTCGTCTTGAAGTCCACATGGGGTACCTACATATCATAACGCACCATACCGCATTAAAATCCGACTCATGACTAAAACGACGCACGAATCCCAT